>VWZS01007477.1:144736-331662 GCA_013397075.1 Rhabdornis inornatus | reverse complement strand
GGTTCGCAGCGCTCAGCAGCCATCCCCGGCCTGCCCCCAGCTCTGCCTCCCTCCCCTCGCTTGTTTTTCCTCTAAAAGATGAAAGAAGGAATGTCCCTTTTCGCTGCTTCTTCTCCTTCTCCAGAGCTGCTGCCGCTGCCGCCGCCGCTGCTGGTTAATTGCACATTCAAGTGGAAAATTTTCGGGAGTCAGCAGAAACATTGTATCCAAAAAAGACAAAGTCGCAGTTACAGCAACACCGAGGAGATTGTCCCTGGAAAACTTCCTTTCGGTAGGAACCGCAGGGTTTTGGTTGTTGTTTTTTGGTTTTTGTTTTTTTTTTTCCTTTTTCATTTCTCGGCGAGGTTTTGAAGAGCTCCATCGCCCAGCTGTCCCCGGCGCTGGTGCGAGGGCCGGTGGCAGCCTTTGTTCGCGGAGGAGCGCTTTCAAAGGAAGTACACTTCCAAGGGGGAGGGAAAACTTATACACTGCGCCTTTTGTACCCGAATTAAAACAAAGCGGGCCCCTCCACACAACCAAACAGAAACAGCGAGGCGAAATAAAGCGAGAGGAGGGGGGAGAATATCGCTGTTTTCACCGAGGAAAAAAGTTCGCGCTCCTGTCTCTGTTGAGCACGGTCCTAGTCGTGATTTTTCTCCTCTTGAAATCTGTTTTAAGTTGAACGGTGTTACCAGTATAAAAATATTTATGAAACAATGAAATACCAGCCACCCACGTTTCTCAGGAGAGTTGTTAACTTATTAGAAACAAGTGCCCGCCTTTGATATGAAGAAATGAAAAGTGACCTCCAGAAGTGCTGGAAAGTTAGGGAGCAGTTCTGCCCTGCGCTCTCTGAATGTAAATGGCTCCCAGGATTTTTGAATTGTTCCTTTCTAGGCAGGAAAGGCCAGGGAACATCAGATTGAATTGGTGTTTTCGGACTTAAAACAGCGTTTATAAGAAATGGAAGCCGAAATGGCAGAGCCTCAGGGAGAAAAAGTACATATGCAGCTGTATTCCTGTGCTAGCAGGAGCGTGTTTGCTTTCTCCTCGTGCTGATAAAGTTTGGAAATGCAATATTGCCAGTTAGCGGTTTCACAGAGCTGGGCAGTGGCAAAGTTGGGAGCTGCATGGAGAGTGAGCTGCATGCTCAGTTATTCTGCAGCACATCCAACATGGAAATCTCTGTGGGAATGCCTCTAACAGGAAAATTCATGTAAATAACTAAGTGCTACCTGCAATTGAATATGAAAACAAAAATGATTATAATTACATTAGGACTTAATTTAAAATTATGTAGGGTTCTTCTTACAACCCTAGATTGGGAATGTGTGTCTGTAATGTATGATGTATTCTATCTCTATAAATAGTTGGGGAATACCATTACAGAATATTAGATTGTACTGATGGTAAGATGGTGCTATTAAAAATGACACAGACCTGGATATTAAATTTCTTCTGGGGGTGGGAGGGAAGCTTGCATGTTTGTTTGTATGTGAACATATATATTTTTATATACACATATACACACACGCTTCCTTTATTTGGGAATAGAAATACAGGAATTAATACAGTGGATGTTCTTGAAACACAAAACTGAAGATTTTATATTTGGGTCACGTTCTGAAGTGGCAAGTTTTTAAAGCAAAACTTTTTGAAATTATTTTCATGAAGGGTAAACATTTTAGAGGTGCATTTATTTTTTCGCCTTTGTGGTAAAACACATCTCTTCACACCACATCGGTGTTTAATTAGGTCATAAAGTGTTTTCTATACCAGTAGGGATAATTCTGCATTTTATCTACTCCAGGTTTTTATCAGCTGACCAAGCAGAAATTGTGGATGCAAAGGATTTCTTTCGATTTTTCTTCTTAGCAATCCAGAAATACCTTTGGAAAGCACTTTATTGCTGAACACGTTGGGTGTACTTTGAGCATCAGTCCTGGAGTAAATATTATTGGCCTTTTCAGCCAGGAGAGTGGAACAACAGCTCTTGAGGCTCAGACTGTGGTTTTGTGTTCTCCACATTTATATTTCTTCGTTGAGCGGGGTGCACAGGAGCGCTGAAGCAAAGGAAAAATGTTGATGTGACAGGAGTCTTAGCAAAGACAGAGTGTGCTTAGAGGAGTTTTAATTAAACAGCTAGAAAAGAACAGCAGAAACTTAATTACGGAGTGGCCCTGGCCGTGAGTGCCCAGCTGAGCAGTGACAGTGTTGGGATGTGTGGGGCTGATGTGTGAGCATGTGTGTAGTGTGTTTGGTGGCACTTGCAACCAGTGGGTTTTGTTGTTGCTGCTGCTGCTGGACACTGCAGTGGTTTTGGATATCGTTAAAGTGGTTTCTGGGCTTTGTTTGTCCATGCCTGAAAAAGTTAAGTTCAGTTGAGTCACATGCTAAGGGGAAAAAAAAAACATTTCTTCCTTCTGTCTGTTTAAGCTGCCTTTGTCATAATATTGTAAGCGAACTTTCAAGGTATGGTGCAGGCAATACAGGAACAAAAACTTCTGGAGCTATAGAGAAATGCTGGCATCTTTCTTTAAAAAAAAAAAGGAATGGTGAAAACATGCTGTCGTGTATCATGATACAGCTGTCAGTTTTCAGTCTGTAAGGATGGTTACACTGCTGGAAGAATTTCACCAGAAGTAATCTGATTTTATTAGAAGGTGCCTAAGACTGTTCCCAAAACATGGAGATTTACTGTGCAGTTCTGGATGTGTGTGTCTGGGAGAAGGTTACCTTCAAACCTGTTATGAGCACATGGTTTCTCACTGGATACACACCAAAAATATATATATATATAAAATATATATATACACACATCACTTATTCTAGCTGGTATTTCTTCATGTCGTTAATATTAATCCCATACCCCTCCAGAGATGGTTTAAAAGCTGTCTTTCTGTAGTGATTCCATTTATTTAAGAAGAAAATGTTTGCTGGATCCAATCCTTGCTCAGGTTAAAGTGACCAGGATGACTCATAGGAATAAACATTTGCTGGATCAAATACTAAGATATTTACAGCATATGCTTTATGTACATGGTTAGTGTGAGATTTGATGTCTAAAGAAGGACATCTTTGATTTAAAAGAATATTGATTTGACACACATACTTTTTCCAATTTCTGCTCGGGGCTTATGTTCTGCTTAACTTGTAATCTGCCTAAGACTTGAAGGCAAATTTCTGTTAACAGCTGATCATTCATTCCATTCAGGCTCTTATTCGTAGCATGTGCAAATATAAGGTGAGGGCTGACTTTTTAGAAATCTGGTCTGAATTCAGGTTAATTCCATCAACTTCGTGCAGCCTGTTGCTGGATTACATTGGCTGTAATGGGGGTGCAAATTGGCCCTTTAAAAGTGATTTTGAAGTCGCCAGCTCATCAGAGGGACGTACCTTTCCATGAGAAACAGTCCTTTATTCTGGGATTTGAGGTTTAATTTCTGTTGTGTCGCCGTGCTGCACTTTGCCGTGAGCAGGGATGTTTTATATTCCTAAACTGCAGTTCTGTACTGTCTCAAAAATTATTTGAATCTCAACAAAATTTTAGAACTTTCAGGAGGTAGATCATCTCCCTGCAAGCAAGGGCTGTTATAGGGCTCATGGCAGTTTGTACAAGTGCTGGATAATTTAAATTGCATCCTGTGATATATGAACAGATTAATGACGTTATTAATTGTGAAGCCAACTGACTCTAAGCTGTGCTGAAGACACAGTTTTAGAAAAAAAAATCTCTGCAGTAAATTCCCACTTTATGACCATATCTTGCTCTCTGTTCTTGGACAAAACTCTTTTGGACCTTTGAAAGTGGAATAAGGATGGAATAATATTTCTTGGAATAATTCTGTATTTGGTTTTAATGATTGCTCATTTCCAAAACAGAAGAGAGTGAAAAGTTGCAGACTTAAGTCCTTTGAGGCAGCGACTTCAAATCTACTCCTTGGATCTGTCACAAAATATTCAGCTAAGGGTTTTCTGATTTAATGCAACAAACCTCTCGTTTTTGTGTGAAGTCCTGATCCCGCTGCAGTCACTGGGAGCTTCATCTTGTTATTGGTGAAACCAAAACTTCTGTCTGTGTTGATGCAGATTCAGCAATATCTGAATATACTGCATCAGGTTATTAACGTTCCACTGGAATTATGTGAATTTCAAAATACAGGGATTGAAGTTGAAATCAATCCTCACAGCTCCCTGGAGTGATTGTCCCCAGGTCTCACCCATCCTGTGCCGCATGCCCTGCTGTGCTGGGTGGGTGTTTGTGCTCGATGGAAACCCGCGGCGTGGCTGAAGGGTTTGCAGTTGGAAGCTGCAGGGCTCTGACCCCATTTCCTGGTCCCTCCAGCCTGTGCCTGCCTTGTCAGAGGCAGCCTGCTCCAGTTTGGCTCCTGTCCAGTCCCAGGTATCACCTACAACTCTGTGTTCTTTGTCTCCTGCTCGCTGTTTACGGGAACAATGTGATTATTGCCCCTGCATCCTGCCGGACCTTTGCTTGGGTTTCTGGCTCTTGTTAGGTTTTCCCTAAACTGTGGGGTCAGAGCTGGTCTGTGTGGCTGCAGGGGCACAGAATCCCAGTTTATTCGCTAGCAGGTCAGGAGGTAGAATGTGAAATCTCCGTGTGCGGGGAGGGGGAAGGGAAGGAGAGTTTGGGATTATGTGTAAAACTATTAAAATGCTATTGACTGGGAATCTAAAACAATGACGAGTGCTGTTGTTTTTACAGATACATGAACTGAAAACTGCTGCTAATGATGGGAAATGTTAATTATGTGAGAACATATTGAACTTATATTCTCTGGCATGAACTTTTTTAAATGCATCAACTGTGCTGCCTTTTATGCGCACAGCTTTCTAATTATCATAATTCAGTACAGCTCTGGCTTTTGGAAAGAGTTCAAGTGCAATCTCAACTTAACATGAAAGGAGTTGTTTTTTTCTTTTTTTTTTTTTTTAACTGAGAATGTTCAAGAACAATTTGAAAAGATAATCTAAAAATGCTACATACTTAGCTGGGCATAAGTCAGAAAATAAATATGTTCCCATAACAGCCTATCAAAGCAGAACAGATTATTAGAACAGAAAGTTATCTATTTTTCTCATTATGTCTTTCACACTCCTACAGAACACAGCTAAAAGCACATTTTCATAATTGAATATCATAGACAGACCTACTATATATTGATTGACAGTAGTTTTTATTTTGTTAGTTTTGAAATGATTGAGCAGATCACTGTGTTACGAAAAGATTTTTTTTCCTCCTCAAATAGTAAGATTTATTTTTATAAATAAAGCGGAAAGACAACTTTGATAATACTTTTGGTATTAATGTGTTTCTGTAACATATTCAAGTCCCCTTGTAAATGCTTCTTTCTGGTCAGTTTTGCTTGTCTTTGTGGAGCTTGAGGGGGTTGTAAATATCAGGTCTTTCTAAAGCACTCAGAAGTGGTTTGGACAGAAGTTTGGTTTTTTGTTGTTAGTTCTGTTTTGGTTGTGTTGGTGTGTTTGTTTGGTTTTTATTGTAAGAGGGAAAAGTAAATTTCATGTAACTCGCACTTAAATTGTCCTTTCAAAGATTTTTTTTTTTTTGTATGTGATCAAATTGCTGGTTTCCACATCACACACTCCCCCCCATTTTTTTTTTGTCTCTTCCGTTAGTTACTACAGTACACTCTACATTTCTGAAATGCAAAGAAAGCCCCAGTGAAACAAAATGACTTCATTTGAGCTGGCACTTAAGAGTAGAATTCACTTCCATAGTGCTGAAATAAAAGAAGCCAAGTGTTTTAAATAGCCACTCCCCTAGGCCAGAGTGTTTTTAGAAAAGCTCATTGTCTAGATTTGAGCTGTAGCAGTATGCCTGCCTCTGTTAAATCTCCTGATCCAGACAGCTCGATTTCTAAAGTCGACATCTGGTTTACTCTTTGTTCACCTGTTTAAAAAAAAATGCACATAGGCAAGTGTGCCATTGCCCTAGAGCTCTGCAAAAAAAAAAAAAAAATTAAAATGCTGTTGACAGTTTGTCAAATAGTGCTTCCAGTCTAAGACTGCAGTAGCCTATTGTTATGCCAGCAACAGGCAACAGAAGTTGTGGCACCATATGGCCAGTATATGCTTCAGATAAGCTATCTGTTAATTTAGCTTATCAGTAGTGTTTTGATATGCTTCGTGTTTGAATCGCCAACCAGTATGGCCTTGGGTACTTTTGGTGCCAAATTATTCCTTAACATTGTAGACATCACAATTATTCCCTTGGTGGAATCTCTCACCATCCATTCACCTCATGGTGCTGTGAACAGCGGTGCTTATTTTTGGAATTAGCTGGCATGGTTTGTTTGTTTTCTTTCTTTCTTTTTACGTGGTTGTCTTTCTGTTGGGAGATTATAATTCAGGAATGACATTTTGGTTTTGAGGGGAGAAAATGTCAGAACAGACTTTGGAAGAAAAGCTAAATTCATGGAGGTTTAGGGGATTAAAGGTTCTGTTATGTGTATCTCAATTTAAAAAACCATGGTGATCTGGGACAATAATTAATGAGAGAAAGGAAATTTTATTCACACTTAATCTACCACCAATATCAGTGCATACTTTTTCTCCCCCTAAAGCTGGTTTACAGTTTAAAATAAAAAGGCAGAACTCTGTAAACAGCTTCATTTTCCATATCCCTGGCTTTACCTTCATTCTTTCAAGAAAATTACCCTTTAAAATCAGTCATATCCCTATATCTGCCGTCAGCTGATCTTTGAAGATATTTTTTCCCCCTGCTTTTTCCACGATCAACTTTGAGCTTTGGAGAAGACTGGAAGAGTCAAGTTCTTTCATCTTCCCCCCAACCCTGCTTTTCTTTGGGAGTAATTATTTTGTAGGAGGAGAGTTTCCAGCCATAAAGAGAGTCTCCCATTCAGAGCCTCGTGGTGTCCTCGGGGCTGGATGTGCCTGTGCTGCTCTCTGACCTTCAGCACATTCCTGTCTCCTGCCCCACAGGCTCTGGCTGTTCCTTGCAGGGCACCACAGCTGGACCCTGCTCTTTCCTTGGGGACACGCGGACTCGCTCTTGGGCAGCACCTGGTTAAGCTTTTTGGATCCCTGTGGGTTTTTTCTGTCTCTCCCTTTGCAGTCCACCTCGCCAGGTCCTCCTTGCCCCGTGTCCTCTGCTGCTGCTCACAGATGTGCTGTCACTGTGGGGTCCCTTCCCTGCTGCTCCCAGCCCTGGGTATTGGAAAGAAAGGGCCACTTGTGCTTGCCATGCCTTTCATGTCCAGATCCTTAATGATCCTAAAACTACTTAGATTCCCTCTCAAAGAAATTTACAGTCATCATCTGAATCTGTTTGCTGACACCACTTTGTTTAGCCGTGAGAAGAGGTCCAAAGAGAAGTAAATTTTTTTCCTGTCCATTTGAAGCAATGTGAACAATTTGAGCAGTGGCCATTCTTTACCATTTGACTGAAGTCCACCCAGATGAACTGCGTGGAAAAAGGCAGGACAAAGCACCCAGGGGCCAGCTGGGTGGCCACTGAAGTGAGAGGTGATGCTCCCACCTTGCTGCTCTGCCTCAGCTGATATTGGCACCTGCAGAAAATGAGAAAGGCTCCCTGCCCTGGCTTGGCATCTGGGGCTGCTAGAAGGCTTCTGGTTTCTCTGCAGGGACATGGAATGTGTGTTTAGGGGTTGTCCCGTTCTAAATTCATATTCAGAGTGCAGGTCCATGGTGTGACTCATGCAGTTTGGTGACAGTGGTGGCTTTTGGCTTGTGGCTCATTGCAGGTTAGACCTGTGATCTCTCATCCTGCTGTGATTAGGGGCAAGGTAAGCAAAGACCCGGGGCAAGGAGAGCTGTTGAGCCTTTCAGCTCTGAGGCATGCCTGCATCTTCCCTGTGAGTTATTCCTAAGTGCTTGACTGTGAGAGGCAATTCTCAGTTCACTGATGTATCTGGTTACCACCCATAATGAGCACGCCTGTCCTCGGATTGATGGCTGCCTTAAAACATAACAAATCTGTGTTTATTTAGTACCATAAGACACATCTTTCATATGCTTGTGGGGGTTGTTTTGATTAAACTTCAGAGCCTGTGAAGGTTTAGTTTATTTGGTATCTCCTCAACTTGGCTTTACTGGTGTTCCATTGGTTTCAGCCACTGCTTTGTGAGAGGAAATCCACAGCTCCAAATAATGTGCATTTTGCTCATTAAATTGACTATTACTTATGCACAGTAATTTCTTGCTCTGCTTCTTGGCATATTTACTATATGCTTACTGAGCAGCCGTAGATAAGCAGTTGAAGGGGCACATTTGGAAGTTTTGAAAATGCAGCTTCCTATACAGATTCACTTTAGCCTCTAGCATCAGTAATAATTTTTGCTGGTGAAACAGTGACCCATAAATAACTTTATCGTCCAGAATCTCTAAAAACAATACGAAGGAGTCCAAAGGATAGTAGAATTATTATAGTTCTTGGTTGCTTGGAAAATTAACTAATATTCTGGCTTCTGAGATTTTGGAAACAAATTAAAGGACCCTTTTTAAGGTAGCAGGCTGCTTTTAATGGTTCTTCTGTATTAAGGAGAGTACAGTATTGTAGGTTATTTATTTCTGGGCATGCAGTACAGGGTGAAGAGCCTGCAATTCAGCTCGCAATGCCTCTGTGCCCTGAGGTAAACTCTATTTCACAAAGGGAATTTTGATTATGGTCTACTGCTCTGTAGCATAGTGGAGGCTTCAAGAGGCAAGTGGTAAATGCTACCAAAGAAAAGCTGGATTGGAGCCACTGACGTCATCTAAGTAAATCTGCTGTAGGACTATAGCCGTAAAATGACTGCCAGCCACGGAGCGCACTTTGGCCTTTTCTTGTCAAGTGTTTTAACTGCTGGTTTTTTCTTTGCTTTTCTTTTTTCTTTTCCTCCGAGCAAGATGCATTCTGTTTTCTTTTTTCTTTTTTTTTTTATTTCCCCCCCCATGCTGGTTGTGCACAGGGTGAAATATAAAAATGCTAAGGTCCCCCTCCATCCCCACCATGCTGCACTGAGGATGAGTGGCTGCAGCTTGAGGTTCAAAAATTAAAAAGTAAACCAGTACTTTTCCATACATGAGCCTGGCAGAATTCAGCTCCCATCACCAGCTATTTTTTAGGTGCAGGAGCTTGGCAGTTCAAGTTACAGCATACTGATGAGATTTGTGTTGTGGGCAAAAAGGGTTTTGATGCTCTGGAAGGCGTGCTTTCCTCTGGAAGAACTCAGTGCATAGAAAAGGCTGGGCTTGAATTCTGAATTAGCACCAAACTGCAGGGGTGTGTGTGAGAGCACTTAAAATCCAGTGTTAGTCATTGCTTTACGATTGACCTCGGCAGTTCCAGTCACTCCTGGAACAAAACTTTCCCGAGCGTTTGTTAGCAGCCAGTTTTTGATGATACTTTCTGTCTGCAGCTAAAGAAACCAGCTGCATGAACAATGGCAGCTCTAGGATTCATCGATTAGGCTGTAGCAGTCACACCTGTACTTAAGGGTATCTCTAAAACTGCATTGACATCCCAGCTGCTCTCCACTAGCATTGCAGCTCTGGCAGGACTGCAATGAAAGTAACTCAAGTTTTTGATGGTGGATTTTTAATTCAATGTCAACATTATCTTGAAATGAATTTCCATGATGTTTGACACACCATTTTTTTTTAAACAGACTTCACTGTAAAACACATTAACAATTATTAGCCCGTTTGTCCCATGACAATATTTGTTTGCCTGATTTATGTATTTTTTTTTTTTACTTTAAAATAAAAACTAAGCATCACTGTTTTTGAAGTTTGAGTCTTATGATCAGAAATATATTAAAACCAGTATCTTATCCATGAATCATTAGATGAGTCAGTTCCTGAAACCACTACAAGCCTCACAGCTCTTGGCTGGGGCTGAAAGCAGGAAATCCAGGCTTCAATAACTTCCTTTCCCAGTACTGGCTATAGCAGCGTTCGTGGTTAGTATATGCTGCTTTTGTAAGCAATAGGAAGATGTATGTCTGAGGAACAAAGGCACTCGAGTCAATTTGCTGAAACTGTTTATAATTTGTGGTCTTGATTTGAATGTCAGGATGCATTGGCATATACTGCGTTCTGTGCTGCAGTACATTTTCCAGCAGTCATATTCAGCATGTGAAATAAAGGGAACACATTATGGCACAGTTCTTGGACAAAACCCATCTAATCAGTTTTCCAGAAAACAGGAAGATATTTCTGTGGAATCATCCAACTCCTGGAGACTAATGGGAGTGAGAACTGAGCACATTGGAGTAAATTTAAAATGTTTATTTAGCAGTTACTTTGTTTTATGCTTGTGCAACAAGCTATTTTTATTCAGTTTCAGCACTCCAAAAGGGCTTGAAAAAACCCAACCCCAGCTTGGAACTTATAAAATAAAAACACATGATTTGTTTTTCTGCCTCTTTTTTTTTTTTCCCCTTTTTTTTTGCAGTGAAAACTGTTTGCCTCCTCGTAATCAAGGACACATTGATTGTCTCTGTGTCAGTGGAGCATTGTTGGCTGCAGGATCTGTCCTTTAAACTTGGAGTGCCTGTGTGCTCTGACATCTGTGCAAGGGGATGAACTATTTACCTTTTGGAGCTAATGGGGCCAGATTCAGGCTTGGTATAATGTTGATCTTTGTGTTTACACCTGGAAAGTGGTCAACCCTTTATGCTTTTCTTAAATATTATGAAAGATAATTTGGTATCTTGTACTTACTATTTGGTTAATTTGACTCTAATTAATTAGCAGCACATAAAGGCTGAACCCACCTTCTTTAATTATTCTTTTTATTCTTCCCTGCGAAACATCATTTGTTTTTAACAAACCAGGAAGAATAAGAGCATTGGGATCAACAGATTAGTAGATACTACATTTAAAAAAAAAAGAAAGTCTGCTTTTGACAGGGTTAGTTAAACTGTCTATGCAGTATTGGTTAAAAACAAATACAGAGCTCTTGATTTAAACAGGCAGAACTGGACTTTTGGCAGGACAGCGAGCATCCAAGCAAGCTGCTTTGCTGAGTCTGGGGGGTCAGGACTTCTCTCAGCTATTTAAAGGGATGTTAGTGAAGGTGCAGAGAGCGTTTGAGGAAATCAAAGCAGTGTAACTGCTCCATGATTGCACTTCTCTGGCACGGGAAGTTTGGAGTGATCTCCTGCCCTGCTCCCGAGGGCAAGGTTTGATGTGAGCTGAGGAGTGAGTCAGCCTCACCTCAGACTTTGTGTGAGGTGCAGAGTCCCACCCCAGCCCCGCAGAGCAGAGTGGTGTGAGCAGGGCTGAGCACCTGCAGCTGCAGGAGCCTGAGACTGCTCTGGCCTGTCCCATCCTTCCTCCTCTGCCACCTGCCAGCAAGGAGCATCTCTTCCTCTTGGGAAAAACGAGCTTCACTTTCCTGGTGGATTTTAAAAAGCTTAATAAAAGACAATAAGAGACAAACAATAAAGCAAAAGGTTATAATGGCTGGGTGCTTGGCATTCAGCTAAGAGCACACCTGCTGCTTTGGAGGCACCCCTTAAATTCATCAGCCTGTTGCATATTCATCATACATTTTTGAACTTTTGTACAAACTACTTTCCATATTTTAAGAACTGTTTTACAGTTCTTACTTCTTGAGCCTGTTTTTTTAGAGCATGCGTGTTGCTTGGCTGTGGTTTTAATTTATTTTTTTTATCAGTCTTAATTTGGGCTGTGGTCTTCAATTTTTGCAGATGGTACTGGTATATCAGTTGCAAGTGTCTTTATTGGGTGTTATTCAACCAAGCAGGTACTTTACTTGTTACAGAGATACTTTATCAGCCTATGTCACTCCTAAAGAAAAACTATATATTAAAAACCATTTCAACACCACACACAGAGTATCCACGCTAATATTTACAAAAAGCCAATACTATAATATGTATTTATAACACTCTGGAAGATGCTGGCATCCCTGCAGGAGGATCCTGGGGAAGCATGCACCACCCCTTCCTTTCCCTGGGCTGGTTCAGGTGGTGGTTGAGTCCCAGCTGCAGCCCCAGCTGTGCAGGAGCCTCCCTCAGGTGTGTCCCCTGCGCCAGATGTGGCGCTCCAGGGATTGCAGTGCTGGGCATCACACTGCCTGTTGTGGATTTCACTTGCTGCATTGTAATTAACTCCTTGTAATAACAATAATTATAATAATTAACTTACTACAATAACAAGGATGTTCTTCCCGCTGCTTCTGCTTGCTGGTTTTGGGACAGAAATCTCGCTTCTTTCCTGTTTTCTGTTCGAGGGAAACTGTAAGCACTTCAGAAGTGGAGAGCAGCAGTGGCTTTTCACAGCATCAAAGCAAAAGTAAAAAGCATTGTTCCTGTTTGTGATCATAAAAAGTGCAATTTTTTATTAATTAATGTTAAACAACAGATTGTGCAAGAACAAAGGGAAAAACCTTCAAGTAGAATAAGCATCTAAAGTTTAGAAACAGGTTATAGTTGTGCTTGATTTAATTTTTTTCCCCTTGCAAAGAAATGTAAATGATTTAATATTGCTTTTCTAGTTGAACAGTCCCGAATTTGGGAATTGTAATGTGTAAGATCTGGAGATACATTTTGATCAAGTTGGTACACTTTAAATGTGTATGAACTGAACATCTTTGTGTTGCTATTGATCAGAGAGATGTCCTGTCGCTCTAATGTGGATTTTGGTTTTGGATTAGAAGCCTGGGGCTCTGAATTGCTTGCTGTCTGTAGACCAAGTCATCAGTGGCTAGTGATTGATTCATTAATTAAAATCAATTTAAATGGATTTGTAAGCCTCATGTAACAGATTATCTTATTAACAGCATGAGAAAGGCACTGTGATCTGCAAGGAATGTGTCGCTTTAGACAAAATATAGCACGATTTTATGGGAGAATTTAATGAATTGCTGCTGCTGTAAGTGATCTATGCAAATGGAAGAGCCTTGCTTAAATCCTACATTAAACAGACTCTTCCTGTTGAGCGTGTTTTATTTTTTTAAACCTCCTCCAAAACACTTGACTTTATTTGTGTGTGTGTGTGTTTCTGTACATATTCATGGTCACAGTGACACGTTAAGTATTGTCAAGTTTCTGATATATACTGATCCTGGAGATTTTTTTTTTTTCTGTAACATCTCCCTTACCTCATTTAAAAATATTCTAAAATGACAGAAAGAACACGTAATACTGTTTAATCCACGCTCTGCCTGCTCAGCAGTGAGACACTCTGGACAGCTGGAGGGGCCAGGCAGGCAGAGGGGACTTCTGGCAGAAGTGAAAGTGTTGAAGAGGTGGCAATAAAAGCTTTCCTGGCTGGGAGAGGGCAGGCTTGTCTGTCATCTTTGCACTCATTCTGCAACTTATTTTTTCCATCAGGATGTACAGCAAGTCATTGCAGGCACCTCTCTGTGTATTAATATGCTCTGTGATCAGGCCTCAAGAATATCTAAGCCAAGGTGTTAGGAAAATCAATGGGAATTCTGGATTTAGTTTCAAACAGAGCAGAGTTGTTGACTTTAAATCATAGCCTTGCCTTTTCAGTAATCTCAATATCATGTGTGCTCCATTCTGGTTTGCAACCCAGACTCCTTCAGGAAAGGAGATTTTTAATTGTGGGTGATACACTGCAGCATCACTTTGCACCTTCTTTCCCTAGCTTGTGCTCTCTGAGCATTTGTGATTAGGGAGCAAAGTGAATTAAATTATGAGATCACTTTTCCATTACAATGAAGCTAGTTTCACTTCATTTCCTCTGCTGCATTGAAGAGATGGAAGAATCTATTATATCAACTGAAAAATTTTAATGAACTTCTTAGGAAAAAAAAAACCTCACAACAAAATCTCCACCATCTCAGAGCCCTGAATTGCCTTGCAGATATCATCCATTCCATGTGTAGGCGATCCTTCAAAGCAAAGCATTGTTGATGAGCTTTGTTTGCACGGTAATCTTGCTGTCATGGGCAGCAGAGATTACAAATCTTTAACCAAAAAAGATGTGAAACTGGATTGATGTGGTAAACCCAGCTGCAACTGCATTTCGGTGAAATTAAATGCATTGCCTGAGAGGAATTTGTCATGGGGGGAAGCATTTTTCATTTTGCTTGTGGGAAATCAAACCAGGTGATTGGGAGATGCAAATTCAGTAAGATGTCACACTTGCATTAAAACATTGCAGCAGGTCTTGGCAGTGACCTCCTGTCTGCTCCATGGTTACCTCTTGGTACTCTTTGGGTTTTGACTTTAGGGGATGGGTGTTTTGCCCCACCATGCACGTGCTGCCAGCCTGCTGCCCATCAATCACCCCAGGAGGAAATTTGGATAATGCCTTGGAGGTGCACAAGGACGGTGCCAACTACAAAAACAGCAGCTCTTGCACGTGTACACCTTCAGCAAAACCCAGGACACCTCCTGCAGCATCCCTTTCCCTCCCTGAGCCTGCAGCAGGTGCAGATGTGTGTGTGGAGGGTTGTGGCTGTGTCCTGCTGGGTCACTCCAGCCTGGGAACTTGGAAGCTGGCGTTGGAATTCTGGGCGTGGTGAGTTACTTCATCCTGGACACAGACCTTGAAACCAGAGAGAAAGTCTCCTTGCCCTGGCTTCCATTGGCATGCCAGTTTGAAATTAGAGTAGTCATGCAACAATTATTTAGTGAACCCTTTGGTTTGGAAAGGAGCAAGGAGACTCTTAGAAGCAATGAGCTGAGCTGCAGCATTTCCTTCGAAGAGAGTAAGGCAGGTGTGCTGCTCCTGGCTGGGATGGAATTAATTTTCTTTATTGTATTTTTGTGTTTTGGATTTGTCAGCTGAGGTTAAGCCACTGCAGCATGGCATAAGCAGGCTGTAGCCCCCTCAAAGCAGCAAACTGGCAGAGAGGTAACTCCAGGGTGGCAAACTTGAGTCAGGTGTGCAAGTGTAGTCCTTTCCTTCTGCTGCTTCATCCTACACATCCAATCCCTCCGTTGCAGGACCACAATTTCCATTAATTGACTTTCTTCAATTGAATTTCTACCATAGAGTTCTGGCTAACAGGAAGAAGACCTTGGTGAATAGCTTTTAAATAGCACACTGCATAACTCTGCCATTATGACTTTGGGGAATATTTTCCATTCCGCTTTTGTCTATAACGTGAATCTCGGTAACATTTGTCTTGTATTAAGGCTGCAAATATATTTTTTTTTGTGTATGTATGTTGCAAACCTCATGAAATGGTTTTTATTCTCGCAAATTATAAATAGTTCAGTTGGCTCAACTATCCTTTCTGTAAGCACATGATTTTTTTGTAATAAGACATAGTTCTGGGGCAGTGTTGTACGGCTTCAATTGAGTTGTACAGTAATAAAATTTCCATGGTGTTCTGTGAAGGTCAGTGGTATGCAATTAGTTGCTGGACCCATGACAGCTGCTGAGTAGGAAGTGTTGCTGCCTTAGACACTAAATATAATAATTAAGCTCAGGGGTTAGTATTAAAAGCATGGAAGAGACACGATTTTCACAAACGTGGAATTTGTGCTGATATTTGTTCTAACAGTTCAATTTGTATCTTGCATATTTGAGAGAAGTGTCTGTTCTGAAGATTGGAAGGTGGGAGCCAAATTAAGAGGGCCATGTACTGAAATTATTGCAGAATTTTTGGTGCATGGTAAGCCAGTCTTAGCCAGGAAAGTTTCTGGCTATCAGTGTATTCAGAAGAGAGAGCTGTGTGCCTTTGAAGGCTTCCAGAGGGACCCCCACTCTCTGTGCCTGAATGAAGGTGATGCAGTAATTTACTTGGGAGAGGGTAAAGCTGTCATTAGGTGTGGGAATTCAGGTGAGGATTTGAACACCTGAACACTTGGGAGTGCCCAGTGTGCTATTTTGGCACTGAAAACAACCTAGGAACCACTACCCCAGGTTATCTCTGAATGTTTTACACTGTGGCTGCCCTTTGCTGCCCTACTGGAAATATCACTGGGCAAAGAAAGGGGAAAGCTTTGCTGGGTAAGGAAGAATGTATATTAGAAGACTTCCTAATTTGACTGCATCTGCAAATCCTTTGGTTTTTTGGGCTCAGCAAAGTATTTTCTGTTTTACTTCAGAATATTTAGAAAAACTACGAGAAACAGTCAAAATGCTAATGTTTATTTTGCCTGTTTTTACAACGCAGTCCTGTGAATGCAGCCTGCCAGATCCCATTGTATTTAGCTGTGCTGCCATGCCATGAGGCTCACTTGGGGAACTGGAGAGCATTTCAAATAAACTGTGGTGCAGTGCGGCGTGTGAAACTCCCGTAGCACGCGTGTCATGGTGTGATGCAAACAAGGCATAATTACCACGAGCACAGACTGAATGTTCTGCTGGAATGGGCCAGACTGAGCACAAAATGTCACAACTGTGAAGGCTGGGGGGAAATCTTGCCTCCAGAGAAGTCAAAGCCATAAATGCATGGAATCTCCTCCGCTTGCATTTACACCTTTATTCACAAAGTCTTCTGTAGAAGACTTTACTCGCTGGCAAACAGAGTGAAAAAAATAAGGAAAAATCCAGTCTGTTCAATATCTCTCCCCAAAGTTAATAAAGTAGACTTACTTGAACTCATACCCCTCTTTAGACAAACTGCAGAAGATAATTGCTCTTGTTTCTCTTCTGATTTTTGAATGTGCATGTTTTATGGGAGGTTCAGTTGGTACTAATATAAAAAGGCCAGTTTGCCTTGGCTGAGTCCATCTTTGCAAGTGCCATGACTTGGAAATTGGAGAATTGTTCCCTGTGGAATGCTGCTGCTGTTGAAGGCATTGAAATGAGTTGTGAGTCCCTGTGGCTGAGTGCTGTGGGAAATAGTGAATTAATGTTTCAGCAGAGGGTGTTCATGGATACTTCAATGTAAGAAAAACTTCTAAAGTGATGCTTTAGAGGATTGACCATTCCCCTTGTGGGAAAACCTTCAGTGAGTAAAATTGCTGTTGATTCAAAATGAATAGAAAGCTATAAATAGTTTGCAACATCTATCTATATATCTCTCTCTGTCTGTCTATCTATCTACCTATCTATCTAATCTATCTATCTATCTATCCATCTATGTCATATACCAATTTTGACCAACCCTTAAAATCATTGGATTAGAGCTCTTCTACTCTGGTGATTTTAACATGCCTAGAGATTTTTTTTTTTTTACTGCCTCTGGGAAGGAGGGTGATCATGTGATTAAGGCACAAGTCAGGGAGCAGAGATTTGCATTTGGTTTCTGGGGCAGAGTTGAGAGAGGAAGCTGGGAGAAGTGATCATAGCTCAGATTACTGGTGTAGGGACAGTTGGGAAAAATCAGAGAAAAATCCATCCTGTTTCTTTGAGGAGGCAAGTTAATATTTGCAAAGTCTTTTTACATACCTATGTGGAAAGTGTTGTCAGGGTAAGTGATTGTCTCCAAGACAGATTTCTCTGCTTCTTTACTTTACCCAATTTTCTGTAATTGGCTTGGAGTGGTGAGATTGAGTGTAATTAAGTCTCATAATTAATTAATATGAGAAAGCCTACGCAAAAGCAGAATAAGTATTTTGGATTCCATGATTTGTTCCCTTCTGTGAAATTGGAGTAATAACGCCTTGTTACTTAATGCTCTAAGCAATAATTGGGTAACAGTTATAAAGTGCTTTATTATGAGAATATATGTGAAGAACCATTTCTAAGTGCATAGGTCTCAGTCCTTGCAGAAATAACATACTGACACTGGTGTGTCCCAGGACCAGAAGATACATCAAATTCATATTTAAGGCTGCTCAAAGAATGACCAGAGCTTTTTTGAAGTTTTTTGAAGTTTTTTTCCCCTGAGAACTTGTCTTTTTTTTTTTTTTTTTTTTTTTTTTTTTCCTTTAAATTAAAATAATTGCTGAAAAATCCTTGGTGAGAGGTGTAACAACAGTGATTTAGATTTCCCACTACAGTAAGTCACCAAACAGGCCAAACAATCATACACAATTTAGGACATAAAATCTCAGAGAATGTTTTATGATGCACTGTTAATAGACTGCTTTCATCAGACCCATGAGAAGAAGGCAACTTAGAGAGTTCTAGATCCCTTCTGAGAATGACCCACAGCAGCAGCTTTTCTTTCTTCTTTTGAGTTTGCAGAATTATTTCCAGGTGTTGACCTGGGAATTCTCTCCACTGCTCAGACACTGAATGTGAACCAGGGGCTTCTTGCAGAAGTCTGTCCAGCCTGTGTGCAGCAAAAGCCACTTGTGCTGCCAGTTTGGCAGACTTGTCCACAGGTGAGCAGAGTGAGGAGCAAGGCAAGATCAGCTGCCCAGGTGGGACTGGGGAAACCAGACAGAGGTCAGTGGGTCTGTGCTGGCTGGTGCATTTCTGGGAGTAAAGCTTGGACTGGGGTTGGGCTGTCAGAAAGCTCCTGCAAAGGTACAAAAAGACATTACACTTGGCCAGGACAGTCAGAGCTGGACCTTTCAGTGAAGCTGCAGATGATGTGGTCACTGAGCCAGGAAAAGGCAAGCTGTACAAAGCCATGCCCACACTTCTATCAGCTCCTCAGCTTTACTGCTCCAGCTGTGCAAAACTGAGGAAGTGCAGGGGACTGCAGAGCAGGGAGGACAAACTTTGAGTAATTATCCTTCCAATTGCACAGCAAAGGGTGTGTGTGGCCAGCATGAGGCCAGGCCATCAGCACAGGGTGAGGACCTGGGGAAGGGAGCTTGCTTCAAGCTGTCTCTCCTCCCTGTGGCTCCTGGAGGTGTTCCCTGAGGCATCACTCCTGACACTGGTCAGACAGAGGTGCAGCTCTGCTCTTTGCAGCTCCCAGCACTCTGCTGGCACTCACACCCCAGTGGGATATCCTCCATGGATATCCATGTGCCTGACCTCAAAGGCAACCTCCAGGACAGGCTGACTATGGGCAGATAGGATGGGTGCTTTGGGATGTGCCTCCTGTGGATGTAGCACGACTGAAATTGAAGTGGTATAAATGCAAGTTTTGGAAATGCATAATCTTGTATGATAAGGTTTGGCAGAGAAATGCATGGTTCTCTTTAATTGTTAGCTACATCCTTTTCCTGTGAGAGCTCAGGAGAATGTTTTCATACTTAGCATGTTTCCTCTCCTCAGTGCAGTTCATCTGCCAATCTGACCCTCCCAAGGAAAGTGAGCTGGCTCTGATTGTCAGGAGATGAAGCAGGGAGTGCCATCAGGAAAAGAGCAGGCGGATTTAAAGCCTAGCCCTTTGGCTGGGTGTGATGCAGAAGGTGAGAGTCAAAGGCCATCTGTGTGTGTGCCCAGCACTGAAACAGACGTCAGATAAATACACTGTCCCTTTTGTAAACTTCTTCAGAGAACTTCAGAGCGAGCTCTTGTTTACAATGGAGCGGCAGCAGCTGCTGCCCGGCTCAATCTGCAAGTGAATTGCCAGAGTAGATGAACCTCTTGCTGTGCCCCTCATAAAACTGCCCTGAAAGAAAGTCATATTTATCTCAAAAGTGGCAGCCTTTGGCAGGGTGCCCTGGTAACTTTTTGCCAAGCAAACCTAAAGTGAAAGTGTGTCCCCCTGAGTCCGCTGGGTTTGGGTTCACCTAACCTCCTTTAGAGAAAGGCTGGAAGAAAGGAGGGGTAGGGACACAGGGTTACACACAGCCCTTTTACATGTCCCTGGCACATTTCCAGTGCCCCACATGAAAGTGCTTTTTAAAATCACAGCGAAGCTTGAAATATATTTAATAATTAAATTAGGATTGTTCCTATTCAGTTTTGGCTTTGCTGAGTTTTAGGCAGGAGTCAAATAACTACTGCAGACAGAAGAAAAACAAATGCTTGGCACTCTTCCCTACAAGGCTGAAAGTGAGTCAGTATCTACGAAGGCTTCTCAATGGAAAATGAGAAAATAATCTTAATAAAAAATTCAAATTATTCAGAGGAGCTGCTTGTAAATTATGCACATAAATACAGTAGTTGCCACAATGAGAAACTTCTCTAACATTTTTGGCAGACATTAACTTGAAAATAAAGACTGAGAATCAATTATTATTATTATTATTACTACTACTACTACTGTCATTTCGGTTTGTGCTGCATTAGCATTAAGAGGCCCAAATGAGCATCCAAAATCCACTGTTCCAGACTCTGCTGTGCTGCAAAGAGATACTCCCAGCTCAGGAAAACTTAGTTTTTAAAGACCAAGACCAGGATCAAGATAGGGTCTCAGGCAAGGGAGTTTAGGAGTCTTGCTCAAAGCTCCACAGGAACTTGTGGCAAAGTCAGGATTTAATCCTGATCTGCTAAATTCCAGCCCAGCCTTGTAACCAAAAGCTGCATCTCTGCTGTAAGCCTTTCAAATTCCTTAACAGGATGAGGCTTTACACTGCTGTAACATCAGGACAAGGTATCGACATCTTCTTAGGAAGGTTATACCAGACTCCAATTAAATAGATCTTCAGGAGGAGGTCATGTGACATCAGGACACTTCATGATGTTTTTCCCCCTCTTTTTTTTCTTTTTAAGGGAAAAACCTAACTTCCACCAGTTTACTTTTATTTTTTTCCTGGGAGACTACACCTCCTGCTCATGACTTGTCACACACTGTGGTGTGTGGAAGTGCAGCATCCAGAACCAAAAGAGGAAATGTGCTGATTTTGGCAGGTGACCAGAATGACCTCATTTCTTTGCTATTGGAAGTTTGTGCACTTTTCTGGCAGGCAGCACAGTCAAAAATATGATTGCCTAGCTCTTAGCATGTCTTCATTGAAGAAAATGTTTGCCAGATATTTAAATGCTTTATCCAAATCCCTGCTAGTAGCAGAATGCACCTGACAGGCAGGGGCAGCTGGGCAGCCTGCTTGGAGGGAGAACGGATGGGATGGTTGGATTTGGGGGGCAGAGGAGATGGGATGAGCTCTGGGGGTGGGCTCTGGTGCTTTTAGGGCTCTGCAGGTGCCCTAAAAGAGAGGAGCAGTGAGATGGAACACCTGTGACCTCGCACCTGGGGCTCCTGTGCCACCCATCCCCTGCCTGCCAGGTTTTGGGAATGCTCCCTGCCCCCCCCATGGAGCAGCCCAGCAGCTGGGCTGACACCAAACTCCAGGAGGAATTGGCTTTCAGTGGAGCACTGCTGCTTTCCTCTCTCCAAATGGAGCCTGGGACTGGGGAAAATCCTGGTGAGTGATGCAGGTGGATGGCTAAATGAGATTATTGTAGGCTTGTGCTCTGCCCAGAGGCTCTGCTGTGAACAAAACCTACCGGTGCAAAAGGCAGGCACAGCACTGCCTTTGCTGTCTGCAAGGAAAATGGGAATTATTCAGAGTTGTAATTGAAGAGTCAGGTGAAAATTAAGTCTTCTCCTACGTTAAAAAAAATCTGAAAGTGGTTAATTATTCCAGGAAGAGAAAGTAATAAAAATCTGCATGGAAAAATAGCTGTTTAGATCTGAGTGGTGATTGTGTGATTGTATCAGAGGTACAGATGCATGTGTACATCATAGCCTCCTAGAAATATGTCATCTTCCCAGAAGAACCTGACTGCAAATCACAGAAATCTTCTTTTACTACTTTCCACCCCTCCTGAAAATGTCTTGGGTGTGTCTTGTACATCAGAAGGGGATGAGATTGTTGTTTGAAGGTTTGGCCTTGGAGAATGTAAGGGCCACTGAAATAGTTTGGTAAAGGAGTTGAGCAACAGCAAATGGCCTATTTCCCTTCACCAGGTTAGTTGTGTAAGAGCTTTCTTCTGCCCAGCATGATCGATTCTCTTTTTTTTAAATTTATTTTGTGAGGATTCAGCTTTTGGCAGCTCACTTAACTCATCTGGAGGCTGAAAATAAAGTGGCAAAAGCAAACCTGCTGCAAACCTGCAGATGTATTGATGGACAATTACCTTGCAAGGAGCTTTTTCTGGGTAGATTCCCAGAATCTGTGGAAATACTTGAGAACTCCTGCATGAGATTGAGTGAGTAGCCTGGAATTAAATTATATCAGGCTTTTCCTGGTAAAAACACTGTGAAAAGACACATTGCTGCTTTTGGGACATGGAACGGCTTTGTCGTGCTATTTGTTCCATCATAGATGCAAAACTTTCAATTCCAATAAAAGCTTCTTAAAGGCTGGGTAGATGTTAGCTGTTTAATCATACAATTTTAGTTGTAACTATAATCAGGTAAAAAACCTCAGTTAAGGATTCAGATATTTGAAGCAACAATCAATAAAAAGCCTGTTCAAAGCTGCTTTCATGTTAGCTGAGAGTGACCATGAAATGGTAAACTGCACAGAAATGGCATATTTAAATAAGTCATTTATCATATTGCCTGCACCATATGATACAGTTATGTGATGTTTTTAAAACAAGAATCAGATTATCTTTGACTGTGTCACCAGATGGTGTGTAATGTGCAATAGAATTATGGATTATGAGACATAACTTTCACTCCTAGGTAACCTAACTGACAAAACCTTTCTGCCTTGTAAAAACAAGACACTCAAGGACTGAGTGGATGGCAGAATTATTTTTTTTTTCTACCTGCAAAAATTCCCCTTGACCAGGAAACAAGTTCATACGTGTAGCCAGGGAAAGAAACAGGCAATCAAATGAAAATATTTCTACCTCACTCTTATTACTGCATTTTTTTAACATTAAACCCAAAATTGTTCTTAAAGAGGCTCTCCCTTATTAATGTTGTTAAATTTCATTAATTGCTGTAACTTGAACCTTGTGGTTGTCTTTGTACAAACACAAACCTGGGGGAAAAAGGAACTGTAATCTTAAAATGGAAGGCCAAGCTGTGAGTGATTGGGAAAAGTCTCCGGTACCTGCATGGACTGGTGTGTGAATTTTGATTCAGCAGAAGCTCTTGCAAGGACGACACGAGGCAGGAGCAGGGAAGCAGAGTGGGAGGGACAGGGGCTTCTCTTCCTTCTCTGGGTCCACTTGGAGAGTGTCCAGGTGTTCTCCTGGAGCTGGGAGAGCTGCCAGCACCAGTGTGCTGAGATGCCAGTGCCTTGGATTTCAGTGTCTGCAGCATGTCAGAGGGCTCAGCCCCCACCTGCCCAGCACCCAGGTGTGACACCTGGCCTTCCCTGGGAGCAGTGGGAATGAATGGCAGCATCCTGCCCGTGCTCCCTGACAGCCTCAGAACAGACACTGCTCTGCAATGCATGCAAATTTACATTCTGAACAGACACACTCGGTGGCCGGAGAAGAACTGCCTGCCCGGAGCGCTGGCTGCACTGTGCCTTTAAATTGATACATTAAGGAGAGACATTTAAATAATGCAAAGGGGTAAACTAGCTTGAGTTATGTGTGGTTTGAGCTGGGTGACTCTTACTGCCTTTTATGGGAATCTCTCATCTAAAGTCCTGCTCATTTATCCCCAAGGGCAAATATTAACCCCATAAAAGAGAGGATATCACCAGTTAGACATCAGGCATTGTGTATCTGTGTGATGGCTGTGGTTGGCTTTGGCTGAGGATGGAGCTGGATGAGTGCTGGTAGCTGGATAACGGGAACCTGGGTTGGCTTCCTTTATTCATGAAGTAGAGGGAAACTCCTTGGGCAGGGTGATTAACCCAGTGCACTAATTAAGTGCTTGTATCATTCTGCAGTAACAAGGTGTTGTCCATAAAGGAACGGGGAAAGAAGAAGACTTACATTTTTGAGGGCCACGAGCCTGGCTGTGCTCTGGTGGGGTGCAGGGTGCTGGGTGAGGCTGCCCTGCGCTTGGCTGTGGTGCTGGGGCAGGGTCTGGGCTCTGCTCAGTGAGTTCAGTCTGTCGTGCACAGGTGCAGTCTCTGTCACCTCCCTGTTGTGGCACTGCCATTGCTACGTGAGGGTGACATCAGCATCCCACTGGGCCAGGGCTCTGGCAGCAGGGTTTGGTGCCTGCTTTGGGGTTCCCAATGAAGAGATGGTTAGTACAGGGGGCTGGTGAAAAAGCTGTTTATTGACTGGAGCAGTGCACAGGGCAGTGAGTTAGCGCTGCACTATCTGGTGCGTGGCTGCTGCTCTCCCATGGGCTGGCTGCCCGTGGCCAGAGCTGCCAAACCTTCCTTGGATTTATTAATCAGGTGATGTCACGAGTCTGGGCCAGTGTGTCTGCACTGGCCTTGGTGCCTGTCAAAACTGATCTCTGGAAAAAACCGAGGTGCATGTGCAGTGGGAGCAGGGAGCCACAGCCAGCTCCAAGGTGTGCATCCCTGTCTCTGGTCACACCTCGGGAAAACACTGGCAGAGGGAGTTTGGAGCTTTTCTGGGAGCTGCTGAGGCTGTGTGCAGTACCACGTTAGAGCTGGGAGCAGCAGACAGCAGCAGTGTGCTTCCCTGAGCCAGCAGGAGAAGGGAAGCACTGTCTCGGGCTGAACTGGGACTCAAGGAGACATGAAGCTGGAAGCAGCTGAGAGCTGTCCAGAATGTCACAGCCATTGTCACATTGTCCAGAATGTCACAGCCGTGACTGTGCCCTGCTGGACCCTGGGTGGGACTTTAACAACTGCCTGTGCAAAGCACAGGGGCTGAAATTCTCTGTAGAGGGCTTTGGCTACCAGCCTTTGGCTACCAGCACTCCTGTGCCTTGCCTTGCTCTCTGGCTTTTCCCAGAGGCTAAAGAGGTAGAGCAGCAGTAGCACACACTGCAAATATTTTTGTGTGTTTTGTGTGGTACCTTGTGTTTCATGTTAGCTCACTTTCTGTTCTCATTAATTAAGACATTGCTTTCTGTGCTAGATTGAGCTCAGCTTCTCTCATCAGTTTTTTCTGCATTCTCTCTCCACAGCTTTTCTATTTTCAGGAGGTAAAAGCAGGAATACATAATTACGAAAAAAAATTCTTTGAACTTATAAAATGCAGGTTGCTTAAATTATGCAGTTAAAGGATAAAGAAAATCACAGAGCAATTTTAACAAATTGCCCTTAACTGTATTGCACAAACAAACCTCTCATAAGAAATCTTAGAAAGGTGTGTTTGAGGGTGTAATCTTAGCTTGTGGCTAAGTAGAGTTAAACTTGTTTTTCAAGTTGGTTGTGTATAACTTTCTCATGCTAAAGATTGTGAGCATTCCAGAAGGAAAACAGTTCATCTGTAGCAGGAGTTTGATGGTGAATGCTGATTATCTCCAGTAATTCTGGCCCCTGGTCCATGTACAGTACTTTACCCAGTGGCTTCCCTTTTGATCTGTATTCTCATTGTCTGAGTTGTGCCATACACCCGTGTGCATATTTTTATGAAATAACCCTGATGTTTGCAGGTGGTGCAAATTTTCAAATTCTGAGTTATAAACATGAATGCAGCAGAGTGGGCACAGTCTGCTCACACTTCCAAACACACTTACACTCACTCTTGTCAGATGCAAGACAGTTTGTACATTTTGCATGCGTGCAATAGTGTCGTACTCAAAATTCCCTTTTTAATTAACACCACTACCTCAGTCTTGGGTTCCAAAATCCTGTGCAGTTTCTGAATAGACCAACATCCCATACCCTTACCCCAACTTTAATAAGTTTTTTTCCAGCATGTACAATTTTTGTTGGTGTATATGTAGTCTATGCAAGCTAATATGAGTAGCTGAAGAATTGCTCTGTGTATTTGTAAGGATTCATGAGGGCCACAAAGCCTACCTGCAAAGCCTTTCTATACAACAGCCAAGCTTATGTACATAAGAGAACTGTTGATGCTCTATTAGGGTTTAATTTGTTAATGAAACAAGATGGACTGAGCTCCTACTACACCTCTCTGGATGTTTGAGGCTAGGCACAATTAATTTATTTGTACTGTCTGTGTAGGCGTATGCCAGCTAATGTACTGTAAGAGCTTTTATCTTTATGTTCATAATGAAGAGGGGCAGGTTTTTGGCAACGAGACAAGGATTTTCTGATGACTCATCCTCTCTGGATTGTAAAACACTTTCTTGTAAAATCAAAGAAGAAAAGTAGTTCCTTAGGAGTAGGCTCAGCCAGAGTAGTTTGTCCTTCAAAATCGAGCTGCGAAGCAGAAAGAAGGAAGGCTTAGCTGCTTTCATTTAGTTGTAATTGGACCTCTGCTGAAAATTCAATCATATTATTTGAGAGGATGTTCTCACATAAGATATTAAAGTGTCCTTGGAGTAAATGTGCTGTAGGTTGCATTGTCAAGTACCTGAGTTTGTGCTCCTTTGTCATGATATTTGTGTTTTGATTCCCTTGGCAATGCACTGGACATTCAGTGGAGCTGCAGTAGCTGTCCCTTAGCAGTAAGTTGTACTGTTTGGTTTGTGCTGGTCGCCTCTCTGCTGGCTGGAGAGAAATGTTGAGTCCAGGGTTTGGTGGAAGCTGGAGCAGGGGTTGGCTGTGGGTGCCTGAGAGCAGAGCTAAATCCTTTTCAGTGTCACATTTAGCACTGGTACTGTTGGAGTCACACAGTACCAGGCAAGGGGGAGTATGCTTCATGTTCCTGCTGATGGACAAGTGTGAGCTGGACTATCCTAGGTGCTAAAACAAGGAAGAGTAATTGGAACACATCAGTAATTGCTTTATTTTTTGTGAGAGAGAAATCCTACTTTTAATGACAAATTATCAATGTTATTTCACCTCACAGTACCTGTGCATGTTTGTATGCATGCACACTTCCTCCCACTCACACATTTGCTTTCTCTCTCTTTGGGCAAAATGGGAGAGTTTGGGCAGCAGAGGGATGTCCATGATTGAATGTCCTCAGTCTCCTTTGTGCTCCATCACAGTGCTCTTCCTGAATGACTCAAGTGATGAAGCTACTGCTCCCTCTTATTAAGGTGGTGTTTATGCAATCCAGAGTGGATTAATTTAAATCCCTGATTTTAATCACAATTTAAATCAACAAACAGAGCACTTTGATTTAAATAATTAAGTGTAATCTTGTTTTGCATTTTTGCTTTCCAGTTACTTTCCTAAACAAAGGCTCAGTTTTATTGGTCAATATAATTTGCTAACCAGAGCTGTTTGTTATACACAGTTGGGTTTCTCTAAGCACACGTGCACTGCTTATGGACATTTACTCACATTCTACATATTTACACTCCCCTTTTGCTAGAAAACAGCAATTCACATTTCTTAGTAGAAATAATAGTTCTTTTAGTCTCATGTGATTAATTCATAGTAGCTTGAATTCAATTAAAATACTCGAGTGATGTTTCAAGACTGCTTTAGTGGAATACAGAATACAAGGCAAACATTTTTATTGAAATATGTTGTGCTTTTAAAGCTGATCTGTTACACCAGGCTAATATCTACATATTTGTATATGTGTATCAAATATCTAATATCTACAGCTATGGCATTAAGCCCATTGGTTCTGAACATCAAGTGCCTCAAAATTCATGAGCCACTTATGTAGCCTGTAATTGCACATCTCAATTTTATTCACGAATGCAAAGAGGAAAACAAACTTTCCTTCTTTTCTCATTGTTTTCCTAACTTACAGTGAACTAATTATAAACAGAACTACCTGAAAATTAGGAGAGCTGTTGCTGTAACTTGCATAAAAAAAATACTGTTGAGAAAAACCCCCAGGCAAAGCTTCAAGAAGCTGTTTTAGATGCCTAGGCAGTGAAAGGTATCCACTCAACGCTTAGCTTTCTCCAGAAAAATTAAGAGTGAGCAGTGACATGTGCATAAAATCACATGAATTTTTTTAAAAACAAGTTTAGGATAAGATAGAAGTGGTATAGATTATCATAACTTAATAGTTTAATTTGGAAAAACAAAAAAAAATGCAGTAGATAGGAGGGTCAGTATTTTAATAATAATATATGTTTAAACTTCTTTTAATGTAGGCTTTAATATTCGTGCTGGGAGCACTCCTCACCCATCCCTTAGAAACCTGGATTCCTGTTGTAGGTACCTTCACACATATTTTCATGGCAGCACTTTTGGCCACACATTCCTGGCTGTGACAGTCCATCTTACTCTAATGCTTAGCTCATTAGAAACATCACAGTCTGTACTCTGAAATTAGTGCCAGGAGTCACAGAGAGAGCAAAAGATTAAAGGATTAAACTATTCCTAGGTGCTGTGGTGGAGCACAAAAATGTTAACAGCTCCATTCACAGAAGGAGAGAAGGGCGGTTTAAGGATTTGACGCAAAGTATTTAAATTGTAAATTTAGACTCATTTTGCTCTAAATGAGAGAACAACAGCCAAATCTAGATAATATGCACTCCAAAACATGATTTAAATGTTCCCTTCCACTGATTACTCATAAGAGGACTGTTAAGACAGCAAGTCTGTAATACTGCACATGGGAATTGCAGTATTTAGTATCATCAGGAAGTTGCACTGCAGAGATGGAAGCTTGCTCAGTTTAAGATGTCTGAATTTCCTTCTGTTTCTTCCCTAATTGTAGATTCTTCCCTTCTGATAGTGTAGCTAAAGAGTGGGAGGTTGATTAAATTTAATTCTGATTTATCTGAGTTCAGTCATGTTATCTCTTAAAATGTGTCTCTAAAGGTTAACAGTCCTTTGGCATTTTCATCTTTGCTTTCCTACCCTGAAGGAAAACTTAGTGGCTTGCACGTCTAGGAAGTTGAAGATAGCTGGTTGTATTTTTCCATATCTACAAAGTAATATTATATCTGGATTCATATCTGCTCCTGGAAAATTTTTTAGGCTTAATGTTTAATTTCCATATGCTTAAAAGGGAAAGTTGTTCAATCCCAAGGGTTTCATTTCGCTTCGCCTCCAGGCAACCTTTCAGCCAAGGAGAGGTCCAAAAGTGCTGCAGAGCCCCGTTTTTGTGTTTTGCTTCCTGCCCCACGCGGTGTGGAATAAAAGCTGGGGACAAAAGGGTGCACGTGGTGCCTTTGTGGTGGGATGGAGGGGGCCGAGGTGATGGAGGCACGTGGGGATGCTGCTGCTGCTCCCAAACTGCTGCTGCTGCTGAGCCCAAGGCATGGCAAACCTCAGCAGTCCCACCAGCTGGGAGCTCCCAGAAAGGGAAATTCACCCCTGGGACTCCAATATCTCTATTCACTACTGGCACCTGGGACTCCAATATCTCTTATCAGACGCCAGTCACCCTGTAGTGCGCTGTGCTTTCCCAGTTTGTGAGTTTTGCAGAAATACCAGGCATCTACAACATATTTTGAATGTATTTTTACCTGTTACAGAGGTTTCCTTTACCTGAAAAGAAAAACAGCAAATGAACTGATTGGGGGGGTGTGTGTGTGTGTGCTTTTTTTTTTTGTTTTCTCTCCCAGATGAGAGGATATGGTTTCTTTCGTGATGATTTTTTTTAAAGTAGAATTCCAGCAGTCTTCTATAAGAAGACAAAATATTTCTGGAATGCAACACCTGTGCAAAGTAAATGAATTACCGTGTGCCAAAATCCTTCAGAAAATGCTGTGTTGTGTGGGTAACTTGACAAAAGTTTAGCAGCAAACTATAAACATCTGCAAAACATTTGAAACTCTGGCCCAGACTTGGGGCTGCTTGAATTCTGTGGCATTTGTAATAATTTACTGTTCCACAATATGTAATTATTTTGTGTGCACCTTAGGACTAATTTTCTTGGCAGGAGTAGAAAAAGGTCTACTTTATTAAAGATGTAAGAATGACTGATATCCTTTACCTGTCCAGCTCCAGGGTCCAGGTTTATCTTTTCCCTCTGGAATGCATGTACTTGTCCCTCTCCACTTGTCTGTGCAGCAAGGTGAGGAATGGAAAGGGGCAGCAGGTTCAGTCTGAGCTGCAGACACATGTTGCTTTTTTTTTTTTTCCTCGGGGAAGCACTGAGAGGATTGAAGTCATTCAGCCAGCTTTGTTCAGCTGAGCTGAACTTTGAAAAAAAAACTACAAAAAACCCACGCCATGTGTGCTTTTAGTGAACTCTGAGCCTGATGCTAAATCTTTGGAGCTGGGTGACAGGTTCGAGTGTCCAAGGAGTGAATCATCGCTGGGCTGTGTGATGGGGCATTGTCCTGCTCGGCCCACTCGTGTGAATAATGACCCATGGGCTGGGGCAGGTCCAGCCTGCAGAGACAGGAGGAGCCTTTTCCGTGTCACTTTTGTCCCGGGACAAGACCCGCACCGAGCGCTCCCACCGCGCATCCTCGCCCCAGCCTCCCCAAAACGCGCCTGCCAGATTTCTAAAGAGCTCAGCTTCCTGGAAGGCACCTAAATAAGGGTCAGGCTTTGAAAAGAGCTTAGCAGCCAGGCTGGCCAGCCTTTCAGAAAGCCTGGCAGCGAGTGCTGGAGCTGGGGCTCGGCAGAGATGCTGGGAGCGCTGCCTTCCCCCGCGCTGCGCTGTGCGCTTTGGGGGAATGGCATCGAAAATCATCGGGGAGAACAAACAGGCACAGGGAGAAACCCCAGTACAGGGAAAGAACCCCCACACTCTGCCCTGACAGGGAAAGAAAGAACCCCCACACTCTGCCCTGACAGGGAAAAATCCCAGTACAGGGAAAGAACCCCCACACTCTGCCCTGNCCCACACTCGGCCCTGACAGGGAAAGAAAGAACCCCCACACTCTGCCCTGACAGGGAAAAATCCCAGTACAGGGAAAGAACCCCCACACTCTGCCCTGACAGGGAAACATCCCAGTATGGGGAAAGAACCCCCACACTCTGCCGTGAGAGGGAAACATCCCAGTATGGGGAAAGAACCCCCACACTCTGTCCTGACAGGGAAAAATCCCAGTACAGGGAAAAAAAGCCCCACACTCTGTCCTGGCAGGGAAACATCCCAGTATGGGGAAAGAACCCCCACACTCTGTCCTGACAGGGAAAAATCCCAGTACAGGGAAAGAACCCCCACACTCTGCCGTGATAGGGAAACATCCCAGTATGGGGAAAGAACTCCCACACTCTTCCCTGAGAGGGAAAAATCCCAATACGGGAAAAAAGCCCCACACTCTGCCCTAGCACAGCCCGGGGGGCAGGGCGGACAGGCTCCTTTCCCTTTTTAAAGATTCAGTTCAGGCATTGTCAAAAGAAATAAACAAAGCAACATCGTTTAAAGGCTTTGGGAACAATAGTCTCTTCCACTTCCCTTCCTCATTGTGGAGCCCTGGGCCCGGCTTTTGTTGATTTTGTGCTGCCAGCCTCACGGTGCCGGATTGGTCGGTGTCTGATTTCATTCCTATGGGCGATGTCAAAAGCTGACCCAGAAGTTCTCGGCAAGTTTGCTTTTAGCTCTCAGTTGTTGTTTTTGTGCGTGTATCCGTGTGCACAAGGGTACTTTTCAGTCCTCTGAGGATTCTGTTACAGGCTGAATATTATTCAGCTGCAAAACTAATAAGGGATGATATTTGTGCCAGGAACTGCGTGGCTTGTTTCCTACAAATACTGGGAATAGCAAGTGATTCAGGCACGGTGAAATTATGGAAGTTGTAATTAATATTAATAACGGTTCCAGTATTATTCTAAGACATAAAAGTAAATTCAAAATCCATATGAGAATTTTGTAACACAACTGAAAATTGTGATGATTAGCTAGAAGGCTGATTTCACATTCATATTTAATGTTAATACCAATTTTATTTTAATAGAAATGTAATGCTACTCTTATTTTACTGTTATTTTTACTGGTTGTCAAACTGACAATTGAAATATCAGGTTCTCACAGAGGTGTGCATGCCACTGACAACAATATTCCATGTTTATAGAAAAATAAGCTGTGTTTATGGGGATTTTCTGTGTGCTCCATCTGCATGTATTCCTATCTTTGCTAAACTTTGTTTTCCATTTCTCTGGCCTTTACACTTGGCTATTTTTCCTTCAGCAGCCTCTGACCTCTCTCCTGTGTTTCTTTTTGTTAGATAAGTAAAAGATGAGCGTTACTTTATAAGGACATAGTTTCATACCCTTGTCCTCTCTTAGAGTACAGTCAAGTTGCTTGTATAAACACGGACAGTTTTGCTTACTTTTCAGTTTATTCGAATGCCAATTTAAGGTTCATGGGCTGGGTGTCCCCACCTCTGCCCTGCTCTTGTCATCTCCATGTCCCTTTGCCTTTTTGCTTTGTACAACATCAGACTCGAATGTAGCAGTAATAAGTAACCAGCTCCAGAAAATACAATGTTATGGTTTGGGAGGATATTGTAAAATCACCTTTGCTGTCTCTCTCAATATTTTGGTAAAGGTTTGTTGTTGTGTGTCAGATTCCACAGCACAATATGTTGGTTAGGATTTGATTTGAAGAGAATAAAATACCACTCCAGCTTTGCAAAATTGCATCCAGCAAAACATCCCTTGTTTTCCTGCCCGTGTCTATTTTTTAAATCGTCAAGGCAAACAGAATTCTTGCCCTGAGATTCCTTGGATGCAAGACACTTGGAGAAATTTGGATGCCTCAGAAACAGTCCAATATAAAGCAGCAATGCTTGGGTGAAGTACTTCTCACCTGAAGATAATTGATTGCACAGATCCAAGTGTGTTATTTCGATGTCCTTAGCCTGGTTTATGGTCATGAAGGATGCCACTGGCCCAAGGAAGGCTTGGGCTGGCCAGCCTCTGGATCATGTCCTGGCTCAGTCTCCTTTCCCTTGGTTGGGAGCAGCTCCCATCCAGGGCCTGGGGCTGGTCCCAGCTCCAGCTGCATCCCAGCCTGGCCTCCCAGGTGCTCCCTTCTTTCAGGACTGGCTGCTTTTAGGGACATCCTCCCTCACCATCCCTGTCCGAGAGCAAACCCAAACGTTAAGGAAAAATGATTCTATCTGCATTCTCAGTCTGTTTTAAATACTGTGCTTTTTATGATTTCCATATGATTCTTGGGGATTTTAACATCAAAAGACCCAGATTATCCTAATTGGTGTAAGAGGTTGGAAAGGTTTTCTTCATGCTGGACTTAAATAGGGTTCCTGCTTGGATGCCTTTGCACTGGCTTAGTCCTTTTGTGACATGAAAGCCAACTGCAGTTAAGCAGATTTCCCCCCCCCTTTTTTTTTTTTTGCTTAATAAACTGAAATAACCATACTGCTAAGTATTAAAATGCAGAAGCATCATGCATTTTTAAAGCTTCCAGAAATAGCCTACAACACATTGCACAAATTAGTGAAGCCATACATGTAATGAAAAACATTTGGTGATGGACTCTGGATCACTTAGTGGCTGATTTACTGCTTGTCCTGTGTTTTCCCTCCTCTCCATAAACTACCATTTACAGATAGCAGCAGTGAGGATTTCTTGGAAACTTTTTTTTTTGAGGAGAGAGGAAAACCCCTTAGATGTAAAAGAGCAGCAAATGGCTGTGCACAGCTCTGCTCTCAATGCTTGTTTCCCCCGTTTTTTAGGAAGCCACCCTTTTATGCTGATTTCTGCACAGCAAATCAGTGAGTTATTGGGTGAGCACTCAGGGTAAAATTAATGCTCTGCTGTTCCAGCAGTTGCCAGGAGTCTCAAGACACAGATTTTCCCCCTTACCCCCTTTTTTGCACTCTGCCATACTTGCTGAAGGCAGTTTCAGTAAACTGTGTTTAGCCTGCTCACTACTGGCAACATCCTCTTGAAAAACTGGGCACTGGAACTTGTTTTGGGGCTGCAAAAAAAAAAAATCTCTTTGTGGTTTTGAATAAAATCCCAAAAAAAAGAACAGAAAAAAAAAAGAAAGGCAAGCAAAAAAAAAATCAAAAAAGAAGATGGGGAGACAAAAGGGGCATCCATCTATGCACACAGGTCAGATTTTCAGCATTTAACTAAATGGTTGTTTTGCTGTGCTGTAGTTTCGAAACTATCTCTGTAAAACATTTACTTGTCTGGCTTTAATCGTACCCTGCACTAAGTGTTTGCTTTGCACGTGGAACAAAGCCTTCCTTAAGACTGCAATGAAACCATTAGTTAGGTTTCATTTTCAAAACAGCAAAAGCCAAAATGAATTCAATCATCAATCAAGAATTAAAATAATAGCAGAGTTTCTAATACAGAGTTCTCAATGGAAATCTTGAATACAATCTGCAATGCTCTCTGCAGGTTTGAACTGATTTTGGCTTCTGTGACCACAGGCCTGAGGTCACAGCAGCTCCCTGATGTGTCTGCCTAACAAGTGACAGTTTTTATTACCTACATAATTCTTCTTATTTTTATTTCTGATTTCCATCTCGTGGCATGTAGTTACTGGACTATTTCTGCAGTCATCTAGTTATTTACTTGCATTTATTTGAAACTTGCTTTTTTCCTTCAACCTCTTCACAGGAAAGTAAATCATTGAAAGGAAAAGACTACCAGATAGATAATTTATAGAGCAGAAAAAAACCCCCCAAAAATAATAATAAAAAAATAGAATCCTGAAGACCTTTATGCAGCAGCCATCTTCAAGAATGGAAAAAAGAATGAAGTGGAAAAGCAATTGGAATTTATGTGAAACTCTCAGAGGGCTCATAGACACAGATAACGATTCAGTGCTAAATGCCTGGAAAGAACATTTCCTAATTTTTGCCCAAAGAGCTGTTGTTTGCAGAACTTACAACATTAACATGGTGGGAGAAAGACTCTAGGAAGATGTGGAAGAAGATACAGTCATCCAGATGCTCTGGTTTTTTTTTTAATAGGAAAGGTTTTCACTAAATAGCGAAATACTGTACACACAGTTTCAGGTGCCTGGGAAAGAAATCTTAAAGTTTTACAGTGGGGCAGAAAAGACTCACAAAATTTCAGCAGTCTGACTGAGCTTATAAAGCATGCCTGGGAAAGTCCCTCATGCAAATCATTCATAATCATGTTTGTCCAATTGTAAAAGCCAAACTCCCTGAAAATCAGAGCAACTTTGTTGGAATAGGATGTAGAAATTAAACCTTCTGTGCTTCACGAGTGTGAAGTCACTGACAAAATCTGATACTTTTTTCACTTTGCAAGATTAAACTCCTATTTTCCAGCTGTGCGTGAATGTCTGCATGCATTTGTTTTTTCCTTTGTTTCCCATGAAATCAGACCCCTGATAATAATTTAATAATAATTCAATAATTCTCAATAAAGAAGACTTTTGTGTGCTGCCAGGTGCCTCAGTAACCCAGGTGAGGTGAGGCTGTGGAGTGCCCAGTACTGAGGCCATTCCTGTGGAGTGCTGTGTCTCTCTTGGGCTGCTTTCCAGAAGTGTCCTGTCAGCTGCAGCATGCACACTGAAACAGGCAGGAACCATTCAGGACCAAGTGTTCCTGCCCCACCAGGCGCAGTGACAGCCCTGTCACTTGTGCAGCTCCCCCAGTGCTGCTGGCTGTGAGTCCTTTGGGAGCTCCATCACCTGAGAGAGCAGAGAGAGGAGCCAGGCTGCAAGTCAAGGAGCCCTTCCCCTGTTTGGAATATGCTGAAAGCCTGAGGAAGCCAGAGGGGAAGGTTTTTTGCCAGCTCCTGGCTGATGTAGTGGAGGGTGCAGGGCAACAAGAAGCCACTTGTGGCTTCCTTAACCTGCATCCCCCAGCACTGCTGTGGATGGAGCTCTGCTTTAAAGCTCTGGAGAGAAATCCCTCTCAGCCCACAGCTGCTCTGCCTTTGCATCCATCCTGGACTGCCACGAGCTGCTGGGGGTGTCACAGCACAGGCAGGAGCCCCCTGAAAATCTAGTTCATGGTAACATTAAGTGTGGGAGATAGAAGGCACCCTCCTTGTCTTTGAGATTTCAGCCTCTTTTTCTGGTGCCAATTTGCTTTGCAGGCAACCTCGAAGTCACCCGTGTACTCATTGCCTTCTCCTCTGGCCTGCTGGAATATTTGAAATAATTTGAAGAAAGGAACAGAAGATTCAAGGATGACTTGAGGATTTTTTCAAAATTTGCCATAAATTTCCTGTGGTAAAGTCTGAAGCCATCCTCAAATCTTTTGCTTTCTACATCAGTTGTCTAATCCTGATGCTGCCTGGGAGGAGAGACCTATAATTCAAATTATTATTCTGTCTTCCAAGGGTATATACCTTTTTTTTCCCCTCTGCATAATATCTAGGAAGGAATGTAATCTGGATGTGCAGCAGTCTCCCCCTCAAATTTCTTCTTTAGCTAATCCGTGGTGGTTTTTCTGAGGGAGAATCATCAGGATCCTCAAGAGACATTCAGAGTTTCTGCAGCCCCTCTACATCATTCTTGTAGCCTGGCTGGGACAAAAGTCTTCTACCAAGAATTTTGCTTATTAGGAAGGAGAAGTCTGAAATACTAAGTATTTTCCCCTGAGTTGTTTTTTTGTAATATTTCATGTGGCTGTGGCATAAAGAAGGTTGTGGAATCTCCATAAGACACAGAGTCTATGTTTGACAAGACCAAACACGAGAAGATTAATTGCCCAATTCTACGTAAACTTTTTAATTTTTTGCAGTAGCAAAATGGTTTTCTCACCCTTTTGTGCTGCAAAATGTATCCTGAATTTGTACTATTACTCCAGAACAATAGCTGGACTCCCTGTTTGGGCTCCACAAGAAGAAGCCTGTGTGTGAGAGCCAACCCTGCACTCACACTGGGAGCTCAGTGTGTGTGACACCGAGCTCCCCTCTGCCTGCATCTGCAGGCATCTCTCCTGGAGACACCTGCCCATCTTCCTGAGTGAGCCCTCATCTGTTTGGGAGTAGAGAATAACCAGAAGGAGTTGGTTCTTGTGGGTATCAGACCTTTGCTCCTGTTCAGTGAGTTGTTTGTGAATTTACTAATGGGAACAAAATGATGTTTAAGCCCAGGACTCTTTGCTGATGCAGTCATCCCCACGGTGTGGTGCAATAAGTAACCTTTCTTCCACATGGACGTGGCTGGTAATCAGTAGCTTGCTAGGTACTTCTGGCTTCCTAAAGTATCCTGGTGGGAATCTGAGCTTTCACATTTTCTGTCAGAGCTGGGAAGTGGTGCTGTGGTTCTTCTCATGTCAGCAAATTCGCTTCTTGTCCTGGATTTGGGGTGGTGAGTCCCCTGTGGCACTGGGTGGCTTCAGTGGAATGTGTGGCGCGTGGCCCCTCCTGCACCTGAGGGTCAGGTGTTTGTCAGCAAAGGTAGGCACGAGGTTCTGCACAAGGGGTTCTGCATAAGGGGTTCTGTATAAGGGGTTCTGCACAAGGGGCTCTGCTCAGGGGGCTCTGCTCAAGGGGTTCTGCACAAGAGGTTCTGTATAAGGCGTTCTGCACAAGATGCTCTGCTGAAGGCATTCTGCACAAGAGGAGCTCCCAGGGTGTCCTCCCAGGGAAGGGACCAGCAAGCTGCCAATCCTACAGGCCAGGCTGCAGAGCCAGATCTCCTTGCAGAGCAGTAGGAAATGCAGCAGATGAAGCTGGAGTGTGACATTAATCTCAGATCTAAAGCGCAGCTGGTGGGTTTCTGGAGCCCTGCAGCACTGAGGTATGGCCTCTGAGAGGGCTGAATGCAAAACCATCCTGCTCAGGCCATCTCAGCCAGGGGAGAGCTGTGTTTGCCACCCTGGGCACAAGGTCAGCTGTGCTCTGGGAGATATGGGTCCCTATGCTCACTTGAACCCACTGCTGGAGGGGTCTCTGTGCATCATTATCCTAAATCCTAACATCCAGGGGAGCTGTTCCCCCAAATGCTGTTGGCTCAGCTCAGACCCCAGTGCTTTCCTCAAATGTCCATGTGCAGCTCAGCCCCACAGAGCCTGGTGCCTCTGGGATGGGTCTGCTACCACAGCAAGAGTTTCAAGATGTGTAAAACACTGCAGCTTCTTGGTGAATGACCAGTGTGGTCCTCAGGTGAACAAAAATCACCAGTTTTGGCCTCAAACTCCTCTTTTTGTGGAGGCCTGTAAGGGCAACCTGTGACTTTAATGACTTCACAGTCGTTAATATGAAGTGACATAGGCAGCTGATTTAAGGTGGACTCAGGAATGGCATCTAAGATGTGAGGGACTGCCAAATGCCATCAGATGCATGTTCTGGGCTTACACGTGAAGTCCTTTGGTGAACAGGAGTGGATTTAAATATCTGCCTTCCTGCTTGCTTCCTGCAGAATCTCCATACAGGCGGTGGTCTGTAGAGCACTGAACCTCCTGGGGCCAGGTCTCTGTCCTGGAAGTGGCCACTGTCACACAGGGTGTGACACTGACAGGGCTATGGCACAGCCTGGACTGTGGCACATGACTGAGCGTGCCATTGTTCCTGTCTGCTTATAAATTGTTACCTGATTCAAGTTTCCTAATGAAAAGCAGAAGGGCTCACAATGTTTACCCTCCATCTGCTGTCATTCCTAATTAGTCTGTAAACTCCTTGGAGCAAGAACTTGCTGCCCTTCTGTGCACCCACGGTGCCAAACACACTGGGGTCTTGATATTAGCTGAGCTGCCATTAATAATAAATAGGGAGTAAAAGGAGAATGTGTAAATGCATTCAGACGTGTAGTGAGGCTTTTAAGTGTAATTGTTATCGCTGCAGATCTCGGCGTGGCTGGCAGCTGGGCTGCCCTGGAATTGCAGTCTGCACACTCTGCTGCTCCCCCAGAGCCTGTCCCTGCTGGGCAGTGCCCAAAAACATCCCCACCAAGCACCCAGGGCATGCCCACTCCTCAGGAAACACAAGCCAGAGGGTTTCCTTCTGCCCCCTTTCCGGGAGACTTAGGCAAGCCCAAGCTCATTACCTAAAGATATGGCTCAAGGTTAAGTAACTTTTCAGTAATTAATGCATTAACACAGGGCTACACTTTCATCCTTGGAATGATCCCTGTGAAGCACTAGGGAAGGGAAGCTGCCTGCTGGATGGGGCACAGCACCCAGCTCTCCTTCACATCTGCTCTGCTCTGGAGAGGGGAAGGAGCTGGGGGCAGGCTCCCTCAGTTCTCACCAGGATTTTACCCATTAATTTCATTTTGTGGTCCTCGGTGTGTTCCCTTGTTCCCTGCTTCAGTCTGGTTTTCACTGTTTGTTTGGCTTGGTTTGCCTTTTGGATGATGTTTGTGATACTAAGGTTTTCTGGTGCCAGTTTTAAAAGCAGCAGCACCGATTTTGGGAGTATTTGGGGCTTTGTTTACGTAACTCAAGCAATTGCTGCTTATGGTGGTCAGTGCTGTAAACCCAGGAGATGGGTAAATTTCATAGAAGGGAAGAGTTCCTGGTGTGCTTAGTGACTACTGATGGTGGAATCTAAGCTGAAGGTTTTTAAATCTTTCTTAATTTGAACCTCTAGCCTTCAGGCTGTTCTCCCCCACCCTCTGGTAAATTGTTCCCTTCAATTCTGGACATTGTATGCTTGCTCTGAGAGTTCTTTAATTTCACATTCCCAGAAAATCTGTGTTTTAGTTTGGATCAGCTGCAGGAAGAGGGGGAAAAGTGTGGAGTGAGAGCAAGAATCATTTGGTAGGCACAGCTGTGAAACAGAAATAAATCAAGGTGGCAGAAAGGTGAGCTAGAGGGGGAAAGAAAATTGAAGAGTTTGTTACTGTAAATCCACATGGTTAGGAAACCCAACCATCAAATTGCAGCTGCAGTGTCAGAAAATCTGAATTACATTCCATTTTAAGAAGAAAAGTGTATTAATAAAACAGTGTGCAATACATCTTTCATGCACAGCAGAAATAAACCCACTTTTGAGCTCTGACTACAAATGTATTCATTGTAAAAGTGACACTCTTCTTGATCTAAAATCTCATACACTTATCTGCTGCCATATCTATCTGTGGTGCAGTGGCATTGAGCCAGGAAATGCTGTTCAAAAAACAATTCACATGTGAAAAGTAAGTCCTTGGCTCTAAGTCGTAATATTTCTCTACCAAGAGCCAAGGTTGCTTCTACTGTAATGTTCATCAGCATTTTTTAAATGCTTTCAAATAAAATTTTAAAAATGTTATTTGAGGAAACCAACAGCTATTCTGAGGGAGAAAGCCAAAATAATTTATTTTCTCTGTGTCATTTGCTGTCTCATTCCCTTTCTGGGTAATTCTTTTTTTGCCTGGGTTGCTCTCTCCTTCTTATTTGTATCCATTTAATCTTAATAATAGCAAGAATAGTAAAATGAAATATATTTGCTAGGATTTCCAAGGATTTAACTAGCAGGAAGGTTTGAGGAACTGGATCACAACCTGACTGAGCTTCTCATTGAAGAGGATGTGACAAATGGTAAAGCACAGGAAGGTTTAAAGAACCACACAGCAAATCAGTGGCTAAGCAGGAGAAGAACCAAGGGCACTCTAATGCTTTTCTTGAAGTGTTAGTTTCACTAGAAACAACACTAAATAGTTCAGGATTGATAGTCACATCTCCCATTCTGACATTTGCTTTCCCTGCAAGGCCAGAAATTGTTCTGGCTTAAAGAGATGCCTGCCCTGCAAGGGCTGAAAAGCCTGCAGCCTGAAATTTAAAAAGAAAAAAAGTGCAGGGTTTTAATGGTGTTTGGTGGTGGTGAATTAAATTGTGAAATTTGAAGTCTCAGCTGTCAACATGAAGCCACCCTGAACCTCTAATTCAAAACATACTGGAGAAGCCATACTACAGGTGCTCAGTTTTCACTACAATAAATGGAGTTAAAGGAACACTTGTGCATGGATTTTATGAAAAACAGAAGCAATTTTGAAGAGCCAGTGTGACTTAACATAATCTAAATGTATAAATGATTGAGTTGGTCTTTTCTAAGCTTGACTAAACATTTCAAATAGAACTGTGTGCGTGCATGAGCACTAACGGTTCTTCCTAAACAGATTTTGTAGTAACCTTCAGATATTAAATATCAGTATATGTTAGAGAGAATAGAATGTGTTAGAGACATTCTATTTATACCAGAAATTTAGACTATTGGCTGGTTTTAGCAAGGTATTTTTGACCACTGTGGGCAGACATACTTTTCTTTTGTCATTTGAAAACATTATTGGCATTTTGTTGGCATCACAACTTCATGGGACGCTCCTGAGAGGGGCACCCAGGGAGCTCTGGAGTCAGAGCTGGGAACCAGAGCAAGGTCTTGGACAGGGAAGCTGTTCTTAGGGCAGGTGATGATTGCCCATGAAAATGTGAACGGAGAGCACAGGGGAGGAAGGGATGCTGTGGCAGAAATGAGCGTGCTGTGAAATCACCATTTCTGTCAAGTTTGAGATTTTTAAAGTCCAGGAGAATTACTAGGATTAGTTCCTAGGCTTGTGCTTTTTGTTTGGGTTTTTTGATGTTCTGTTTTCTGCTGATTCTGAGCCCAGCCATCTCTTCTTTAGCTCCACTGGTGTCCAGTGAATTCACGGTTCCAATGGCTGCCAGCAAAGTTATTTTTGTGGAAGATTGACACCCCCTAAAGCAGGATTAAACTACACTGAACAAGGAGTTGAAATAGACTGGAAATATAAGTCAGAGCTTAAGACAGAAATTGCTTCCTCAACGGGCAGTAACGACAAGAGAAGCACAGAATGACTGCATAACTATTATATTGAGTTTTGAAAATGCTGTAGCCAGTCTTTGCAGGTTTTGCTTACGTCCAGCAATTAAAGATTGCCACAGCTTGGGATTGTTTCAGGATCTCAGCAGGAAAGAGTTTTCTACTACTCCCTTGCAGAAGATGCAAGTCCTGCTGCATGAAAGCATCCTTAGTTCTCAGAGGAATCTTAGATGAATGCAAGAAATATATTTTCCATTGTGGGCAAAGCAAAAGCCATAGATCTGTCATTATCTCTGTGAAACAGTCCTATGGACATTATGTGCCAGTGCATTCCCCACCTGTGGGAGGACAGGTGCTGGAGGCAAGAGGGAGATGGAAGAAAGAAGTTGCAGTGAAGGAGTCCTGTATGTTAGCAATGCTCATTTCCTTGCAGAGAAGGCTTCCTTTGTAATAGACAGATGAACAACTCAGACTTAAAATTTAATTTGGCGAGTAATTTGCCCATAACACTACTGCTAGCAGTTGGGAAGCAAAATGAGTTAAAATACTTTTATTTGACAGCTACTGCACTTGAAAACAAAATTGTTGTTTTGATTTTTCTGTATACACAAAAACCCGAGGTGGGTTTTCTAGTGCTGGACTTGTTATGACTGCGTGACATGGACTCCAAATCCTACCTGATCTCACGTGCTGGTCCCTGAAATCTCTTTCTGCTTAGAATTGGTGAGAACAAGGCCAGAAAACTGGGATTAAATCTCAGCCTTGCAGAGGGCTGTGGCATTGTGATTTCACCCCTTCAGGTTTTTTTTCTTTTTGGTGTGTGGGTTTGTTGTTGTTGTTTGGGTTTTTTTTTGGTTGTTGTTTTTGTTTTTTTGGGGTTTGTTTTGTTTTGTTTTTGTTTTGTTTTTGGTTTTTTGGGGTTTTTTTTGTCTTGCAATTCTGTGTCCTATCACCAGAAAACCACAGCCTTTCCCAAAGTGAGCCTCCCAGTATTATCACTCCTCTGTTTCCAGGCTTCTCCAGGGCTGATAGGCAGGGCCTTTTGGCAGCCAAAACAATTGCTAATGGAGATGTGAGGAGCTTCATTAAACTTGGAGTGATTATTCATATGTATAAAATGGCTCTGTGTTGTCAGAATCAGAGCCTGGGGCTGTAGCTCAAGTAGTAGCACCAAAGCAGAATAAAATGGTTTTCTCCTGGTTTTGCCTGGTACAAAACCAGCAGATTGAGGTAAGCATGAGACATTAGTTCACAAGCCCTGTAGCAGCTTTAGAGGGATAGAGCTCACAGAGAGTGCTTGGTGGAGTTTCTAAACTCATAAAATGAATTTCAGTGGCGATTGTAGCTCTTCCAACAAATGTTTGAGAAAGTCTGTGTGTGTGTGTGTGTTTGCACTTACACAAAGGAGTGTTTGTAGAACATCTGCAAAGCAGAGAACAAGTGGGTTTGAGGGGTAAAAGGTGCCAGCACTGGATTCCAGGGGTGGCTTTGGCCAATTGGAGGTTGCAGTTTGTCCAAAATTTGCTTTTCTCCTGCTTCATAAAAGAAGGGGGGACCTTCTTCAGCTTGGAATAAGGAAAGGGTTAATCTTGTGGCTGTTTCTTGTTTAAACAAATGCACCTGAGTAAATGAATGAACCTTTTACTTTACTGTGCCTTTTTTGTACCTGTTTAACAGAATACTTAAATCATTATATAAAATATTTTTTATATAGGTGAAAGTTTTATGTTACATATGAACCAGTCAGATGTTGGACCACCCTTCAAATAGCATTGGTTTTCCCCTTCCTGACTGAACTTACATAAAGTTGTTCAAGCAGATGGTTTTCTGTCCCTTTCCCCACCTCACTCAGAGCTGTTGGTGTGAACACTCATGTTTTTGCAGCCATTGTGGAAAAAAACCTTTCATCCTGAAAACAAGTTATTAAAAAAGAAAGAAAAAAAAGGAGAAAAATCTAAAGCTGGAGTACAAAACCAGTTAGTCATATGCCAGAAACAGAGAAAGAGAGCTATGGATGTGAAGGATTCCATCTGGTTTTGCAAATGTCTGTGTGACATGGGAACTCCAGTAAAACTAGTGAGGCTCAGGGAGTCGGGGGAAAAATTTGGTTTCAGAGCTACATCTAGACAGAGCCACTTGCTGCCAAGTCCATCATTTGTGTGAGCAATGGATCATATGTGGTCCCAACAGGAAGCTAGTAACACACCAGAGATCAAGGGTGTACCTCACTCTGGTATTTATAACACTTGGTAGGTGGCATTAATAGTTCCAGCTTGGCTGTTGGGGTACAAAATGAAAATAGTTGCTCAGCGATGCCTGTGGGAAGGAAGTTACAGCAAGCTACAAAGAAAAGATCCTCTGCTTGGCCATGTGAGAGCCATGGGCTGCACTGGCATCGTTCACCTACTCCCAGACAGATGGGATGGATGGGAGAGGCACCAGGAGATGCAGAAGATGGAGAGTTCCAATGGCATCGAGTGTGTTTGTGCCTGGGTCCAGGTCTGCATCCAAAGCTGTGTATGGGGAGCTGAAAGAGGGCCAGTGCCTCTTCTCTTTGGGCTTTTGTGCTGTAAGTGGTAATTTGTGGAGTGTCTGGGAAGGCACAGAACCTCTGTGCACACTGAATCCCTGCCTCAGCCTCCACTGGGGACTGAGCTCAAGGCATTCAAGGAATAGAGTCATTGCACATAAGCAAGAACTGCACCTGTGTTCTGCCCCATTTCCCAGTTCTTGTGCATCAAGAAAACCTGATTGTCTGACAGTCACACATACTATTTTTTATTTTCTGTTCACGTGTGTTGGCAGCAGGATGGATTACAATGACCTGCCAAACACACATGCCATGACCATGGCCCAGGCAAACCAGTGGCTGCAGACCTTGCCCTGAGGGACCTTCTGTGACCTCTACCTACGAGTCTTGGGGCTGGGAATGTTTCTTACAGACCATTTTCCAGTGCCAGAGGACAGTCCTTGGGCCAGGCTGAGCTATTTTGCTTGCTCTGGGAGCAGAGCCCCCTGCCCCAAATGGACAGACACAGCTCAGTCATGGACCATTCTTCTCAAAGCTGAATAACTGGTGAGTGAGTGAAATATTAGTAACCCCAGTGCACAGTCTAGCAGCTTTTGCCATGGAGCAGTCCCAGCTGGACCACAGTGCTGCTCTGGCAGTGGGTGTTGACCCTCTGGGTGACAGGAGGTGCAGGGTCAGTGCCTGCTGCACAGAACAGCAGCTGGGTTAGTGCAGGAAGAATGGTTTCTCCTTCCCAGAGCTGGGGATTGTTTTATCCTTTCCTTTGCTTCGTGTTGGCAGCTAGCAGAAGCAAGCCAGCCATGGTGCTGCTCACTGTGTTCAATCCACTGAGCACCAAGCTGTATTCAGAATAATCTTTGTTGGTCGTGTTGGAGCTGGGTGAGATCCCAGGAACACCCTCATAACTGAAACCAGCTGGGTGTAAATGAGCACTAGCACCTAGGATGAGTGTGCCTGCTGCAGTGTCACAGAGGGAAGGAATTGTATCTGGAGCAGCCATGACCCTAATGAGGCAGGGATTCACCAGGGGTATGCTGAGATTCATCTCCCTGGTGATAATGTGGTGATCAGCCATGGACCACAGGGATGTGTGGCCACTCAGAAAGCACTTTGGCACGCTGCATTGCTGGTCACTAGCCCCATAACACGTGGCTTGGAGCAGAGCTGCCTGCAGAAGGCATCCTGGTGGTGCAGCACAAAGCCTGCTGAGCCCATGAGAGCCAGAACCCAATCGTTTCCCCACTGAGAAGATGAACCATTTCATTAATGGTATGAAATTAAAGCTAATGGACAAGAAAACTGGGTTGGAGTTAATGACTCAACATCCTTACGACAATAATTATATCTATCAACAAAAGCAGCCTTTGGAAAAATAAATAAATGAAGCTCTCAGAGTGGTACCAAATAGACTTTTCACTTGCATAAAGAGTGCAGAGATGAAAGCTGTTTCCAAAGGGAAGAATTCCCATGTATTAGCATCAACCCACTCTTTGCTGAGTAATCTGTTTCTATAAGCAAAAAGAAAAAAAAAAGAGCAATTCAAGGAGAATGCATTGTTTCTCTTTATAAATAGTTCCTGTAATCCTAATTTCATATTTAGGCCTATATGCTGCCTACTCTTGCTGATCTAAGTCACCCTTTGTTCAGTCAGTTTCCTCACAGTTTGTGAAAGCACACATGTAAATCTCAGATGAGCAGGCTTCCCACTTCTGCTGGAAGAAAACCATCACTTCACTGATGCTGAGTTACATGGTTTGGGTATTTTACACACTGGCATGTATTTTACACACTGTCTTCCTACTACTTTTGTTTGTACCCTGAGTGTGGTAGTTGAGGAGGAGAAATTGCAGCCAAATTCACTGCATAATGCACTCACCTCAGGAAAAAAATATCACGTGCCTTTCATGGCTATGGTTGAACTGATCATGTTATTCCTGCACAGATCCCAGAGACAGATCTGAAATAGGTAGCTGCCAGTTCATAAATAGCTTGAATCCCAAGCAAGAAATGGTAAATTCAGTCTTAGGAGAACAAAGCTAGTTTATATGAATGATAGGAAGGACATGGAAGCACCATTGCATGCAAGTATTTGATCACCAGAAAAGCACAGCATCAGAATTTCTTCCTGAAGTGTTCTTGCAGTCAGAGAAAACCTCTTTTTTCTTTTTTTTTTTTTTTAATTTCAGTGGCAAATGTGAATGGCTGAATTAGTCTGACTGAGTTTTAAAGGAATACTTTATCCTAGAAATAGGCTGCTTCTTTCTCCTGTGCTCTTTCTTCTTAGAGGGAATAATTGTTGATAAGTGGAACTTGTAACAAAAATACAATATAAAGTAATTTTAATCTAATGATTTCCTTATTGGATGCTCGGTAAATTATTTGCATTTTTATTCTTTGTACTGTGCTATATCCATTCCTCATCAAAAGAGATTATATATAAAGTGGCTTGAATAGATACAGTGTTTTCCTGAAAGTAATGCCATTTGAATGCCTTAGAGAGTCAGAAAAATCCATACACAGTTATACATCACAGCTAAAAAATCCACTGTGAATTTGTTTGTAAATAAAAAAAGTAATTTCTTTGCATGCTTGACTTGCATAAACACTGCAAAGATACTTTCACTGGCAAAGTAGAAAGATAAAATCCTAGGGAAATTCAGGCTTCCCACCAATTCCACATTAACTTTAATCAGTGCAGAAACAGAAATCTGGATGTGATAGGGAGGCTCAGGCAGATATGTGGTAGGATGGGGTGTCTGGGGACAAGGCAGCCTTGTTCCCAAAGCTCCCATGGGCAGCACCAGCAGGAGGTGGAGCCTTCTCTTCCCCAGCCTGGTGTTCCATCCCATCCTGGCTGCCTCACAGGTGGCTGCAGCCCGTGCTGTTGCTGCAGCAGTGTCCAGCAGTGTCCAGCAGCTGTGCAGGGCACAGGAGCTCCTCAGGCACCCACAGGTTCCTGCCCTGCAGCTGACAGAGCTGCCTGGTCACTGGAACATCTGGGAAGTCTCTCAGGCAGCTGGATTCCCCCATGCCTACCCAAGGATGTGCTCCCACTGCAGGCTTGCTTCTGTTGGGGCCTTTTACTGCTCAGGCTCATGGTGATGCCTGGAGAGGCTGCCTGGAGGAGAGGCTGGACAGAGTTAAAGCAATAAAGTAGGGATTTATTAAAAGGCCTTCAAAAGATTCACCTTGGGCAGTGCAAGAGCCTGGCTGTGGCTACACCCAAGATGGACCCAGAGTCACAAGTTTTTACACTTTTATAAGTTTTGATCCATTTCCATACTGGGGTTAATTGTCCAATTCCAGCTCCAGGTTCTGCAGTCCCATCCTCCCAGATTCTCTCCTCAATTCTCTGCTGTTTGCACTTTCTGGGCCTGAAGCTGCAATGATGTCCTTGGTTCTGGGGCTGGAAAAGGATTGTTTTGTGTGACTGAGCTGGGAGGAAAACTTGCTAATACTTTATATGAACTTCAGAGTCACACACCAATGCAGTACAGAGTCTGGAAAACATGAAAGCTGAAACTTAAAGCATCAGTGGCATCACCTAGTTCATGCCTCTGCCCCACAGAGTGTGAGCTGGTTCCTGAGGAATGCTTGTGTCACCTGCTGGGACCAAGCTCTGTCCCAGCAGTTCCCCAGTGCCCCCAGGAGCTGATCCCTTCTGGTGTGTGACTGTTGGTGGGGTCAGAACGAGCCCTCAAATGCCCAACCTGGGGTTGCCTTGCTGCAACTCAAGGTCTTTGCTTCATAGCCTGTCCTTGGTAGGAATGGCCAAGAGCTGCTCCTCTGCTTTGCTCTTACCTTTTCCTTATTTGAAAGTGGTTATCTTCTCACATCAGTCTTCTCTAAATTTAAACAAACCCAATTCCTTTCCTGGTAGGTCATGTTTTCTAGATCTGATAACTTTCTTCCTCTGGATCCTCTCCAGAGCTTTGGCGTTCCAGCTGTGGATTTGCACTGCTGAACAAAGCAGAAGGAAAATCCCATGGGCCTGCAACTTTTCAAGCCTTCAGAGAAAATCTGCCATCTGCAAATTTAGAATTAGTTAGTTTGCACTCATCTGCTCATTGCCATCTTAATGTTTATAAAAAGCTTGTTGGATTCCTTGTTCCATTGTTTTTACATAACTGAGGCTAAGATGAGGTTGTTTACGAACTAAAAATATAATGTATTCTTAAAAGTGTAATTTACCCCTTCAGCACTCAAAATCTCTACCTCAAGAATTAAGATTTTATTTTTTTTTCTGAGAGACATGTTTTAGAAATATTGATCTGGCTGTAAGAATGATTTGGATCTATTCATAGTGAGAAGGTCAGTGTGGATAACAACACTGGTGTTCAGTCTCAGAAATGCCTGCACTTGATCCCCTTTGAGCAGACACAGTTTAGAAGACTTGGGAGACATAATGGGCTTTTTCCTCAGACAGCTCTCAGAATCAAGGTGTGCTTCCAGTCATTCTTGTGTTCCTGCTGCAGTATCTGCAGAGCATTAATCCTTTTCCAGGGGTTGTTTGACAGCACAGGGAAGGCACCATTTAGCACCTGTACACTGAAATTCAAGGAAGTAAATTGATCAAACAAACAGAGAAAATGGTTTGGGCTTTTGGAAGACACTGTAAAATAAGCCCCAGCTCTAGAGACTTTTGAAAGGCAGCGTTTCCACGTTAGTTCATTGTGCAAATGTTGAAGGTTATGAAACGTATCAAGGCCTAGATCTGCACTTGTCATACACTTCTGTGAGGAGCCCTAGATCTCAGTTGTTGGTCTGTGAGCAGCAGCTTTCTGGGCAAGCCCAGGTTTGCATTGCTCATAAAGTGAAAGGCATAAAAGAATGTTTTGTGTAGGCAAAGAAACCAAGAAACCATTTCCTTGATAAGAAGTCTCGGGCTATCATTTGGTCTGAGTTAAACACATTGGTTTGATGGGCTCTGACAACAGCTAGCCTTGTTCTTCTGAGATTTTAAAGGCATTTTTCAAGTTGCTGTAGTGAGTGAGCACAGTGACAGTAAGTCATATCTTGTATCTAACCGAGCTGCTTTGAATGGCCTGGCCATAAAACATGTTTATAAAACCCTCTGTTGCCCCTAATGGTTTCTCTGGTCCTAAGTGTGACATTGTGCTGTTTGATGGGGGGGACATACCTCCATCACACAGAGAAAAAGTGTCTTAATGACTGCATGAGGAAAACAGTTATATTTAGAACTGACTTAACTGCACAGAGTAGAAAGCAACTGCAAGACAGATGCATTTGGTTTGCAGCTAAAAGAGTTTCATGTGCAGGGCAAGCTGTCTTGAAATGTGCAAGGTTGGTGTTAAAAGGAAAACTCTGAAGAGAGACCACCTAAACTGCAGCAGTGTGCTTTAAGCAATCTTAGAATGTACAAAAAGGTGAACCAAAATCTTTTGGGTTGGTTTGGGATTTTTTTTTCTCTATTTTTTGTGGGTTTGGGGCTTTTTTTTCTTTTTTCGGTTGGTTGGCTGGTTGGTTGGTTTTCTAAGTAGTGTTGATGTGTTTTAATTTTGATAACAGAAAGTGCAAGCAGAGAATTGGTTCTCCAAAAGTTAACGTGATAAAAAGCAAATACAGAACTCTTCAACTTGATCTGTCATGTGTACAAGCTCTGATTTTAGCCAGGGGAGGTGGGGCTAATTGCCCCCAGGAGTTTAGCTCTTCCTCTGCTGAAATCTGGCATTGCAAGATTTGGAGTTTGCTAATATAAAGTAGGCTCACTTTTAAAAGTTTTTTATAATTTTAAACTGGATTGTAAATCCACATTTTTCACATGAGATTTATAGCTCATTAGAAATGTGCAAAAAAGCTCATCTGTTGACAGCTTGTATTATTTTTGATAATGGTGTTGAACTCCAGCATAACACGTCTGAAATTTTTCATCACAGTTGAGTCCTTAGAATTCAAGCTAAGGAGGAGGTGGAATTGCCTTTTGATGCATAGAGCTGAGCTGGAAATGATTAACTGAGCTAGCTAATTTCTTTCCTGAAGTAAGAGGGAGCCATTTAGCAGTTGCAATACAAGATTTTTTTTTCCTCCTTGGCCCTCTGGCTTGATCTGCAGTGTCAGCATTCACCAAAATGGAAATCACTGCGAATAACCTTTAATCTGAGAGGTTTTCTTCCAGCAGGCTGCTCCACGCCCCTATTGTACAGATGTTCTGCAAGGAACACTTGGTTATCTTCCATTTTAGAGGCTGGAATAGGAGCTATGAGTGCCTCAAGATGATATCCAAGTAGGTAAAGAGGAATGAGAAGGGAGATAGCACGTTAGTGAAAATTCACCAGTAAACACAACACAAGATATAACATGACTATCAAGTAACATTAATTACTTTAGAGCCTCACTGTGCTCCCTGTGCATTTTAATTATTATTTCAGCATAATGTAATAACAAGGGCTGGTTTCTAAGATGATAATAGGACTGGAGGCTATGGCTGTGGCAGGTTTGGTAAGCAGAGGGTGGTTGATGTGAGCAGGAGCTGCCCATGGCTGTGCTGTGCACTGCAAGCCATGGGCCTGGGCTCAGGGAGGGGAAGGATTTCTTGCTGCAGCCACCTTTGGAAAACAGAGCCAGTGACGTGTCCCACCCCGTGCTGCCTTCTGCCGAAATGCTCCTCATGGTTCGGTCATGTGAGGCCAATAAATCCTCCAGCAGCCATTTTCCCCTGCACTATTGCAATAAAACTGGCCCCTCCCCCTAATAATCCCCATCAACATTCAATTATCTCTCATTTACCAGAGATTCCCCCTCTATGTGAAGGCTTAAGTGGACGTGATTGTTTTTGTCAGTAGTTTCCCAGTATCGCTGTGCTCGTGCTTGGGCTAAGTCTTGCACACAAGATTCAACTCTTCCAGGGGTTGAATCAACCCTTCAGCCTCCTGAGGATTATGAAGGAGGGGGTTTCACTATTTTACCAAGGTTTGCATCTCCCCTTGTGCAATGAGGACTTAAAAAATTTTGTGGGCTTTGGATTTCCCAGACAATAAGCGGTGCATTTGGCCAGAGTTCTCACCCACTTACACGTGTGTGGCTCCCTGTGAATCCATCTGCTCCCTCATTATCAGTTATTAAAAGGCGTTTGAGGCACTGATTAGCCTGGCTGGTAGGGGTGGAGAGGCACTAACATTTTCCTAAGCTGTGCTGAAATGTTCAAACCAACACGAAGTCAGGAAATGCCTCTCTGTGGAAACAGGCAAGGAAAATCGAATTCATGGGAGCCCATCTCACAGGTCCTGATCCCTCTGAGCTCCTGTTGGAGCCTGGAGAAGGGGAAATACCCTGTGCACGGATGCCAGACTGGTGAGGTTGGTTTGTGAGACAGCCTGCTCCCAGTTTCCCCAGTTGCAGCTGGTTTTTTGCAGGACACCGTGGCCTCCGAGGGACTGGACAGTCAGGTTTTGGTTATCTCTAGTGCTTGGTTGGCTGGGCAGCTCAGGTGAGGGCTGCTGGAAATATTTCCTCTTTCAGGCTCTTCTCCAGCCCAAAGGTGTTTAGTCAGAGGCGTTATGGCCTTCCATGTACACCCTCCCCTTGTTTCTCCGTGGGGGGAACGCTGTTCTGCTCCTTCCCACCTGTTGTTTTATGACATCCTGAGACCCCAGTGAGAGACATTTCAGCAGGAGGAGGGAGGTCTGTGCAAGGGGAAGCCCCTGTCCTCTGCCCTAGCAGGATAAAAATCTCCTAGTTCACGGGTTTTGAGTGTTTAGCCAGGAAACTGGATTTTTAACTGTGTTTGCAGCTCATGTGTGCATGTTCGAACACTCCCATCCACTTAGATCAGTTAGAGTCACCAAACTCCTTCTTTTTTCAAAATAAAACTGCATTATGCCTCGACATGTTGAGCCAAATCTGTTCCTGGTGTTATTTCACTGGCTTCCCGAAGAATTACACCAGAGGTGAACGTGGTCTGGTGTAGCAGCTTTTTTGCCTGGAGCAAGTCTTTACAGCAGAGTTGTATTTCTCTCAAAAATATAAAAGGAACACTGACAGATCTGCAGCTCTGCTGGTGTGAGCAGGTGCAGCTATATTAAATTATTTCTTATTAAATTGATTCAGCAACTTGAAGCTTGTAATTTTTGTTCTGCTATGGTTCTGTGACAGAGACGTTTTAAATCAGGCAAAGCATATATCTTCTCTTGTAATTCCTTGCTCTGGTATTATCATTTTAAGGATTTCTTTTTGTATGTGGCTTGGATTCTGATTGTATTATTTATTTGGGTAAGATCTGAAAATTACAGCCTTTTCCAGTTAATTACATTGAGCTGTGGCATCGCTGGTATAATTCCATTTAATCCACTGACATCCGGATGAATGTGAACAATACTTTTTGCTTTTGTTTTTAGGTTCAAATGGTTTGAGGCATAAATTGGTGTGCTTCCCTTCCAGCCAGTGGCAGTACACTGATTTCCCCCTGTCTGAGGATCTGGCTTGTTATTTTTAGGGTGCCAATCTTCAGCTGGATGCAACAGGGCTGGAGAGTTTTGCCCCACTTTGACTACTTGTGAAAAATAATCTGATTCAGAAAATGTAGTGGAGTTCCCCTTCTGGCAGCCTTGTTGCTGCACCTCTGCTCGTTTGGGGTAGAATTGTTATGAATTTTTCACTTCTCCTGGGTGCTGCCATCAGCTGCTCACTTAGCATGGGCAGTAGGCAGAAATGTTTGCCTGGGGTTGCATGCCTTTAATGCCTTTTGGGGTTGTTTGTGTTGCAGGTTTATCCCCCTGAAGACTCCAGGCTTCGGCTTGGAGACGCCAGCCATCACCATTGAGCCCAGCAGCTGGAGCGGCAGCGAGAGTCCTGCCGAGGACATTGAAAGAATGAGTGACTCTGCAGATAAACCTATTGACAACGATGCAGAAGGGGTCTGGAGCCCTGACATTGAACAGAGCTTTCAGGAGGCTCTAGCTATCTATCCACCGTGTGGCAGGAGGAAAATCATCTTATCAGATGAAGGCAAAATGTATGGTAAGTGGTGGGCATTTAGCCTTTGGAAATAATTGTTCCAACGTGAGAACTGTAAAGCCCAGCTGGTTGCTACACCATGTTCCTGGTTCTGATTTTGGTGCTTTTGGAGTAAATAGTGAAGAAATCTGTGAGGCTGAGAGAGCTCAGCTGAGCTGATGTGGTGTTCAGGACTGTCCAAGCCATTTCCTTCTCTGCTGGCACTAGGAAAGCAATACTGATACAGAATTGTTGTATTAGTTACCTTATATAGCTGCCTTTGACAAGTTCTGTGCTGTGGCTGAATGAGGATATTTAAAAGAAGCATGTAAATGTGTTACTCCTTGGGCATAAAAAATAATTAGGCATTTTTCTTTATTTTTCACTAAATAGTGAAGACAGGCAAATGGGAAGTGCAGTGTGCATGGTGCTGTGGCAGATGATGCAAAAATGAAAAATGAAAAAAGAAAAAAAAGTGATAAAATGGAAAAAAAAAAAAAAAAGAAAGATCCAAGTTAGGGTCTCTTTTCCCTTTACCAAACTCCTCCTTGGGCCTGGCAGAGCCCTTGTGTGCCTGTGCCCCAGGGGTTGGTGGCAGTGCCCCAGGGATTATCAGCCAAAATAAGGGTGGCTGCATTTTATTTTTTTTAAATCAGGATCCCTACAACCATACTAGTCACCCCTGAAAATCCGCTTTTTGGTGCTTTGAAGCATTTTTTTTGTGCCATAGTATAAATTATAGAAATTAATATCTTTATCCATTAATTGCAAAAATCACTGATTTAGTTTAATGGTTACTAATCCTGAATGTTAACATTTGTTGAATTATATATGTATAAAACTATTTGTGCATATCTAATTGCTGATTAATACTGGTAGCTAGTAATACCATAAGCATAGGCACATCTCATATTTATGTTAATCCTAAATCAAATATAGTTAATTTTCAATCAAAAAAGGAGCTCTGCGTGCTTGATGCTGAAAACTTCACTTAAAAGTGTTGCCCTGATTGAGTAGAAAGAAATGTGTTAGGAAGTGCAGGGCACTGTATGAGCAGAATTTACATCCTGCCTTTGCAGTGGATGAACTCATGTTTTCATTCTTCAAACTGAGTGATTGCTTTGTAGTGTTTGAGGATTTATTGAAACCATGCTAGGTTTCTGAGGACTTCCTAATAGAGTCTTATGGCCCTAAGTGCATAATTGTTCTCCAAGGATTTTGAAATCAAAACAGTGTAAGTGTTTTACATTCTGTGTGGCATAATGAAAATAATTTAATGCCTTTTAGTGGCATACCAAGTTTATTTCACTTACAAGAGAGACACTGCAATATGGCCAAGCTTCCATAGTGTTGGGGGATATTGTAATGTGTCAGTAATTCATGGACCATGTAAGACAAAAGGTCAAGAGAGCATCATTTCATTTTCTAACTGAAATTACCTTTCGATACAGGCACCAGAACAAATCTGATCTTTATGGAAGCAAATGTAATGATCACTCTGTGTGGATTAAGTTAAGCAATTGTAGTTTTTGCTCTTTGGAGGGAGACTTTGAGAAGAGCAGAGATTTTGCTTGAAGAAATATTTGAAGTCTCTGCCTTTGATTTAATGAGAGCTTTGCGACATTCATGTAAGCAAGCAGCCAGAGTTTCTTCACTGTTCTTTGTGGTGGTCTAAAAATCATCCTTAAATTGGCATTTCTCAGAGGTTTGTGTTCAGCTGGCTCCAGGGGACCCACAGGATTGCTCAAGAGGGACTGGGGGCACTGGGATCTGTGGGTGAGGGGCTCAGGGGGCACTGGGGGCACTGGGATTTGTGGGTGAGGGGCTCAGGGGGCACTGGGGGCACTGGGATCTGTGGGTGAGGGGCTCCTGCCCGTGGTGCCACCTGGGCTAGGGCAGGGTGGCTCCTGATGGGAGAGCTGCCCCAGTGGCACTGAGGGACATCTGTGACTTCTCCTGGGTCACTTCAGCTGTTCCTCTACAGCTGAAACCTCGGATGAAGGAGGGAAGGAAAGGGGAGGGTGTTTCCCTCTCCCTTTGCCTTCCCAAAAATGTAACTTAAGACACAAGAGGATGAGGAGAACAAAAGACTTTTGATCCTATCCCCACAGAGAAGGGTTGCAGGGGCCCCTGGCTGGGGAGAGGAAAGGGGATGTCCTAACATATTTTTTCTTGCCTTGGGGCATCCTCAGGCTGCAAAGACAAAACTGTGACCTGTGCAAGAGCAGGAGCATTTCAGGCTGCTGCTGGCCCAGGGTTATGGCTCCTTGAAGAAACCCTCAGAAAACAGAATGAAAGCTTAATGAAACTCTTGTTTTTAAATTTATAGGAAATGCTTGGGTAAGAAGGAAAGACACTAGTTTTGGTTTGGATGGGCAAATTCCAGAAACTGGTTTTGAAATTCTTGAGAGAAAGGGAGTACAAGGTAAAGCCAAGGGACATGTGATAAGTTTCCTGCAGGAAAATTCTATCCATCACTTCTTTCCCCTTTCCTTTGTGAGTGAGGTTGTGAAGGTCTTACAGCATTGGTTTTGCTCCAAGCACAGTATTGACTAAATAAATAAATAAAAATAGAAACAGGTAAATAAAATAAGTGAAATAAATTAAAATAAATAAATAAAAATAAAAAGGTGGGGAGGGTGTAAATGTGGAGGCTTGAAGGAGGATAGAGGAGCACATCTATAAATTGATGCTCACACTCTTTGTGGAAGCAGCCCAGTGTAGGCCACGGAGGAGAGGCTGAGTTCTTAGCCCCATTTTCACGTGTCTTGCCAAGGCATTGGTGAGGCTTTTTTCATCTGTAGTGTTCCAAAAGAAGGATTGATTAAACACAAATATCCTCCTCTGGTACAAGCAGGGCACCCTGTAATTTGCTTTCCATCTCAGAGATCCATTTCCATGAGTTTCCCTGTCCTTGTTTATGCACTCATAGTAAAATCCAGCCCCTTGGAGGGCATTGGCTGTCCTGTGCTTGTACTTTGTTCCCACTGTTGGGCTTTTACTGCTGACACTTTAGTGACTTGTAGCAATCCCTGTGAACTCACTTATTGGCAAGATATTTGCCTGTGCTTGTCTTTGCTCCTGGGAGAGTGTTTTGGAAAAGATTACAAGAATGAAAGCTGCTGTGAAATGCAGCCCTACTTTTATCCCTGCTGTAACACTGAAGTCACTGGAGATACCACGGGATTGGATTTGGCTCTGTGTGCACGTTTTCTTTTTTTTTTTTTTTTTTGAAATTTAGCTACAACAAGATGTGGCTTTAGTGCAGCTCTAGGGACGATGCCAAAGTGCCATAAGTGCTAGCAAGGGGAATATGAATATGCCTGCAGACATTTTGTTATCAGCACTGCAAAACTGGCCTCAAAGTAGCAGAGATGGCTTTTGCCTTTAAGACAACAAAATCACTTGATATTAATTTTTGAGACCTTTAAACAGCTCTTCAGTTGTGAGTTTGCATTGGAGGTGTTCATCTCTGCAACAAAAGTGTTTATGAGTCTGTAGTGATTATTAAAAGGATGTTTTTTAGCATGTTTAGTAGTTTTACGGAGAAGAATGAGTACTAATTAACGTGAGAAACTGCATAGCAGCTTTTCAGAACTGTGTATGTTTATTAGATTATACATAAAATCTCTTGGCATGCACTGTTAAGAGAAAAGGATACTTGCATAAAAATTTCTGCGCAGATAATAGAATTTTTGTATGATGAGTAATAATAGTCTTCATTTCCAAAACACCTTCTGTAAATTGGGTATTAAAATTGAACTTTGAACTGGAACATTGACAAAAGAAATCCTGTTCTGTGGGCTTGCCTGCTTCTGTAGCTAACTGCCATTATTTGGTGTTTTTCTGGGTTTCTTTTAGGAAACTGTGAGATAAATAGCTTTATGAAGGGTACAGTAACATGTTATAAATTATTTTTACTATTGCTTTTTATTTTAAAAGTTCCATGCAAGTTGCTGTCTCCATAAAGACATTGTTACCTTATAAAGTTTCCACAGTGTTAAGCATATTTGAATGTGAATAAGGTATTTGGAGTGATGAAATACCAGATGTGAAGTATCAGGTTTCATGTTTATTCATCTGTTCCTGCAATCATTGTACAAAGATACGCTCTTGTGTTTGGGGTTTTTTTTCCCCCCCCTCCTTTTTTGTTCTCTCAGCAACGTGCACCAAATGAACGCAGTGGAGGCTCCTATTGTGAAAGGCACTATTTGGGTTTTTCAGGTTTTAAACAAATGTGTCCAGAGACCCTCTGGCAGTGCTGGGCTCGCTCGGTGTGCCTGTGCTGAGCCCTTGGCCAGCAGGGAAGGGCAGCAAGGGCCAGAGGGACGGGCTCTGCTGCAGGAGGTGCTGCTGGAACTGCTTGGGTCATGGCAAATCTGCCTGAGAGCGATTCTGCCGCGCTGTGATGCTCTTGCAGCATCAACAGGAGGGCAGGATCTGGTTCTGTGAGCCCAGCCATGCAAAGGAGCGGTTGTTGGGCTCGCTCGTCCTCCAGGATTTCTGAAATGTGGGGGAACAGGGTGGAGTCTTTCTCCTTGGGCTTTCAAGAGTAAATTGCCAGTGCTTTGAGATAACGTGATAGAGAATTTCCCCCCCCCCCCTCTGCCATAGCCTGCTATCCTGAAGAGAAAATCCAGGTGGGATAGTGAGAGCTGTGTGTGATAAGGGTATCAGCTCCTGCTTGGGGAGCAGGCTGTGGTCAGCACCACAGCTGAAAGTGTCAGTAATACTGTGGAAAGTACATGGCACAGCCATGGGTCCAGCATTCCATTGGCTGTGCTGGGTTGGGAGGATGATGGGTTCCAAACAAAATGGGAATGTGTGCTAGAAGGTTTTCCTGAGAAATGATGCATCAGAAAGAGAGGGACATCCTTTAAAAGTGGTTTTTAGCAGTTGGGCTTTGTCCTCTCTCTACTAAACATGTTCTCTTCAGCCACCCATATGAAGGGGAATTGGCAGAAAGATGTGTATAGCCTTTGATGGGAAATATATATCCCTCTGATGGGAAATGCATATCCCTTTCATGGGAAATGTATATCCCTTTGATAGGAAAGACAAGAGTGTGGCTGCTGCCCCAGCCTCCCAGTGTCCAGCAGGCACTGCCTGGGGGAGGTACTGGCAACATCAGTTCCTGCCTGAAATGAAGTGGAAGCTACCAGGACAGGTTCAGATCAGGCATTTGTCCACTTCAGAGTCATTTAGTGGTTAATCCTATTTAAGCAGCCATACTGAACAGAGTAAGACTGTGTCTTTCCTTCATGCCATTGTTCCTTTGGTAATACCCTTGTGTAGAACTGACACACATTAACATGAGACCACTGAAGTGATGCAACCTCACTGGAACATCCAGGATCCATTTAGGTGGTTGTCTGGGGTCATTTGTATTGGCTCGTTTTTCTCCCAGCACTGGTTTCTCAAGATGAACTTGTGATCCTGTGATTGCAGAAGGCAGAGTTTGGTAGCTTTAAGAAATAGCTGTCGTGCTAGGAGGTAGTTAAAACAGTCTGGGTCAGGCTGATGGAGTGTGTTAGTTGGTTGCACAGTACTGAGAAATCAAGATAATTGAAAACCCTTCATGTAGATAGCATGAAAGAAAATTGGCTTGTTTATTTGCTCTCATTCCTTGCAGAACTGGGATCGCCCCCAGGGCAAACACCTTCTCATTCAGGCAACCTGGGGACAACTTGAGTTGGACAAGTAAGGCCAACACCTGGGGGCTATGATGGGCTGTGAGGCTTGAATTCCTCTTCATGGGACCAGTGTGAGACTCTGGTAGAAGTGTCTGCCCTTCAAACACCACCTGAGTTGTGTCACACAGTTGTGGCAGCAGAGCAGTGCCTCACATCTCCAGTAAAGCCTGAGGAGGACATGGGGAGGGGAAGTTGTATCCATGGTGACACTCTTGTTCTGGGCACCCTTATGGAAGCAGAAGAGGTGAGAAAACATAGGAATTGCTGTTTTGTGAAGAGAGAGACTTGGACAGTGCAGGGAGCATCTTACATGACCAGCAACAGAAAAAAATATTGATCAAAAATGGACCCCTGAGCTGGCAGCACCGTCACCGTGGTTTGTGCCAGCACCTAAGAGTGCTGGACTTGGGAAATCCTAGATGGCTGTTCAAGATGGACTAGGGGCCAGTGAGATGAGTGGTGAAAACCAGACATCTGAGCCATGCTGGAAGGGAAACTCCATCCCAATGTTCCCACTGTTCACTTGGTGGGTTTGCTCAGTCTAAGTGTGATATCAAATAACACTGTGGGGGACAAGGAGCAGTGGGAACACAAAGAAATTTCACAGCATCTTTGTTTTTCTGGGGACATGCAGTCTCCTGAGAAGTAGGTTTGTGTCCCACCCCACACCTCACAGGGGTGATCCTGGGCTAACTGCTGGAGAGTGAATGCTGTGGTGGTTGTGACATGAGTCTTACACAATTCCCTGAGGGCCTGCTATTCAAAATTAATATGTATCTTATCTGAGTCTTATGGGGATTTCCTAACAGATGCATGAAGGATTTNTTTTTTTTTTTTTTGTGGTGCCCTTGAGAAGTTGCATTAATACCATTATAAGAATATTTTCCTATTCTACAAACAATTTCATGTGGGGCACTTGGTCTGGAACATCAGACAGAAACACTTCAGGCTCTGGGCTTCCAGATGATTCAAGTCTGGAATTTGAGTTTAAGAAATTAGACACTAATGGATTAACAGTTTACAGACTTTCAGAAGTAATGGTTTAGTTAGTAGAAAAAAGGCTCCTCTGCAATTTTTCTGGCTTTGTTGTAGGCATACAAAGTGTTTACACTGTTTAACTAAGGAACATGTTTTTGTAAGCAAAAATAATACAAATTGGGGATATGAATGTGCTAATTCTCTTTCATGAATGCTCTTTTAAGCAGTCAGAAGGGGCATGGCTTGTTAAACTGATGTAAAAGGGACAGCAATACATCCCAAATTCACAAGGGAATTGGAACCCTGAGAAGGCACTGCACACTGTGGGAGTTGCTGGGATGTCAGTAATAACAGTAATCTGAGTGGAAGTAGGTGAGGTAGAGTATGCCAAGTTTGCATATAATAAAGAAAATGCTTTTTCAGTTTGCCTAATCATTGCAGCAGAGCTGAAGCATCTGAAGCTTATTTGCCTGAAGCTGCTCCACTTTTTCTTCCTTCTACCTTAACATCCACTGGTGCCTGGTTAGCATGGAAAAGAAAACAATTAATTAAGTAAAAATCACAGTTTAAATTGCATTTTTTGTCATGCTAGCAATGCAATTGAGTAGGGAGCAGAGACGAGAAATGAGTCTTCAGCCTCCTGGATTCAGCACCAGTTTTACCCCTAAACTAGCAGGTAACATTGCTGTCTTAGACACTGAGAAAAGGAAAATGTTAGCTCAGCTGGGTCCCAGTTCAGGGGCTTGGGGACAGCAGGCTGGGTATAGTTGACAACTAATAATTTTCCATAGTGAAAGTAGTCTTTGGATCATTTTAGCAGTTGCCTTTGTGTGACCTGGTAACTTCAGCTCTTAATTCTTTGAACAAGAATTGCATTTTCATTTGTTTGGTTCTTCCTTGGACGGGCTGCCAGCAATAAGCCTTCCAGAACAATTAATGGTGAAAGAAGTGTTTACTAATAGCTGTATATAAATACATGCACATACATATATGTGCAAACAGCTTTGTGTGTGTGAATAAAATGTGTTCTAGCCAATTAAAATGCATTTGGGAGCCCTCAGCCAGGAGGTTTATACACAAGGAATTGGCTACTTCTTGGCTGGGACCTTCCTTTGCTTTGGCAAGTGGAAGCAACCTCCCGTGAGAGTGCTCAGCAAAGGAAGGAATAGCGTGATTCGTGTGTGTAGCTGTTATTAGGTAGGCATGTGGGCATATATTTAGATAGGTGAGGTATGCAGGCATACATTGTGTGCTATGTATTTGGGGTATTTTTAGCTGCAGCAGGCCCAATCAGCAGCGGGCTGGGGAGAATTGCTGTAAGGGATAGCGCACGGACGAGCCGCCCGCGGGATTTTCCACCCGGCCAGGCAGAGAGGAGAGGCCACTGGAGCTGCATAGCTGGGTGGCCACAGGAGTGCCATTAACAGGTGGGACAGCTCAGAAAGCCCTTTGGCCTGGCCTCGCTCTTGATGTCCCTCAGCCCCCATCTGGGAGCAGTTGTCCCAGGTTCCAGCCTCCCACTGACCCCTGTGAGTGTGACACGGTGGGGGATGGCCTGGAGCCTGGCATCTGAGCTCAGCAAAGTGCTGAATAACAGGGAAGATGCATTAGGGCTGGAAATACTGAGCAAAAATTAAAATGAGGTAAAATAGCCATTAAAAACCCACTTCTATTAAAATTACGAGACAGGAAATTTTACAAGCTGCCCTTGCCCAATGAAGAGAAGCAGCCTAGAGGGACTAAATAACTTGTCTGATGTCATCAGGGGTTTTATAGCAGAGCTGGGAATTGAGCCCTCTTCCCCCCAGTGCCATCTAAGCTTTAGTGCTGAAGAGGGTCCTTTCACAGCTTATCCAGTGACCCTTGGGGAGTTTAGGGCAACTGTGGCAAATCCATGTTCCTGCACCACATCCTGTGCAGGCTGCATCTTCTGGAGAGTACAATCTCTGCATAATGTGACCACAGGATGTCTTGCTCCTCTAATAAGGGAGTTGACTAAATGCCATTTTATTATTATTAGACATTTGCTTAATATAGTAGCTCCTTGAAACCAAGCAAGAAAAGGTCCTCAAGGTGCTGTATACTGTGTACAAATAATGGAGAGCCGAAAGAAGTCTAAGATTTATATGGAGGAGAGAAAGTGGATGGGAAACTGAGGCAGTGTTTAGCCCCATATTGATGCTCCATGAGATGATGTGGTCCTTCTACATAATAAGAGACAGGCTGCTGAAAATAGGATGATTTGATTTGTTCCTAACATCATTATTCAAGGAACAAAAAAGTATGTAGCCTTATCCAAAGAAGTAATCTAAGAGGTCTTTACTCTGTGCCAAACTAAAATTCTGCTATTTAATTACCAATTTAGAAAATATCTTGGGCTCAATTTCCTCCTCAGTTACACTGTTATAAATCTAATGGAATTGTTAAAGATTTATGGCAGTATAACTGAAGGCAGAATTGGGTCCCTTATGTTTAAAACTTAGTTTGCCACAGAAGTAATAATTCCTGTTTTCTAGGCATGAGTTTAAGAATTTTGCAGACCTCTGTTTCTGTAAAAGAAATATGAACTACAGTAGTGTGGGTGAGTGATTAATGCTGGAGGGGATGTCTAGGGGCAATTGGAATTGGCTGGTGTGGAAAATCCATGTGCAATTCAGATTTAGGATCTGTTTGCAGATGCCTCATAATTCAAAATGTCAAAAAAACCCCCAAACCTTAGGCCTTCAGGTAGTAAATTAATATACTGTGTGTTTAGTGTGCAGCAGGCTTTGCTGAAGTAATACCCTCATATGAAGTGTGAACTCATCCCATTCCCCTTAGTAAGGACTTAACTTTGAAATTGATTGTGACTCTTCACATCCTGACAGCATGTAAATCACGTTTAAATAATTCCCAGTTTTGTTTTATTTAAATCATGTGTGTCATGACTTAAAAAGGAAAAACACTGCCTTATTTATTCAGACCTAAAGAAATCTTGTGTTAGTGCAGATCTATTTTATCCACTGGCTTGTCACCTCTAAAGGAAGGGTCTTTCTTATGGGCTTTTTATTGTTTTTCTCAGCTTCCACTTAGGAAAAGAGCTCAGCTTTGGAGGTTTTCAGAGGTGAGTCAGGGTGTGCCTGGTCTGGCCTGAGCACAGCATGTGCAGCCCTGGCCCTTCCTGGGGGCTGCAGGGGATGCTCTGAGCTCAGGCAGTTTCCCCAGGAACACACTCTGTGAGCTGGAAATGTGCTGCTTTGGGATTTACATCACTTCTGACAAGTTTATGCTTTTTCTAGAGTGCTGCAGCCCTACAGTGCATTGTAGACATGGAGAGGAGTTCTAGTACAAAACTGATCCAAAATATGATCCCTTGAAAATGAAGTAATTCAGTATCTGTCCAGAATAGCTGCTTTTAATTTAAATATGGTATTTAGGTTCAAGGTACATTTTAGGAGCTTGCTTTAGGAATTAATTGAAGAGTTCATTATTCTAACTTTGCCCCCAATTTCTCTGCTTCCTCAGTGGTGTAGGGGGATGAGGCATGAGGGTTATGATCAGTTCATCACACATCTTTGCTTCTGCTCCTTCCTCCTCAGAGGAAGGGCTCCTCATGCTCTTCCCCTGCTCCAGTGGGGGTTTCTCCCATGGGACACAATTCACCATGAACTTCTCCAAAGTGATTCCTTCCCATGGGCAGCAGTTCTTCCTGAACTTCTCCAGCGTGTCCCTTCCACAGGGTTCAGTCCTTCAGGAACAGGCTGCTCCACCATGGGGGTCACATGTCCTGCCCACAGCCTCGGCTTCTCCTGGGGTCACAGTCCCTTCAGGCATCCACCTGCTCCATATCCATCCTCATGGTGGATGTCAGCATCCCCAGTGTGATAATTAACAAGAGATTCGTGTTAATTACAAAAGCATTAGGAGCTGTATAAACTAAAATACTAAACTCTAAAATGAAACATAAATACTAAATAAAAAAAAAAATATAATAAAATCGTTCTGTTTAAAATCACTTTGTTATATTATATCATGTTATATTATGTTAAGTTATGTTTTCCAAATAAGTTGCATCTACTACTAGCACGCAAAATCAAACTTCCCAATAGCCCAAAATCAGACTTTTCAATAACCCTTCCTGCCTTTGTCTGATCAATACTGCTTATTTCAAAAACTAAACTCCCAAAAACTTTACTAGTAGTTATCTACAAAGACCAAATAGTTATCTGTGCAACTATCACCAGAAATTTGTGAATTAGAATAAAAATGTTTATTCAACCACCACTGCTTGCCTAGCAAAATCGTAACAACTAAAAAAACCCTAAAGTTATTGATTACAACAAAAAACCATAGTATAAAAAAAGACCATAAGCCAAAGTTCAGTAAAACATAAAGTAAACAGTAACCCCTCACATTCCCCAGTGCGCTGCTTACTCTGTCTATATCCAATAAAACAATCTAAATTTTAGTAAATAGCGAGACTTTTGTCTCTCATTTATAACACCAGTGCCCTCCCTGTGCCCAGGGCTCAGCTCCTGCCCCAGGGCAATCTCAGCATCCCCAGTGCCTGCAGCCCCTCCTGCACTGACCTGGCTGTTCCTCTCTCACATCTCCCTCCTCTGCAGCTGCCCAGGGCTTTTCCCTCCCTCCCCAAGCTGTAATGTCAGGAGCAGTACCCCTGTCACTGATGGAGCAGCAGTGGGTCTGTCCCTGGCATTGGCTCTGGCAGACAGGAGGGCAGTTCCTGGCAGCTCTTCACAGCAGCCACCCCTGCAGCCCCTCAGTGCCAAACCTGGCCATGCAAACCCTCTGTGGAAACAGCAGCTCTGAATGAACATAAAACACTTCCATGTTCAGTACAGTCCCGACTTGATGCATTGGTTCATGATACCTGTGACTTTTAAGTATGGGTTCTGTTTGTTTTTTAAATACTGAAAAGTCATGAACTACCTAAAAATTAGTCGAAATTTAAAGGAATAAAGCCCCCCATTGGCACTGAGGTATTTTGCAGCCTAAGCAAAGGCTCAGGTATTCCAGATATGATAGATGTGCAGATTGCATAAGACATCATGCATTGCTCGCTCTAAGATCCAGAGTCCTGTCTGCCCTTAAACCCTTTGTTCTCCTGGCTGAATGCAGTTAATTAGCAACGGTCTCCATAGCAACTGCCTCATAGTACAAAAACATTGTCTCGTTTTTGCAGTTTAGCTTATCACACTGTTTACCTGAAGGGCTTTTCACTGCGTTCAGTCTCATTTGAGTTGGCTACATGCCTGCTCACGGAAGTGAATTGTCAAGATAGAAAAACACCATGGCAGCAAGATGCTGAACAGGGCCCTGTGTGGGGAACCAAAAACATTAAAAAAAGTTCTGTGGAAACAAAAGTTGAAGTTTGCAATGATTTATGTCCAGTTTTAAGGCACGTGACTTGCCAGGATTATAGTGCATTTTAAAATCCTTGCTGTCCTTCAATTTTACAAACTTCCCCACGTGGTGTTGCCTTGCCTGTAACATCCTCTCAAAGCTGTGACCCTCACAGGCACAGACCTTCATCCAGGGCCACCAGGAAACTTGCCTCCCTCCAAACCTGCGCTGTTCCAGGCAGCTCCAGCTTCTTTTTTAGGAGGATGCTGCTGTACCCTGGTCAGCTGTGTCCATCATTGTACTCCTATCCATTTTCCTTTACATTGGTATAGTTTCAAAGGACATCTCTGAGTGTTGGTTCCACATGATAAATTAGTTAGGAAGAGAAGAGGAAGATTTGTGGTCATATAATACGCTGGAGATTTAGATTTATTCACGTCAGCCATCACAGTGGTGCTAAAATACCTGCTGTGTACTCATATGACTCAGGCAGTTACAATGGGCTCAGATTTGTACTAATATGACTTTGCTGGTGTAGGATGACATATTTAAATCATTTTTGAACTTTAGACAGAGGTGTGGCCACATATTCACACACCTCTGTAGAGGCTTACTGGAAGGTGTGAGTGTGTCATTGAAATCTAACTGGTGTCTCAATCCAACATTTGTGTCTAGCCTGACACCAGCATGGTACTGCATGAGAGGCCATGTGAGAAGAACTGTTTTCTTCCTCATTAATGCTTGATTTGTTGTGGTTTGTTTGTTGTCTTTTTTTTTCTTAGCTGGCAGCAGAGTGGATGAGAGGCTGATCTAGACTGGGGTAACTCTCATTTTATCCTAGGCAGACCAAAAAGCAGAATTTGGCATTGAGCCATGCCACCATGCATGGCCTCCCTTCCCTTTCCCAGTGACAGTTTCATGGCAGAGGTGATTTTTCCCTTTCAGCCCAGGATGGCACGTGGGGCTGCTGCATCTTGATGAAAAGGCTTCATTCAGCATGTCATGTTTGAAATAGCCTCTCCACACATATGAGAAGGTGTTTTGGGCTCTGTCTGGATAAAAAGGAGGAATTGTGCAAACTCTGCCAGTGCTGCTGGTGCAGTCCATTATTCCTGTGGAGCTCCTGGTTGACAGAGGGTTATTCCCTGCTCGTGTTTGTCTCCTGCTCACCCTATTCCACATCCACCATCGTTATTTGAATTACAGCAGTGCTGGAAGTCTGCAGGCAGGATAAAGGCTCCATTGTAGTCAGTCCTGTGCTCACAGGATGAGACAATCCCTGCTCCAGCTGTTGATGGTCTGTTTTAAGATCAGTAGTGTAAATGGGTCTATCACAGGGATAGCAGAGAGGGGGAGAAAATGTACAAATGGTAAGACACCCTTGGTTACATGGAGAAACTGCTCATTTATCTGTCTCCAGGACTTTGGACGATGTTTATTACACTTGCAGCTGTAGAGTAGAAGGTAAATGAAATGCTTTTAATTTTTGCTGCTCATCCCCACAGCCAGCACTGTGAGGGTGCAGAGGGCTTGGGACAGGAAGGGGAGGTGGGCAGAGCAGCTTGAGGAGGTGCCAGACCCAAGGGTGGGTGAGGCTGGCGACAAAAGGGCTGCTGAAGTGGGGAATAAAAATTCCATGTGATAAATGGCCTCAGTGTTTGTGCAGAGCGAGCTGCCTGCACCTTCAGGCTGCCACACAGGCTCTCCCATGGTCACTTGAAACAACAGATGCTTGAAGTCAATTCCCTGCTTCCTCCCAGTGTGTAAGATTGTTTGCTCACATTCACAGATCCTCCACAAACTCTCTTTGTATGGAGACCACAGAGAGTGTCCAAACTGTCAGGGTATTTTCCAGCCTTTAGAAATGCACTTAGCATTGTCAGCACCTTTGAATCTGCATCTCCCTTCTCCAGACTTGCTAGGTACCCTTAGGGGTCCAGAAATAGAAAACTCTAATGGCCTGAAAAAGCCTGCTAGAACTTGACGTTATTTAATTAGCTGAAAGTAGAGCTTGGCAGATGGCAAAACAGTGGAAAGGACCTCCCTTTATAAAAATATGGGCCACATCCTCAGCTTGTATAAACTGGCAGAGCTCCACTGAAATAGATGTTCAGCTTCTGTCAATTAGCAGGGAAGAGAAAAACTTCTGAAAACAGGAAAAACAGCTAGAAGATCACAGAAATATCAGTGGGGTTCAGGTACAGAAGTTGTTTTCAATGCTTTAAAGACCAATCCACTTCCAAAGCAATTGTATCTTTTAAGTCTTGTTTTTGTTGATGGGCAGGTCAGAGGAAGAATTTGGCTGGCTTTTCCAAAGCTGCATTAAGTCTGCACATCTTGCAGCACTGGGACATACTCTGTGCTGGTTTCTGCAAGTCATTCACTCATGAAAGTGAGACATCAATAATTCATTCTAGTAAAGCCAGTCTCTAGAGTTGTGTAAATTCATCTATTATCTGACAGCCCTAACCAACTTTAACTGAGTTTTTTCAATGCACAGAACTTTGATTGAAAGTTGTGAGCTCACCTCACTCTTTTCCAGTGGAAATTCTTGCTCAGATGAAATCTCCCATATGTTTAAAAGCTGTAGCATTTTTACATGTTAATGTTTCCCATTAATTGCTTGGATCCTTTTTTCTTTGTTTTGTTTTTAATTGGAAAGATGAAAACAAAGCCTGAACAACAAAGCTGACTGCTCACTTGTCCCATTTTACGGTATCAACCTGACAGATTCATTAAATCTATAAAAGAATCAGGTCAGAATTGGAAGCGAACTGAACTTGCTGAAAGCAAGACAGTGTTCACAATCTGCTTTCAGACTGGCTTTTCTGTACCTGCTTATTTTTCTTTGTGTTAAACCACCTGTGTAATTTGAGGAGCTACTGCAGGTTAACCCCATCCTATAGAATGTTGTGAGTCTTCAGAGTTCACTGGCTCCAAGCTGCAGATTAGGTGCAGAAATAAAAGCAGCCAGAAGGAAAGCTAACTTTAAACACAGCAGTGAGAGGGATCTGAGATATTGTTACAGGTTGCTAAACTTGGGATGTGCAAACAGTTGTGAAGTCACGTTTTGGAGCGGGTGCTGAGCCAGCCTGACCCTGCTCCCACCCACTGGGGCACGTGGTGATGCAGGCAGGGGCTGCAGGAGCAGAAAGTGGGAGAGAAATGGTGTCTGGTGGTGTGGCACAGCCCTCCATCCCTGCGTGGGTACAGTGGGGCTGGGTGGGTGCCTGCCTTCTTCATTGTTTTCTATTTAGCTAGGATTTATTTTATGATTTTGGGTGGCCACGTGGCATTTCACAGATTCTTCACGTTCCATAAACCATGTGGTTCACGGTCAGTGATGGTTTCTGTTCCTTCTGATGCTGCCACCTGCAGCTGTCACTGCTGCTGGGAGCCTGGGTCTCACCTGGGGCACCTGGGCACCCCATCCTGGCGCCTCCCCAGGTCCCAGCAGTGACCCAGCCCTGCTGCCCTACAATGCTGGCTGAGGCCCCAGCCACCCCTGCATCCCCTGCATCCCCTGCATCCCCTGCATCCCCTGCATCCCCTCCCGCCTTCTGGAGCACCCTGAAGCTGTTTTCTCACCAGTGGAGGTGCACAAGGTGTCCTGTGGCGAGAACCATTGTCACCAGCGGCCGTGACAAGTGACCAAACCTTGGGCAAGGGGTTGGTGTGGATGACCACGGGTGGCAACTTGCCAGCCTGTGCTGGCATTTGACCCCCAGATAGCCAAGCAAAGGGCCTTGAGAGGGAAAGAAGGGCAGGGCACCCCTCCTCTCACCTGCTGGAGACAGAAGCCACCAGGAGCAGGATCCAGCTCTGTGCCTCCAGCGGGTTACATTGGCTTCTTTTGTTTTTCCCCTCAAGGAAGATTCATATATCCCTATTAATAAATTACAAACCATAGTAAATGACTTGAGAGCACTATTTAGTGGCTCTAGGGCTCTGCTGTTTATGAAATCATCCATTAAAATAATGTATTTTGCTTGTGCATCCTTGGAGTTAGGGAAGGTTGGATGGGAGTCTGAGAGCTGGCATGTGTGTGAGCTGGGGAACAGGCACATGACATTTTTGTGATAAGAGTAATATGACAGCTTGGCCTGTTATTGAAACATCTGAATGACCTGAGAATTCATGGTTAAATGAGTAGACTTTCAGTGCTGTGTGTAATTCCAGGTCTTATTATTTTTGCAGCACTAGACTTCATAATATGCAGTGCAAAATACTTGCAATTGTCAAATTGCTTGTGAGAATTGAAAGTTGTACTGGAGAATCGAATGGCTTGATGGGCTGGCTACCACAGGCAAAGCTTGATTTCTAAGGTTGTGCAGATTAAACCATAAAAGATAACCTAAGGTCATCGATATAAAGCCTAATAAGAGCTTTCCTTGTAGAAAATTGTCCTCACGGGCTGTTAAGAAGAATGGTGCTGAAATACAGAACGAAATTCTCTGGACAAAAACGTAACAGCAGGTTACACATGAAAAGCCAGATTCACCTGTGCAGCTCCCCGGAGTTTCTTCAGCACAGACGAGGTGAGGCTCTGGCCAGAAAAGCAGCTCCTCTGGGGAATTGCATCATGAAAAATCTGGCCTGTAGCCACTGCAGTCGGGAGAGTGCTGACAAGGATTTTTTTTTTTTTTTCATATATTCTTACTATTCTGTTTTGGCAAGTCACGAGCCAGGACTTCACATTGTCCTGAAAACTGTGAGGGTGGTTTATTTTATTTCACGTATGGAATATTAGAAAAAGAGCACTCTCAGGCAAGACTGTGTGGCCATGGAAGGCTGAACTGAGGTGATGGGTTATTTGCAATGGCATTCCATCCAAATTAGGTTTGTGGGTATGAGAGTGCTGTATGCGTGAGACCGCTCTGCACAATTCCAAACAGGATTTGAATCTGCTTTTTGACACAGTGATCCTGTGTCTGGGTAGCTGCTGCTCTGCTGGAGGTGCCTTCAGGCAGCTGGGACTGGACACCTGTGCCACGCATGGTTTAGCTGGAATACCCCTGGAGAACCCACACGGAATCAACAGCTTGTTGTAAAGGGAGGCTCAAATCAATTTTTCCTTGCCGGAGAAGCAACTGTTTTATTCAGGAGTTCAAAATTCTGTGCAGGGCTCTGATGTGCTGCCTTAAAAACAAAGCCACTGTGCCTTAATAAAGAGGGGTGTGTGTCTGTGTGTTGGAAGATAATGGGGTTTATTAGGAGCTCTGGGAGGAATCAGCCAGGAAGAGACATGTCACCGGGGAGTTTATTTTACAGCATCGCCCTCCTGGTTCAGAAACTTGAGATATCAAGGCTGTGGTGGAGGCTGAAGTGCTGTGATGTGGTGGGACAAAAAGTGGATCCTTGCATCTGCAGATGGGCTGAGCTTGGGGCAAGAGCAGCTGGTACCTAGGGGAAAATTGAAAGCCCAGGGAGTAGCACATTTCTTTTGTCTGAATTCCCTGCACTTAGAGGCAAATACAAGTCTGTGTGTAGAAACAGAGAAATAAAGAAATAGAGGACTGGAGGAGGAAATTTTGTGGATTTTGACTTTATTTTTGTGCTGTAAGTAGAAGACAGGGCGTGAAATCATCATGAGAGAAATGCAAAGCATTTGGAGCTTAAGCAATGGAAATTTGGTGTTAGGGTTCTTGACTCTGTGTTGATACTAGACAGACAGAGGGAAGATGGCACACAGACTTGCTATGTGAGGAAACATGAGTATTTGTAAGCAGTGGAGTTCTTAATATGTAAAAACTAAGGTAATAATCAGATTTTTCATGTGCTGTATTCCTTAACACTTCGAATCACAGTGAATAGTTGCAGTAACAGCTAGATTAAGACCACAAAGGCAAACTAGAGATACAAAATTGCTTAATTCTAGACCTCTAAATCCATTAACAGGCAAGAAGTAAAAAGGACCTACCTGACAAAGATGCTCACAGCGAGTTGCTGTGCCACCTCAGTAACCTGAGCTTTACAAAACAACTGCTGCACACAAGGTTGTAGCTGAGGTCATTTCACATCCCAAAAGCCAGCCAGAAAACCTCCCAGCAGCTAATGCTAGACATGTTCTTGCACACTGTGCTGACCTGCAGCCTGTCAAAACCAACCACTGTTGGTGAGCTCCTGGTTTCACTCAAATCTGCAGATTTTGGAGGAGATTTCTTGTGTGTGTGAGAAAACTGAGCCATGTTTGGTGTGTGCTTGGAGGGTGGCACGAGGGGGCTTGTTTCTGTAGCTGAGTTTACTAGAAACTTGTCGGTGTCTTTGGGGGGAAACATGAGTTTCCACAACTCCTCCTGACCCTGCACACATCAGTGCAAAAACTCTGGAGTGCAGAGGGTGTGAAGGGTGATCTTCATAGCAAGCTTTTGAAAACTTACAGCAGTGTGTTCTTCACTCTTATTTGTGCTAAGGTCTCATGTAAGAAACACTGAGTAGGGTTGGAAGCTGCACAGAATTTGCCTGGATGGTGAATCCAGCTGAATTGTCTTGCTCCAGCCCCTGCTTGGGCCATGCTCCCCTTTCTGGCATGGGAGCTGCACAAAGCAAACGTGCCCATCTTGGGAAAGGAAAGCAAGCAAAATTCAACTTTATTAAAGCTGAAACCTTTGCTCTAAAGATAAATTCGTTTACACAATTATTTCATTGCACAGGTGGGTTTTTCTTTGAGTGCCTCCACTTTCTGTAATTATGACTCTGAAGTTCAGTCAAGTTTTGCTTTTTTTTTTTTGCTACTTTTGAGTAGCTGCTCCCCGAAGGAAGCCCACGGCTGCCAGGGATGTTGATGAGGTAAAGTGCTCTGTCACTTCACACATTTTTATTAAGCAGTGGGTTGAAAGGCAGCATAATTGGGAAGCCCTGTCATATCTTTGATAAATGCTTTCTAACATTGCTGTGTTTTGCCCAGCTATGACAGAAGCCATTAGAATGACACGTATTTCAGCTGTTTGGATGTGTACACTCTGGGAAAAAGGAGCGTTTCCTCTCCTCCAGGAAAAGGCTGCAGGAGGGCAACACCCTCCACTCCAGGCTTTGGGTTCCCTGCCACACGTGGCAGATCCTGGCAGGATTTTTCTGCCTTGTTTTCACTGTGGGCTTTTCTATTCTATAGCTGTGGCAGGAGTAGGAGGCCCTGACAATTGGTGTATTTATCCATTTATTTATTCTTTTTTTTTTTTTTAATCTACCACAGCAAGGCTGTGCTCTTGGATTTGAAATGGGGGTGCTACTTAATATAAATAATAATCAGATAGGTATGAAACTGGTTTCTCAATGCTAACATTCAGCTCAGTGCAGCGTTTCTCATTAATCATTTCCACAGCTCCTCTACCAAGGAGAATTTATGTAGTAGGTTTCTTTTGGCAAATATAGAGGCTGGCTGAATTTAAATGTAGGCATTATTTGAAAGTATAGTGCCAGCTGCAAGACCCTATTGTGTAAGAATTATAATGGCTAGTTAAAAGAATATTATTTTCCTCTCAAAATTATTAATTTTAAAACTCCGAATAGTATTTATTTGGCACTTTTGGGGGAAGTCAGACAGAAACCCCACAGTTTCTCCTCTGTGCTTCAATTCCTTATGGTAAAGAGCTTTTCACAGAAGAAGAAACAAATTTGAAAACACAAATAAAATCATGGTGAGTCTGAAATCTAAAAATACTAATCATCAGAAACTGGATTTAATAAATGAAAAGGGATGGTTAAAAAATAAAATGGATTTTGTCCCTTTAATGATAAGCAAAAAGTACAGTATGAAATGCCATTGTAACTGGAGTTGACAGTAAATTCAGCTCTGGATCAGCCCTCACATGGCTTGAAGTAAAACAGAGATATTACTCTGACTAATTTTGCATTGTGATAATTATTTAATGCTTACAATGAAGCCTTGTCCTTAGGGTTTTATGCTTTAGCTGTTTCATACCCACGCCTTGTAGTTGTCAAGTACAGACAAAGCTGCCATTTTTTCAAATGGCATAGTGTATATCAGTGTGTGTCAATGAAAAACATCAGAAATGGACATTTTCTGGTAGAATACATTAACTGTATGAAATCTGGAACAGTTTATCCGGCTTTCGAAGTTTCTTCAAGCAGTGCCATAAATAGATTTCTACAAGTACCAATGGCTGTCATTTTAAAACTTTACAGACCTTAATTTTTACAGAAGCGGAATTTGCTCCATTTGTTTTCTGTCATATGCTTTCAGTTAATTCCAAGCTTCTTCTTCTTCTCATATTAACAAACTAATTTCACCTTATTGGTCAAGAAGTACTTTGTAATGATTGTCTTGGTTTTATTAAACTGCTGAAAATGCATTTATTTTGCTTTTCTGTCCAAAAGAGCTTTCCTGATTCTGTGATGTTTGGTTTTAGCCAGCTTTTACAAGTCTGTAATGAATGGCTAAGCGCAGTATTGAAATAGAATTTTGAGTGTTTAGGGTGGGATATTTTTATGTCAGGAATTTTTTTTACACAGCATTAGACCTAAACATCCTGTGTATCCTGGTGATTGTGCAACAGGGTAAGGAGCAAGTCTGGTCACAATAAATGTGTGAAAATTCACAAGTCTTAACGCCCAAGGGCAGGCATTGATGGTACAACTGCAGTTCCCTGGACCCTAACTGGGGGCCTGAACATTCCATAGACAAGCTCATTTTGATGTGAATAATTCCATCTGAAGCTGAGGTCAGAGTCACTCCTTCCCAAGGGCGGGAGCGCGCACGTGGGAGCCACACGGTAATGATGCAGGGAAATCATCTGCCCAAGTGCAGTAACGTCAGGGGCTGGTTCTTGCCCTTGGGCAGCAAGTCCTTACCCTTGGAAAAGAGCCAGATGCTCACATCATGTAAATCAGCCTGATTTTCACTGGCTGCACGAGTGTCTGCCCATTTACACCACAGGAGGATAGAAGTTGTTCTGTTTTGTTTTGGTTTTCCTTAAGCTCCCTCTGGTTGTGTTTCTTGACATGTACTTTTATATAATCTAAGTGCTGGCCCTGTCAAATATTGTATTGAATATCAGAAGGCTCCTCCACCTCGGATGGCAGCTGGGAGAGGGAGCAAGGGTGGTCAGGCTGTTGTGAGACCCATGTGTGGATGTGATTTGGATGTGCAGAACAAATACTTATGACCTTTCTTGTACTAACTTCTTGCAATTAGGAAAGCTCTGTGACTCAGGAAGTTTAGCAGTGTGTTTGACCAATATTTAATAATTACAAATGAATTATAGACGGCCAAGCAAAAGTAGAATTAATTTGAGGAAAATCTTCTTTTCACAAATATATGTAAGGTGGCACTAATATGAAAAAACAAAAAGCAAACCCAACTCACAGTATGTCAGTGACTTAATTGTTTTTCTAGCATTACTATTAAAACTAACTCTGTGAACTGGGTTGAAAGAGGAAAATCCCTAGCTGTTATTTAAAAACATCACTTCTAAGATCATATATGCTGCAGGTGTTTATAAAGCTCACAAAAGAAATCTATGCATTGACCTCTTCCCTGGGGTTACCCATCTGTGTGTTCTGTTTAAAATGTTCCCATGCACTCATCCCACATTCACAATTTTAATGTAACATTACTGTGGAGGTGAGTCCTTAATTTTAACTGCTCAATTTTTGGATCAGTTTAGGTATCCTTAGCTAATTACAAGGGCCCTATAATACTTTTCTGCTCAAGAAACTCCTAACAGGAGCGGCTGCCCTGAGAGATTGCCATTAATCTGTCAATAATGGGATTTTTTCAGTGTTATGCTTGGTTGTAAGCTCTTTGGGGAAAGGATCATCTCTGTGTTTGGCACAGCAGGGCTCTGCTCCATGGTGGGGCTCTGCTCCCCCTCCCACCCCACCTGAGAAATAATCACAGTGATGTGAAGTGAGGTGAGGGGCATTCCTTGTGTGTGGAAGATCATCCTCCAAAGCCCACAAATGCTAGATTTTTGCCTCCTGGAGGGCACTGGCCATTTTCTGGTGGTGGCATGGAGGGGTATGGACAGCAGAGCTGGGAACATGGCTATTTCCAGGGCCAGGGGGCTTTGGGTGACTCCCCTGCTGTCCCCAGCACAGCAGCCAGGCTGGGAATAAGGCAGATTTTTCTGGCTGCCCCAAAAGGTGCAGATTTTTCTGGCTGCCCCAAAAACTGTGAGCAGGCAGCTGCTGGACCACTCCTGCAGCCACGTGCTGGAAATCTGAGCGTGGTGTAGCCTCCTACAGCCCCAGGAGTTCCAGGATGGATGCCTGGGCAAGAGCTGCCACCCTGGAGCACTGAAACAAGGCAGAGCCCCATTCCTGAGCCCAGAAGCACACAGGCTTTAAAAGGAGCTGATTGGAAAAGGGCTAATGGCTTTAAACTGAAGAAGGGCTGATTTACGTTAACTATAAAGTTATTAAAATGAGGTAGTAAAACTCTGGAACAGATTGCCCAGAGAGGCTGTAGATGCCCCATCCCTGCAAACATTTAAGGCCAGGTTGGACAGGGCTCTGAGCAATCTAATCTAGTTTAAGACATCCCTCACTGTGGAGGAGTTGGACTAGATGAGCTTTAAAGGTCCTCTCCAGTCTAAACTATTCTGATTCTGAGCTGGGATTCATGGCCAGCACAGGAGCACAGTGAGTTTGAGAGGCAGGAGAGGCTCTGAGAGCACTCACTGACTGGGAGAGCTGACAGCCAGGGTTAGGAAGCCATTAACAGCCAGCATTATGTCATGTCTGCCTTACTGCTGCCAGGCCAGGTTGATGTTAGAAAATAACTTAAAAGTTCAGAAAAGTAAAAAAAAAAAAAAAACCAAAACCAACAAACCCCAAAACAAAAGCAAAAGCCACAAAGAAAACCCCCAACAGTTGGGCTCATTTGCATTCACAAAGAAAGATGTATTTGCTTTAAATTACACAAAGATTGAAAGTGCTGATAGTGGAAAAAATCTTACCTATGGCACTTCCATTTAACTGAGAAAGTTCAGCCAGCGATTAAACTGCTGAGAGGGAGGAGAGCACAGATTGCATTTCAAAGGCAAACTCAAGTAATGCATTAACGATTATTAATGTGTGTTATTGTTAAAGTAATCATATTTATTATGGTCTAGCCTAGGGAGAACAGCAAAAATGGAAGTCTTGTTGGGAGACTGCAGGAACATGCACACAGTAGGTGGTCCCTGGCCCTGCAGTCTAAGTAGTCAGAGATGGAGAGGATAAAGCTCCAGCTAAGCAGAGAACAGCAAGAAATGCTGTGGGTTTGGGTTTGCATCTGCCCTGCAAGGACCTGGATAATATCTCCTGCCTGGTTCTCCTTCCAGTGTTTGCTACAGATAGTGAGGGCTTCTGTGTGATCCTGGCTGGGAAACAAACAAACAAACACCCAGATGTGAGGGGCAGAGAGTTATTGATGTGCTGCTGCTCTTGGCTCTCGCAGACAGAGCAGAGGCCAAGGATGGGGGACAGGATAACCTGAGTGAGCCAGGGCTTGGTTCCTCACTGCTTTGCCTTAACAACAGAAGAATTTTACACCCACTGGCATAGATAGAAACACCACCATTGATTAAAAGCAGCAGTTGTTTGTTTGTCACTCAGATATTTTTAGTTGTGCCTATTTTGATCAGCCTGCTCTGCCTGGAGGCTGCTGTCCATGAATGCTTGGTGTAGTGAAGGGTTACAGAAGCCATCAGGAAGTGATACCAGTTTCCTAGGTGGAAACTGTTTGGAAAAGCAAGCAGACAGAACCAATCCAAACTGGAATTAGGGCTTTCTTCTCTGTGCATCCAGCCATGCCTGCAGCTGTTTTTGCCTTGTCTTACTAACCGATGTTTGTAAATGGTGTATTCCCCCCGTGCTCTTTGTTGTGCAGTCAGGATCAGTGACCCCTGACAAAGGATAAATGTGGTGGAAGAGGTGTTGAACAGCCTGGCTGGAGCTGTGTGCCCATGCACACCAGGAGGGGTTTGCTGGGACAGCTGTGCTGCTGAGCCCTCCACAGGGAGTGCAGGTTGTTCTGGCCAAAGAGGGCATTTGCCACCACCAGATGTTTGCACTTCAGGCAAGATATATCTGCTGTAGGGCTTTTTTTGAAATTCCCTTTTTGCCAGTATTTGTGGCTTCGTTAGATCCCATTTTGAATCTAGTTCAGTTATGCAAAGTTGAGGTTTCTCCCTCTCCCCCCATTATCCTTTCTCCAGACACCCTTGATGCACTGCCAGGGCTTCCCAATGGCTGGCCAAGCTGACCTGGAAGCTGGGAGGATGTGCCAGCATGGCAGGAAAAGTATGAAACCTGCAGGCAGGGAGCTCTGTGGCAGCCCAGCTCCAGCTCACTGTGAGCTGCAGGCCAAGAGCACTGCTGGTGACAGAGCCTGACACAGCAGTCAGGCAGCAGGGAGCTCTGGTGGCTCCTGGGTGAGGAATAAACATCAGTCCCACTCACTCTGAGGGAGCTGTGGCTCAGGAAATCCTGGTTCTCGTTATGCCTGGGTGATGAGGGGCTGCTGTTCCTGCAGAGGGATGGAGCTGTGCTGGCCAGGGCATTGTGCAAGGAATTGGGAGGAGGGGAGGAAAACCAGCCCTGCACCTCCTGCCTCCTCTTTTGTGCAGCAATTGCACTGTAGAGAGCTGAGGCCCCTTATCCTGCCTGTCTTCTTTGACTTACAATTCAGCCAGCTCTAATTATTAAAAAATAAACAAGCCTGTAACTGCTTAAGAGCCTTAAATCCCCTAAATGACAGGGAAATAGCCCCTGAACACCACCGAAATAGTCTCTTCTATATCTGCCTAGCCTGGCAGCAGATACAAATCATCATTAGTGGGTCACTCTGACACAGATCCCTTAATGTAAGTGCTACATTACATTAACAAGCGAGTCAACAATAATATTAGCAATAAATGAGAAATTAAATTCCTAGTAATTCATCCCTTTGGGTTTCCCAGTGTGTCTCCTGTGTTTTTCTTGTTTTGATCCTGAGCATTTTGAAACAAGAAGTGTCTTTATTTTGTGTCTTGTGGCGTGATCCCAGCCCATTAAAATGGATGACAGTACTGCTGTTGACTTCAGTTAGCAATTACTGTAGGAAAGAGCACATGGTGTGATTCAGAAATTAATAAAAACCATATACACTAATTTTAAGGAGGGGATGTAAAATTGAACTTTCCTGCTGAACTGATTTTAATTCAAACTGGTTTTTTTTTCCAACGGTTTTTCCAGGAAAACCGATACAAAGCTAATTTGCATTAAATTGGAATACTTTTACTTTTCTGAACCAAGAGTGGTAGAGAGGAGTCACCACTGCTAAGCAACAATAGAAGATAATGTTTGCACACACTGAGAAAACTCCAAATGAGGAAGACTCCCAAGCAGAACTGGAGTTTTTTGGCTGCTAATTTTAATGGAAGATGTGGCTAGACCCTCAAATGGCTCTGCAGCCGAAATATTTAAATTGCTTTGTGTGTGTTTCCTGTTGCTAGATGTAGACTGGAGCATGGTTTTGTTTGTTTTGTTCAGATTGCAGCAGTAGCTGAGTTCCAGTATGTGATGGAAAATTGCTTATTGGACTCTCCTGATCAGAAAGCACTGATTATGGCATATTAACTGTAGTGCTTTTATGATGAAGACTATTAAAGACTGAACCAGAAACCACAAGCTCATTACTTTCAGAATTAATGCTCAGAGTAAACCTGCCCTGTTCCTGAAAGGTTAGTCTCCAGTGCATTAATTCTTTGGTTCCTTCTTGGCAGATGTATTCACTGAATTGCACTGGTGGTCTGAGCATTTCTCATTTTACTGCCTCTTCACCCAAAGTGGACCTGCAGAGCCCTGTAGCTACAGCTGGGACAAATTGCATCGAATCAATTATGGAACATTAAGTATTGCAAAATATAACAAGGCAAGAGAGGGGAAAACTCAGTGCTGAGCACTCCCCTGGCACATGCCTGTAATTAAACCTTCCTGAAAGGGCAGTGGGTGCTCAGCCCTGCAGTGGGGCTGGGGACAGGGCTGCTCTTGGGGACTCACAGCTCTGCTGGGCTGTAGCTGGGTGTTCCTGGGGACTCACAGCTCTGCTGGGCTGTAGCTGGGTGTTCCTGGGGACTCACAGCTCTGCTGGGCTGTAGCTGGGTGCTCCTGGGGACTCACAGCATTGCTGGGCTGTAGCTCGGTGTTCCTGGGGACTCTCAGCATTGCTGGGGTGTAGCTGGGTGTTCCTGGGGACTCACAGCAATGCTGGGCTGTAGCTGGGTGTTCCTGGACACTCTCAGCATTGCTGGGCTGTAGCTGGGTGCTCCTGGACACTCTCAGCATTGCTGGGGTGTAGCTGGGTGTTCCTGGACACTCTCAGCATTGCTGGGGTGTAGCTGGGTGCTCCTGGACACTCTCAGCATTGCTGGGGTGTAACTGGGTGCTCCCTGTCCCTGCACTGCCAGGTTTGGCTCACTGGGAGCCAGTGGGACACAGCTCCCTTCAGGAGCTCAGGAGGATGGTTCTGTTCCCTGTTCCCAAAGACAATCTGCTTAATTATTTGCCCTTTGGGATGGCTGCTTTGTTACTGGGTGCATCTGTGCTCCCACTGATGGGAAGTATCACCCTCATTTATGGCTGGGGAATGTTGGTGCACTCGGAATGAAGTGCCTGCTTCGGCTTCCTGGGCTGGGAAGCCTTGAGATCTCCTTCCCCCTCCCTGCAGTAAAACTGGCTCCTGACTAACAGAAACAGGGGATTAAACATGGGCAGCTGCCAACTGAGGCAGAATAGGAGTTCTTCAGTTTTCAAAGGTCTACGTGAAATCAAATGCTAAAAGTCTTACCATGTTCCTCCATAGTAGAACTTGGGGATTTTATTTGGATTGTTCTCTTTCACCCAACTTTCTCTCAGTAGAAATTTCTTTTTTGCAGCTTACTTAGATCTACAAACAGTCTAAATAATATAAAATGAATATTTGTAAACTCTAGATACGTAGATTGTGTCTTGTTTATTCTCTGCTCCCTTTCTCCCAAGGAACTGTTATCCTATGTATTTGTTCACAATATAGAGACTCGATTTTTTTTTATATTTTCCATAGCCCCAGCATTTACTTATGAGTATCATACTAGCTTTTCAACCAGTAGAATCCATCTAAAAGCCTTTGCTAAAATACTGATAACCCTGTGTCTTCTTAGTTTTAGCACTGCTGTTGCAGTGAGGTCAGCATAACATTTTCTCTGTGGGTCACAGTTTGCTGACCAGTGTGGAAATTTATGAATTGCTGAAATTGTGATGTCAGTTAGTAATAAATTCAAGCAAATGTGAAATTTTCATTCTTTAAGTCACAAAGAAAATCCAACTGAAATTGTTGCCGTTTATGATACAGAAAGGCAGGACTAGTTAGAAGCAGTGAAATGGTTAAATCCATAGGAATATATTGGCTTTGTCTCTTGTCCAGTGGTTCCATCTTCATGGGTGATCCTTTGCAGCAGCAGCCTCAAGCCTTCCATTATGGGCATGTCATGCAATTTATCACTCAGGTTTGTAGCTTTTTGTTTCAGTACAATTGCTGCCCCACTCTGGGTCTTGCTTAAATTTACTGACTGTTCCTTACAGCTGCTCCAAGTTTTCCGTGAGTCATAAAATACTGCACATAGGTCAGCTACTGTGAGAAAATAGCTGATGTTTGTTGGTATTTGCCCTAAAAGCACGGTGTCTCTCAGGGGTTTGGCCATGTCCTTCATGCTGTGTCTGGGGGATCAGAGCCACTTCAGCCACCGACCCCACGGCTCTTGGGTTTGCCTCCCACCCTCTGCAAGGTCTGAAACACTGAGCACCTCTTGGGCACACACACGTGTGAGCTGTAGCATGGGAAATGAGCATCAGATTGTGTGCAAGTGGTTTTGGATATATGCAGAGAATTCCTGAGCAGTTACTCGTACTGAGGAGGGCACTTGGAGTCAAACTTGTTTTGTCCCCTGCACTCCCGTTTGGCTGTTTGCTGAAGCACTGAGCAGCAGTGTTACTCAGCATGTGGTCTGTGCATGTCTGGCAGTCCATAAAACTTCAAAAGATATTGTGAGAGGACTTCACATTTCAAAACCTGAAACGCTCCAGTCCATGCTAACGTTCCCATACTTGCAACTAAACAAACAAGCAACAACAACAAAAAAAAGCAGAGAAATAAATGTAGCAAGTGATTATTTGATTTTTAGCCTTAAATTTAATTAGGTGATAGAAATTAGAATCTTTGTGGCAGCACTGCAGGATTTTTTTGGAGAAGCCCTGGCTGTTCCTTGGTGCTGCAGCACTCAGGGCTGGCTGTGTCTGGAAGCCCTGGCTGTTCCTTGGTGCTGCAGCACTCAGGGCTGGCTGTGTCTGGAAGCCAGGGCAGCCCTGCATACTCTGCATTTCAGTTCATTCACTCAAAAAGGAGAGCAGCAGACCTGGATAAGATTCAAAGAGCGTAACAAGGAGGATCAAAGGATTTTCCTGAGAACAGCTCCAGCACAAGCAGTGACTCAGTGGACTGCATCTCTGTGGTCCAGGAGTGGTGACTCCCAGGAGACAGGGCTGAAATCTGTAAGACTCAGCTGCACAGAGAAGGTGAATGAGGAGCAGCTGCTCACTGCTTCTTCTGCAGCAAGTTCAAGGTTTAGGTGAGAGGCTCAAAGCAAACAAAAGGCACTAGCTCTGGGGGCAGTGCAGCTGTGAATCCCTTTGAAAGGGATACAGTGGAAGCTGTATGATTACGTAGGGTCAGAAAGCAAAAATTCCCTGTTATATCCAGAGGTTTCTGGCTCAGGACACGGTTGAGCTGCACCTTATTTGAGTTCAGAAGTGTCTGTCTCCCCTCAGGATCCTGTCCTTTCTCAGCTCCTTTCTCCCAGCCCATACATCCTCTGTTAGAGATGAGGAAGGGTGGTGGCAGGGCACTTTCCCTGTCCTCGGAGGCTGTGGAGCATTTTAGAGGAAATTCAGTTTTTTTCCCAGAGAAGCAGCATACTGTATAGATGTCAATAGGGCTCTGGCAGTGTTTGAATTGCTTTGATTTGCCTGCCCCTACGTGTGCCAAAATTTATTTGAAAAGAGGGAAATACTGGTTACTTTATGTGGCACAGCTGCTGGGTTGCTCTTACCTCTCTGCTGTGCCTTTCACCAGCCCATTACACCTACCTGCAGTCTCTGATTTCCTGTGCTAAGCAAGCCCTTTGAGAAACTGTGGTTTTAAACAGCCAGTACCACGGAACTGACACTTCAAAGTAACTGCAAATGTTGCAAATAATAAATAATATTACAGCTATGCAATTATAACATGATACTTAATTCCTTGTAAGGGTCAACTGAGAATGTGCTGTGGCTGTGATTCGAGCAGCTCAGTTGCAGCTGCTGTGTCATCAGGAGCTTTTGTGATTATGTTTGCAGCAAAAGGAAACACAGCCATAGAACAAACTGGTGATTATTGTATACACTAATTTATGCCTTCTATTTACAGTAGACTGACTGCAGGATTGATCTGAGCCTTTCCAAACCAGTTGGTTTGGGCTCAGTTTTTCCTTTTTTGCTCAGAATACTCTCAAGACCATTCACATGAATGACAGTAGTATGTGCAACCAAAGGAGAATTACCTCTGAGGAGAAGTGCTGTATATCCCATGATTTGGTGGCTCCTTAGGTAGCTGAAACACTGGAAATGTGACTGCCTTGCAGCACTCTAAGCTCCATTTTTCATTACACTGGTCACTGCATGTCACAGGGTGCTCACCTGGAGGAACTGACCCCTGCAGAAAACAGAGTGGGTTTGTATGACAGAAAAAATAAAGGAAGCCAGAAGGGTTTGATGATCCAGAGCCACAAGATGTGAGCCCAGCAGAGATGCCACAGAGCTGGGCTGGCAGCACAGCCTCAGCTCAGCACCACCAGGAGAACAGGGGCAAAGGCAGGCTGCTGGAGACTTGACATGACTAAGTCTCTGCTGCAGGTCTGTCAGAGTAAGGGCAGAACTGTGGCTGGGGCAGGGCCATCCAGGGGCTGTTTTGGGATTGAAGCCACGCTTCTCTATGTAGAAGTTCCGTTTCATCCCCATAAATTCATAAAGAGGCTTTTGAGGACTGGCCTGTTGCATTTGTGGGGCAAGAAAGGATAATGGGACCCATCAGAAAAGGCATTGTTGCCTCCTGGAAATGGTGGTTACTGCTCAGCAGAGGCTCAGCAAGATAAAAGCAGCCTTAGCAAATCAAAGATCTGCGGGGAACATGTCTGCAAACACAGTCATAAAATTTGCTGTAATGGTTCTTGGAAAACATGCTTGTCTGTTTTCTCTTACTTTTCACCTGACATTGGCTCTCACAGCAGCTGAGAGGTGGCAAAATTTCATCTGTCTTGAAAATTAGAATGTGCTTTGCTGTGACTTGCAATTGATTCGATTAGCTAAGTATGTTTGGGGTTTATAATTAAATTTGAAAAGCCGTGTGGTTCAGCAAATGGTATTGCACCTATAATTATGGATTATGGAAGTCACCTCTTCTGAATAAGCATAAAATCTGCATGAGTCCAAAAGTGTTTTGGACTTACATTTCCGTGAATAACCCAGGCAGATGATTTCATCACCTTAGATAGAATTAGAATAGGTTTCATTGATGTACTCCTATCTAACATAAGAATATAATATTTATTATGCTAAGCCTAAATCACTCAGGCTATACACAACTGCCTTGCAGTACATCATAAACATGATGCAGCAATTCAACATCCTCATCAAAATCATTTGCAACTCCTTTGTTTAAATCTGGCACTGAATAAAATTGTGAATAAAATAAGAATTATCCAACATTTGTATACTGAGTGCATGAACTAAAATATGCAGGGTTCAGGATCAGTTCTGTAGGAGCATGAATAACTTCTTAACTGATTTCAAAGCTACAGCATTTTGGATGCAGTAGTTTCCACTTTGACCTTGCATGCTAGATTTTAATTGTAAATCATCAGATACATTTTTATGACTAATTATTCTAATTAAATGTTAGAGATAAAATTGATCACAAGATGGTTGTGTTTAGGTTTTTTTTTATTGTTATGTAGCTGCAATGGTTTTCCTGGTTCTGATGTCTTTTCTGAGAGATGATCAGGACTACTGAGGTGCTTCATTTTAGCTAACAGCAGCACCACATCCAAGCAAAATTAGGAGATCATGGTAAAATGCCAGTTTCTGCTTTACAGCACTATGGGAGGGAAATTCTAGTTGAAGACGAGTGTACAGGGTTGCTTTTCAGAGCAACCAGCTATTCAAACAAATAATGTTCAAAACAAAATATTTAAATCTTTTTACTTGAGTGTATTTCTTTACATGGAAGAAATCTATTGGTAATACAGTGAAAACAATAGTAATAATAATAGTAAATATGAGAAATAATAGATTATGTGTGGCAGCAAGCTTGAGAATCTTGCCTTTATTTTCTTTGCAGATGTTCTTTCGGGTGTGAATGTGGAAACCTGTTTGCTGGTTGTTGTTATGAGGGGAGCATTTTGTTGCTGTAGGGCTAGGGGCTTGAGCAAGGAGGCAAGGGAAGGAAAAACACAGGTTCCCTATTTTGTGATCAAATTGTCACTAAGTCCTTTGAATTAAGCAAACTCAAACCAATGTGAAATCAGGTGCACCATGTAAATATTTCTGCTTGTGATGTGATCCTCAAACCTTGCCTTTATTCCAGAATTTGTCTGTTTTTTAACTGTGTACAAGAACTTGAGTGAATTGGACTGTGACATTGCTGGAGGCCTGAGGAGAAGTCACTCATTTCTAACGCAGGGAGTCATGGGGGCTTCTGGCCAGATATTGCTTCTTGTTGGGTGTGACATTCATGGGTTACTAGTTTGTTACTGTCTTTAGGATCTGCTCCATTTTTCCAGCCAAGACCTGAAAACTCAATTCTAGCTTGAGCAAAACCATAGCTCCTGTTTATCTGCTAGAGAACTGCTGGTTCCCTACTAAATTGTATTCAAGGGGATTAAAAATTATGTGTCCAAAATCAGTGAAATCTGATAATACTGTGAGATCTGATAAATACTGATAGATAATTACATTCAGACTGCAGTTTTACACCAATATGACTTTGTTACAGTGTTTGGTGAAATTGCTCAACATTTAAACCAGAAAATCCTGTATGAGAACCTCAGTGACTGTGTGTAAAGTGGCTTGGAATTATTTTCCTGCTGTATGTTTTTTCCTTAGATTTTCAGAATTTTAAATATGGTTTTTGGTACACAAAATAAATACACACTGAATATTTTTTTGTATGATTATTTCTGGAGAAAAAAAAATAACATTTCAAAGATATCATGAGCCTTGTGTTTTTAGGCTTATTTAGTATATAGCTTGTACAGTATGTAGCTTTAGTATAGGCTATATAGTATACAGCTTGATATAGTTTATTCTTAATTAACAGTGGATTCTGTTGTGTTTGGGATCCATGGGCAGTGTTTGAATTCCGTGTTGGCAGAATGGGCCCTGACATAGAATTTCTCTGTTTTATCATGAGTGGAATTGATTGATGTCTTTTCTTAGCAGAAAGATTGCCACGTGGATACAAGTACAGCACATTTCTTGCTCTGCTTGAAGTGCAGACCTGCCATTTTGCCTTTTTTTTTTTTTTTTGCACATGGTTCAGAGGAGATGAAATGGGAAAGCCCCTGCATCCCTCACCTGGGGCTGAGCACTGCAGAGGTGCTCTCCTTGTGTTCCCCTGGCACATGACTCACCAGGAGCTGTCATAGACACCCAACCCTCCAGCCTGGTGAGATTTACTGGGTCAGAACTGGGAAGGCTCTGAGATAAGTTATGCTATAAAAGAAATCAAACGGGCACACTGAGTGGCATATCAGTTTCAGCCTGCAAAGACTGACTTTGTTTTCTGGTTCTGTGGAAACCACAACTCAGGGGCTGTTACAGAGGAAGTTAGTGAAGATAATTCCTAAATGGGAGAAAAAAAAAAAAAGAGGCCACTTTGTGTAGAGGAAAATCTGTTTCAGTGTGCAGGAGAGGAGATGCTCAGGCAGGTGTGTGAGCTGGCGGCAGAGGATGAACCAGCCCTGCTTCTGCAAGGTCTCAGCAGCTCCAGGGATGGCAGAGGAAAATGTGACCAACCCTTAAAGGCAGTTTGCTGTGCTGCTGCCAGTGTATCCTGCACTTGGACATGCAGGGACTGCAATTATGCATCGTGGGTCCCGTGGCGTCTGGCAGGAACAATCGCGGCGCTTGTTCCACACCCAGCACGCTCCAGACAGCAGGGGCTGTGAGACAGTCAGCTGCCCTTGTGTCCTGCTGTCCTGTGTGTCCCTCTGCCCTGTGTGTCCTGCTGTCCTGTGTGTCCTGCTGTCCTGTGTGTCCCTCTGTCCTGAGCCATGTCCCTCTGTCCTGAGCCATGTCCCTCTGTCCTGAGCCGTGTCCCTCTGTCCTGTGTCCCTCTGTCCTCTGTGTCCCCCTGTCCTGAGGCGTGTCCCTCTGTCCTGTGTCCCTCTGTCCTGTGTCCCTCTGTCCTGAGCTGTGTCCCTCTGTCCTGTGTGTCCCCCTGTCCTGAGGCATGTCCCTCTGTCCCGAGCCTTGTGTCCCTCTGTGTGTCCCTGCCCTTCAGTCTGTCCATGCCCACACATAAGGAATCAGTCAGCTCCTTGTCTCGCAGACAGGGCCCAGCTTTCCAGAAGAGCTGCAGGGTGTGTCTGAGAGCCAGACAAGCTGGAGGTTTTCTTGGGGCTGGTTTCAGGTTACTCCATATTTCGTTGTCTCCCTTTTGCTGAACCTTGGTTCCAAATGCATGTGCTGGTTCTCCTGCTCCACTCTCTGCACAGGGAGGTTCACGTTCTCCCTGTTCTCCAAAAAGCCTGGGAATGGTTCCACCCTAGGGTGTGTACAGGGAGCCAAAAACCTGTTGTTATTGACACATGGTGCATAGGTAGAGGGGCTGGGCAAGGGAAAATCTACTGGCTGCATGTCCTGGGTGAAAGGGTTTCTCTTTCCTGGGTTATTCTTCAAAAAATTACTGTACTGTTACTTTAATGAGTTCTTTCTCTTATTTTTGTCTTTTTTTTTAATTAGTGTGGGCCAATCCAGTAGGAAGCAGTGTGATGTTTTGTGTGCCCTCTGTTTGATGGTCTGACACTGATGCTGTGTCTGCCTGCTCTGGACCTGCTGTCCTGTGGTGTGGAGCATATCCCCCATGTTGTGCTGAATGCATTTCAAGAGAAAGGTCTCCTTGACAAATGTATTGCACAAATCAGACAAAGCTGCAGTGAGTTAGACACTGACAATAGATTATCTGGGCCAACCCTGAGACAGGGAAATCCATTTTGATTTTTTTTTCTTTTTCATTATTTCATTTGACTTGGCACCATTCTTTTCCTGTGAAAAGGCTGAGAAATGAGAAATATCTCCTACTTCATCTACAACACCTAATGTAAAGATTTAAGAGGGTTTGCAGTTTCTTGAAGTTCAAGTGCTCTTTATTTTGGCTTGTATCAGTGAAGGCTGCCACTGTTATTTACAAACAGCAGCTAGAGAGTTGCTGGTAATAACTTTCTGTCACAGTGAATTCACAGGCTGAAATTCACATATGGAATTCACAGGCAGTGAATTCCATGTGCTGGGCAAGGGATCATTTCCCTGCTCTGTGTTTAGAGTGCTTTGAGGTCCTTTGGGTGAAAATGCTTCAGACTGATGAACTGTTTTTCCAGTGTTGTAAATATTGGTTACAACAAAGTATATTAAATACATATACTATTAATATACAAAGTATATTAAATATATATGCAAACAAAGTATATTAAAGAGAATGTCTCTATGCCAAGCAATTGTGGAAGAGGAGCTTCTCCTACCTCTTCACTTCTCTGTGCCCAGGAGCTGAAATCCAAACACTGAAGACAATTCAGAGAATTCCTCTACAAGCCCAACACAGAGAGAAATGTACTCATGTTTGAAGCATAGATGCCTTCTTCAGGCATTTCCCAGAACTATTTTGTTGAGTTTCCTCTTTCTAATTAACCATCAGGGCCTTCTTTTTGTTTTCCTAATAAATATTGCTGTAGTTTTGTAGCATGAATAATGGTTAATGTTTTTGATCTGTTTGAAATAATGGACTTAAAGCATTAGGTGAGCACCATGGAAATAGCTTTCCCTGCAATCATGTGGTTTTTCCCCAGGTACAATAGCATTTCTTGCCAGTTTTCTGCTTCCAGATCCCAGAGATTTTACTGTGCCCTGTCTAAGGTGTTGTTTTAAGGCTATGCCTCCCTCACTCAAAATAAGATATATTTTCCAAGCCCTGATTGTCAGGGTTGCTTTTTGTAAACCAATACTAAGATGTAACAGTTCATTTTTACACCTTTGTGTTAAAAGTAAAGAATATGATGCCAATGCTTTAGGTCCTGCTACAGGCATCCTCAAACCCAGCAGTGACAAATGGAATCAATCTGTGTAAGGTGGCTTTTTCTTTTTTGCTTAATTGGTAAAGGATCACCTGACGATCCAAATGCTCTCCTGCAAGAAACAGAATAAATGTGAAGTTGTAGCAAGGATGTCAAGCTGCATTCCTGGTGAGACTTTTCTAAAGCAATCAAGGTTTCTTCTGCTTCTTGCACTAATCGTTAATAACTATGCTGTTGTCACAGCTCAAAAACTTTCCTATTGACACTTCAATCATTTTTAAAGATCCTGAATGTTCAGCATGTATTAAAGTAACCTTTTGCACTCTATTAAAATTTAAGAACTGCTAGATTTTTAGTGAATGCCCAAGCAACAGGATCATGAAAGCATTACCTTGTGCCAAGGGCATGATGCGGAGCACTGATTCCTTTTTAACAAATAATAAGAAGTTTGGCTTTTCATTTACACATTCTGACAATTGCTAACAAGTTTCCATCTTGTTCAAACACTGAATTGATCCCAAGAAATTGAAAATATTGATTTAACCCTCTGCCTGGTTTGTGCTGTGGGCACCTGCTAGTACAGTCTTAGCACATTACAATTGCTTGGCCGTAATTCCTCAGGGGACCACTAATAACTACCACATTTGTCTTTTCATCTTCTGAAATTATGCTAGCAGTTGTCCAAGTCAATTGTGATTCATTTGATACTGCTCTCCTTCAAGACATATTGCAACCAAATAGACTTGCTCACCAGTAATATATCTGATGACATAGTTAGTTCAAGTTAATTGACAGAATGATTCAGGCTTTTATGGATGGCATTAATTGGTCCCTGGTGTCCATGCAATAATTGACCAGACAGTGTAGGCTACATTAGCTTCTCATCCAGTCAGAACAGTGGTAAGATGAGGTAAATGTGGTACAAATGATAAAATGGCTATATTTTAAATCAAACATTTATAAACTATAGAAGTGGGAGATTGTGGCATCAGGAGGGTCTGAATAATGAGAATACATAAATGTCCACATTCGAGGGCTGTGTTTTCTTTTTTTTTTGTCTCCCCACCCAATTAACACATGTGGTAAGTCACATTTAGATGCCTTAATGGACTCTGCTTGAATCGTGGTTTAATGTGTAAAGCAAAGTAGATGGAAGGGCTGCTTGTGGTATTTCAGCTTCTCTGTGTTGATATGGTACAATTTTAAACGTGGTGTTAAGTGTTAGAAGGAAGTGAAAGGTAGGGCAGCCCTTTGCATTTACAGAAAGTTTATTTTATTTTATTTTATTTTATTTTATTTTATTTTATTTTATTTTGTTTTATTTTATTTTATTTTATTTTATTTTATTTTATTTTATTTTATTTTATTTTATTTTATTCTATTCCGTTCTATTCCATTCCATTCCATTCCATTCTATTCTATTCTATTCTATTCTATTCTATTCTTCCCTCCCAGAAAAGATAATAACTTGTGGAATTATTTTATTTTTCCCTCCCAGAAAAGGAGATAACTTGTGGAATTATTTTTACATATTCCAGGTGTCCAAGAAATGCAAAGCCTGTGCTCAAATAAAAAATGTCATTTGTTGGAAAAAGTGAGATAAACAAGGAAAGTGAGGTCAAAACAATACTAGCTAGCCACAGCTCCTCTTGAAGAGTAATCATTCAGTGATTTATCACCTACTTTTGACTCTGTTTTGTGTAAGAAAACCATAAAGATAAGCAAGGAGTGTCTGCTGGGCGTGGCTCAGGTTCAGAGGAATGTAACTGGGAAGAGACTCAGAATCAGGGAATATTTGGAGTTGAGAGGGATCCCTAAGGATGGTGGAGTGGGACATCACAGGGCTACCCAAAACATTCCTGGTGTCCTGGGGGGCTCTGTCTGGGCTGTTCAGGGATTCATGGTGTACCTGGCACCTGGGGCTCTCTTTACAGTTATGGATTTCTAGGTCATACAGAAAGGAAATATCAAACATGCATCTAGTGGGGGGAAAAAGGAATTGGTCAAAGGTTCCTCCTCTCAGAGTATTTTCTAGTGCATTGCCAATTTCGTTGTTAGTGCCTTAACAGGGCATTCTTTGGAGCTTGTTTTAAATCTGGAAGGTATTTTCTAGCTTAAAATTTAGACTTTGTTTTGTTAAGATCGTTCCTCTGTGTATAGTCTCACCCCAAAAAAAATTTAAAAACCAGTTCCTCTTCTGCCTTTATGCAGCTCAGATGTGTGCCCTGCCCCTGCAGAGTGCAGCACTCTGTGCCCACCAGGCAGCCCCTGGCCCCTGTGCTGCTCTCCCACCCCATTTATCACCCCTTTCATTATCCCTGCACTGGGGTACGTGCCAGAGCTGCCCTACAAAGCTCCCCACATCCCACAGCCCTCTGAAGTGCCCTCTGAAGCACAGGACAGGCACTTCTGTGAGGATTTTTAGGAAATGAGGGGAGGATACCTGAGGATACCAGGCTGAGCTGCTCTGGGAACAGTCTCTACCCAAAATGCAGAGATTGCTGTACCAATAAAGAGTGCCAGGCACCCTCAGCTTTGATCACTTCATCCACTGCTACCCCTCTTTTCAGTGCCCTGTCCCTTTTGCTCAGGCTTTCCAAATTGCAGAGCTGTCACAACATCCATCACGCATTCCTTCGGCGTCGCGCTCTTGGTGGGCACTGCCAAGAACAAACAATGAAACCAGTCGTTGCCCTGCTTTAATTTTTATGAATTGTTCAATGTCCTGGGCTCCCACTGATTTCAGCCTTCTAGTGGGAATTGAGGGCATTCAGGGATTGCTGGGAAACTCAGCCTTTACACCATGTACATGCTGATTGCAATGTCTGCACTTCCTAGTAACTTCTTCACAAATCAATCTTTCCAATCTGCTAGTAATTTACTGCTCTCCCAGATGCCTTCAGCATGCTGGTATGGTTGTTTTTTTGGTTTGGTTTTTTTTTTTTTTTTGGAATTGATACCGGCATTTGTGCTGCAGGTTGAGTGGGTTGATGTAGGAAAAATGGGAAAATCTCGACTGGAGAAAATCTTCTGGGAATGGATTCTTTTTCTTGTGAAATGGGTCCATTTCTCTGTTTTTACAGACTGAGCCCCATTCAGATGAAGTTCCTAGATGAAGTGCTGTAGTTTCTTTGTTCCTGGAAAAAACCTTGGGTGTTTATACATGAGCCCACTCCTGCATATTCAGGGTGTGTCTGCCTTTTTGGATGTGAGCATCCTCTGGAAGTGTAATCTTCTCTGTTCTATTTCCCACAGGGCACATTATGATCCTTCAAAACACTGATTTTGTGCAAAGGGATGTTATTTCTGGGTAAAGAGCCCTGCCCACAGGTTAGGTCAAATTTAATGTGATCTGGTATTGGATTTTATGTTGTGGAAAGCAATGCTGAACTTTCAGGCCAATGATTTCTACTGAGCCCAGTATTGAATGCTAGCTGGTTTTATTTCCCACATTTTAGGAAAAAAAGACAAGACATTTATATGAAAGAAAACAGGACTTTTTAAAAAGTGTATTTTATTTTATGACAGCGATGAAAATTAACCTACATTTAAAATCAAGGTTTTCATTTTACATACACCTTAAGATGTCGATGATGACAACTTCAATTTAACCCTTCAAATACTAAGGAGTGCAGTTGACTTTAAGGAGGCTTAAGAACAGGGATTAACTTTGCCTAATTTATATAATTTGCACCGGTGTAAAGCTTCTCAATTTAGAATAAATTATAATAGTTAATATAATTCAATGCAATTTACTAATTCCTAAAGCCAGGTAAATATTTATTTAACTTCATAAGGTAACAATTTTACCAACTCAAATATTTTCACCCATAAACATTTTGACATGGTAAAATATTAATAATTTCTATTTAATCCTGAACTATTTTAAACCCAAGTTTAGTAAAATGTATGGATTCAGTATGAACCATATAAAAGAACAGAGATAGGAAGTGAGACTGAATTTTTTCTTTTTGCCCACTAATGTCTCCAGCATAAAGAGCTTTATTGCAGGTTTCTGTTATATCCCCCCTGTTCAAGCACAGCCATGAAACTACAAGCTCAGAAGAGGAGAACTTCTTGATCCACTTTGGTCCCTGTTGTCCTTTTCCTATGATCTGTACTGCTCTCCACAGGGATAGAGGCTCTAGATGGCTGAGATTAATTTTCTGAGCCCACTGTTTGCATTCATGTTGAAATGCCATGAGCAGCTGGGCTTTAGACTCAAATTTGAATGCAGCAGTGAAACAAGACTCCCTGGCTTGGATTTTTCTTGGATTTTTCTTTTTTTATGCCTACAGCTCCAAAGCAGTCCACAGGTGTGTGCCTGCCTGTTCCCCCCTGTCACTTCTGCAAATCCCTTCTTTAACATGAGCTGGAGAGGGGATGCTCTTTAGGAAGCATCTTCAGAGACTTCTTGAAAACAGGAAGGGCAGATGGGAGAGAAAGCCAACAAGCAGTTGACCCAGAGGGCTTCTTTTGGGGGTCTTGCTTAAGAATATACAGAAAGAAAACTGAGATCTGATTTCTGTGGAGATTCAGATGCACAAGTCAAAGTACTTCCAGTGCTTGGAGAATCAGCAAATAGTTCAGGCACAAAAGTTTGCAGTCTAATTTTTATACCTGCTAAGTATATTTAGCTCACGTTCCCTCTTGAGTGACCTTACTTATGCACACAGAAATGTCTGTCATCTTCATTTTTTTTTTTAAATCTGGAGTATAAAAAAGAGGCTTTTATCCAGGTAAGAATGGGACAAGATGCAAACAAAAGCCTGCTGGCATGGCAGATGTTACAATAGAAAGTAAATGCTGGGATGGAAAGATCTGAGTTACTGAATTTTAAAATCATTTATAAATTGACTTACATTTTAATTGAAGTCTTTCATTAATCTAGTGAAAATAAAAAGATGAAGGAGAAGCCATTTCAGTACAGTATTTGTTTTAAAAGCACTGTGATAGCACTTTTGTTTTTAATCTATGAACTTGTTTTTTAACAAGCAGTGTCAGAGTATCAATCACTGACAGATGCAGAAAACACTCTGGATGAGTTTCTTTTTCTGTGAGTGAGTGCCATGAAGTCTCAGGCAGATCAGCAAGGCAACGATTCGCCCTGTGTAGGTTTGAAAAGGGATTTATTTGTCCATATTGACTTGTCCTAAGTTTCTGGAAATAACTCTGTTGGCTGTTTCTGTTCCATCAAGCATGCACACCCTGCACTGGACCCTTCAGCTGCTTGCAGCAGTTGCTGTAGCAGAAGTTCAGTTTTTCTGAAGTATTAATGTGGAGCATGAGAGTTTCTGAGGGACCCTTTTTGTTACTCAGATCTGTATTTCTTTCAGAAAATGCTGTGTTATAACTTCAAGCCAAGCATCTGATGTGATCAGTGTGGCTTCGGGGACTTGCTTTAGTGTTTCTAAGAGTGTCCTTTTGATAGCTGAGGTGTATGTTTGTCAATACCCTCTTTGGAAGGACCATAAGAAAGGACTGTGAAGGCATGGGAGATGTTTCTGGAATGATGGACAAAAGGCTGGGCCATAAACCAGGCTTCCAATCAGTTTGGTTGGCACAGGCATGGGGCTGCTCTGCTGAGCCCATGTCAGAGACAGGAGTCACTTGGTGCCCATGGCCCTGCAGGAGAGGGGGAGTTCTCCAGCTGGATTGAGGGATTCCAGCATGCCCTCTTTCCTTAATTTTCTTTCATTCTGGCTTTTGAGCAAAACTGTGCTTCCTGCTCCCACTCAGGATCTTGTTGCTGGTGTGTTCCCAGACATGAGACAGAAGGGTCAGCTCTGCTTTGGACTCAACATCTCCCATTTAGTTTTTGTTTTCAGCAAAAGATTCAAGTTAACATCATGTAACAAAACACCTGCTTTGAGGAAAAAATCGGTGGGGAATATATGGTACCAGCCTTCTGATATTTCCACCTCTGTCCTCTTTTCAGCACCATTGTGCTGGACCTTTGCATAAATTCTGTAGTTCCCGTTTTAAAAACAGTTCCAACTGGGAGCAAAACTTCACTGATGAGATTTTCTAGCTTTAATTCTCCTACCATTCTGCTAGTAAGTGCTGGAAAGGTGATTGCTTGCAAGGCATTTGTTTGCACCTATTGCTCCTTGAAAGCCTCACACTTGCATGCAGCAGTCCCAGCCCTGAGGGCTCCTTCTGTTCAGGCTTCCAGAAGCCCTTGGAAATTAACCTACAGTTGTTTAAAAATCCTTCTGGCACAGGATTCCCTTCCCTGTAGGTGTGAGGGTGGTCTCCTGTGCAGGCAGCTGTCCCAGCTGCTCACTGGTGTCCATACAATGGGACAGGTCCCTCAGCTGCCTGCTGGTGTGTTGGGTTTGGTTTATAGGTACAGGAGAGACTTGGACATGTTTTTTCCTTTTATCTTCTTATGGTGGGTTGACCCTGGCTGGATTCCAGGCACCCACCAAAGTCTATCACTCACCTCTGCGGCTGGACAGGGGAGAGAAAATATAACAAAGGGTTCATAAGTTGACATAAGGACTGGGAGGGATTGCTGACCAATTTCTGTCATGGGCAAAACAAGCTCTGATTAGAGATATTACTTGAATTTATTGCTAACAAAACCAACCAGAGCAGAATACTGAGAAGTAAAATAAGATCTTGAAAACACCTTTCCCACACCCCTCCCTCCTTCCCAGCTCTACATCCTCCCCCAGCAGGGCAGGGAGACATGGAATGGGAGTTGTGATCATTTCATCACATATTGTTTCTACAGCTGCTCAGGGAGAAGAGTCCTCCCGCTGCTCCAGCATGGGCTCCTTCCCTCAGGAGACAGTTCTCCAGGAACTTCTCCAGTGGGAGTGCATCTCACAGCCAACAGTTCTCCCCAGACTGATCCAACGTGGGCTGCAGGGGCTCAGCTCCTGCAGGGGCTGCAGGGCAATCTCAGCATCCCCAGTGCCTGCAGCCCCTCCTGCACTGACCTGGCTCTCTGCAGGGTTGTTCCTCTGTCACATCTCACTCCTCTCTTGTCTGACTGCAATTACATCACTGCAATAACTTTTTTTTTTTTCTTAAATCTGTTATCACAGAGGCGTTGCCACCGTTTCTGCTTCTGCCAGCCTTGGCCAGGGGGTGTGTGACTCACAGCTGGCTGGCACTGGCACTGCTGGACATGAGGAACCTGCTGGCAGCTCCTCACAGCAGCCACCCCTGTACCCCCACGCTGCCCAAACCTGGCCATGCAAACCCAGTGCACTTCTATGTTCCTCCTAAATCTGTTCTCACGTTCATAGCTGCTCTGGGAAATGTTGTGGCAGCATTTCTCCCCCTGCTTTGTCTGACTTTGAGCAAGTGAAATGTTGCTGTTTGGCAGAGCCAGGTCTCTCTGTGACAGGGTGCAGCATGTCCCTCTCACTCTGGCATTGCTGTCAGCATCAGTGTGGGCAGCACTGGGAGTGCTGCACTGCCCTCTCCCATCTGGCTTAAAAAGAAAGGAAAGGAGAAGAAAAAACTCCAAATCTCTGAAGTCCAGGAACGAGGGCCACACATGTTTTAGTGACAGACACTTTTTAAAGCTTGTTTGCGTTTGGGTGATAATGTACTTTAGTATGGTAGGGGAAATGAGAAACTTCACACATGGCATCTGGAAATCCTTGTGGCTCACTACCCTCCTTGACAGCAATAATGTGGCTGTAAATTTCCCCCCACAGAAAACATATAACTGTGTCAGCTGTACCAGAAACAACCTTTCGTTTTCTTTTAAATGGATGTGTTGTTTTAAATCTCAGCTTTTTAATAGCTTCATATAAACATTTGTGAGCCTCTGAGGTAAGTAAGTGTATTTTTACTTCTGGTTCTTATGTCATAGACTCACTGATTCATTTAGGTTAGAAAAGATCCCTAAGGTCATCTAGTCCAGCTGTTAACCTAACACTACCATGTCCACCAGTCCTTATGGAAAATCAGTCTATGGCTCAATTTAGTGTCTGGAGTGGTGAGTTGTGACATATTCATATGCATCTCACAAAGATGAAAGGGGTGTCACCCTTGCAAGCACTCATGATAAGTCTCTGCAGCATTAATTTATTCTCTTTGTGCATGTCATAGCTAAGTCTGATGTCAGATGGAGTTCCTTTGGCTGACCCAATGACCATTTTTTTGTGTTTTGGTAACAAGAACCTCGTGTGTGCTAGAATGTTGATACTGGTGTGATGGGCAGGTTTGGGATGGATTTGCCAGCTGCCTCAGGGAAAATGCCTTTATGACCAAAACATATGAAGTTTAAAATATCGTGCAGTGCTTCAGAGTTTGTAAAACTAAGAAATCTGGTGCCCTGTGGAGCTGGCAGAAGTTTAGGTACAGTGTAGTAGTCTGTACACTGCCTGTGTTTTGGCCACATTTGATTGAATCCAAATATGGAGAACTTAACACTTTAAAACAAATTTTCATTTGTTGGTCTCAGCTGCAATGAAGCTGAATGTCTCGGGCCCTTTTCCTGCTTGAAACCTTCTCCATGTGTCAAGATGCATCCAGCCAGCCTTTGGCTAAGGTGGAAGTCAGATACAGGAGTCTTGGTCAGGACTTTGCCCAGCAGACAGGAACACCCCTAAAACTTGCTGTGGTGTGGAGACTGCACACTGTGGGCCAGCCAGAAGGGAAGTGCTCTTCCAAGATGAACCCGTATGGAATGGAGGGTTATCCTGGAAACAGCCAGGAAAGGGTTTAGGACTGGTCATTACCTTTGAAGAAGGGCAGAGGGAGGAGAAGGAGGGAGGGAGACAGTAGGAGAGACAGCACACTGAAAGAGGGGAGAGAAGAATGCGTAAAGTGCCAGCGATTAGAAGAGAAATGAAATAATTTTATGCACCGGAGATTACTGATTACTGTATCAGCAGGTTAGACTAAACAGATGATAAAGTCTTATGAGCCAGCTGGGAGCTTGGTAGGGGCAGAAATCTCTAAGCTACATTAAGTGTTGACTGCAAATGTTCCAGATGTGTGTGTGTGTATTTAAATGTTGTTCCTCTGCTGCATGAAGCTGCTCTGCTCTTGGCTCCTGCCAGTGGCTCTGGTGATGCCAGCAATGGGGCTGTGCTGGAACATGTGCCCCCATCCTGGTCCTAATGCCAGTCCCCAGCCCTCAGCTCCTGGAAATGTTCCAAAGGCATTGGGGACAAGGCTTGGTGGTGAACAGGGCAGTGCTGGGTTAATGGACTCTGCTCTCAGAGGTCTTTTCCAAACTTAGTGAATCTGTGATGGAACTGAGAAGCAAAGTCCTTGTGCTCCATGGTTGCTGTCAGGATTAGAAGCCACTGACACCTGGGGCTGCTCCATAGGATGTCCACGGATGTGGGTGGAGGGCAGGCATCTCTCATGACCCTTTTTCACCACGATATGCAGAGAACTAACATCTGTAAATAACAGGCAGAACTGTGAGGGCAGCACAGGGACCCCAGGGACACAGCCCAGCCTCCTCTTCCAGCTCCATGTTCCATGGTACTCAGGCACAAAACAACCTGTAAAGTTTCTCTCCTACTGCATCAGGCCTGAAGAAAGTGGGGTTAAGAATTATGCATGAAATTGTGTTTGCACTTCATTATTCATTCATCCAAAACAAACAAAGAAAAGGTTTCCAAATGTACACTTTTGGAATAAATGTTATGTAAAGTAAAGCCATGAGCTGGGAAGCAAAGGAAGCAGTGATTTACCATAGAAACAAATAAGTGGTAAAAAGATTATAAATAACTGTGATTTTCTTTCAGTTCTCTGGCATGTCCTACCCCTTAAATTATTTTTCTTTAAAGACCCCTCACATCAACCAAAGCAACCACTTTAAAACAAAAAATATAACAAAGATCACAAATATTAGAGTTCTAAAACATTTGGTGGCTACACAAAGCAAAATTTTCTTGAGATTCTCCAAGATAACCCTGGAGATTTTGAAAGACATGAATGGAGGTTTTCAGTGATAATGAAATCAGCAGCAAGGTATTTACTCTGCTTGGGATGTACAGGGGGATGCTGGAGCCTGGGGCAGAGGGGCAGCGAGAGCCAGGCAGGCATTTTTCTCTCTGACAAATGAGTAGGTTATGAGGAACACTCCCAAATTTAAACAAGATGCATTATGGTGAAGTATTATTTGATTACTCAGCTTTTCACTGTTGTATCTCTTAGCTGAACTTCAAAACAAGCAGTGATGTCTTCCGTTCTCTAACAGCTTGTGGTGTTCTGATGCCTGAGTTTATGATGACATTAAGGGCTTTTTTTCCTCCTCTTGGCCTGGGGTCTTGGAAATCCTTCAGAAGTGCAGCAATGTTGTTCTCCTCCACTTTAGCTCGAACACCAGTGACCCCAGTTGGGTTCTGCAGGAGGGCAGGAATGGGCAGCTGATCTAATGGGAAGGAACTATTGACAGGTCTTTCTTTAGGCTGAAAAAAAAAAGAGTTAAAGGAGTCTCAATTTTAAACATGTTTTGAGACTGAGTTTGCAAGAAATGACTTACCCTGTAACTCAAGTATGTTGTAGGTCTCTCTTGTGGGTTCGTAATTGGTGCAAAATATTTATTGTACTGTAGCTAGAATGACACTGTTAGCTATAAAATCTCCACAAAATGCTACTTTGTGCCTGTGAAATAACTTGGAAACCAGCGTTGGTGTTGGATGTATCCCAAGCTCTTTCATTTGCCGGTCAAACGTGTCTCCACTTGGCCCATCTGGTGTCAGAAGCTGTCATCTAACACAAACCAAAGCCAAATACCCTGGACATAATGAAAATTTAAATACCTCTTTACACCTGCTGTGAAAATAAAGCATCTTAACTGCACGGGACACAGACAGCACGTCAGTCGTGAGCTGAACAAACAGTTTTTGCAAAGAGTTGTATGAAATCCCAACACAGAGCTGGGAATGAAGGCAGCTTTCCAGGTGTTCTCCTGCCTGTGGGTGGATACACAGAACTCTGTGGCTGCAGGCTCTGGCACTGCTCTGTCTCAGACAACCTCTGGATGTGGCCAGAACCCCATCACTGACTGAGAGAGAGAAGTGACCTGCTCTTTTAAAATCTCCTTACAGCAGATGCTGAGCTGGGAAATCACGTCACAGCTTTTCCTGTTGGAAAAATACTCTGGAAGAAATGTGCCTCTGTTGGAACCCTGGAAACTGGGAGTTTGGAACTTTTTGTGCTGTCAGGCACTGACCCCCAAAAGAACATTGCTTTTAACCTGAGGCTGTGGAGAAGGCTTCCAAAATTGAGTAATAGAACTAGGATCATTGGTGTGTAGTTTAAATAGAAGTGTGTAATATCACATGGTGAAGGGTTTGGAATTTGGGGTTTTGGAATATAGTGATAGATATAAAGCAAGGTGGAGGTTTTAAGGCAGAGGTTTCTTTCTTTTTCACCTTCTTCTTCATGGGTACAGGTGGTACTTTTGTAATTGGATAAAAAATGCAACACTGCAGGTCACGGGTGTTTGGTCATTGGGTCAAAAGTAAAAATAATTTGTGTGTTAGTTTTTAATTGGACTGTTTAGCCTTAAAAGACCTTGCAACAAGAGAGATACATCAACATTTCACCATTTTTAGCCTGTTAGCTGGAAGTGCTGTAGCACTCACTCTAATATGGATAAGAATTAATAAATGTCTGGGTCCAAACATGGAATTCCATCTCTCGTGCATTCAATCCCGACTCTGGCAGAAGAGAAAAAGAAGAAAAGTGTGATGCCTCCTTGATGCCTCAGCTTTGCTTCCTCTGGGTGCTGCTCTAGGGCATGGTGGAATATGCCCCTGGTCTGGCTGCAGCTCTCTGGTACAACAGGCAGAGTTCAGCAAAGGAATTTGGCAGGACACAGATGTGCCTTTTAAAAAGTGCTGGATTTTCTGGAGGCTCCTGGCTCTGGTACGAGTCTTGCAAGGAGCAGGACCTCCACAGCTCAGGGCTGACAGACAGACAGACAGACAGGTCTTGGTTGCTGTCAGAGGGTGCATGGATGTTTCTGCAGTTCCTACATCCGTTTGCCTGCCTGTGTGCCTGTTTGTCCATATGGATTTCTCCCATGGATGTGTTGTATAAACAATATAATGCTGTTCTGTCGGGCCAGCCTTTCATGAGGTCACTTTGTGCAGCCATCTGGGAGTCTTTTAAGTACCATCACTGTGTGCAGTATGAATCTGGTCAAAAGGAACCTGCAGTGACTCAGGCATCTGCCTTCTACAGTTCCTGAGTCACAGGCTCGCACTCAGGACCTCACTGAAGCATCAATACACAATTTAATGTAATTTTTTGGCCTTTTTGGTCATCTCCCCCTGAACTCAAACCATTTTTTGGGGGTGTATGCAGCTCAGAACCATGTAAGCATTAAGTTATACATAGGTTAGAACACTGTGGTTCTAATTCTCTAATAATAAACATGGGGAGAAAAGGATACTTTTGTGCAAGTTAAAGTGTATTTCTTAAAGAATGAACAGTTGGAAGCAAACCAGCACCCAGAATTTCTTCTCTGCAAATAAGCATTACTTAAACAATCGGAATTCCTTTAAAAATGAACTTCATTTTGTCTACAAGAACAAACAGAACTGAAGCCACCTACTGAGAAATTCTATTTTGCTAATTTTTATCTATTCGAATGCAAATAGTGGTTTTAATCCCCTTAACTCATCCATCATGCATGACAGGTCAGCCAGCCCATTGTCTGTGTGTTTGAAGGATTCCTGTCCCAATCAGACTTTCTGTCAGCAGCGTTGGGCAAGAGGCTGCTCCTGTCCCTGAGAAACTGCAACCACCTCGGAAAACAACCCAGGAACTGCACGTGGAATTCACAGAGAGGATACTGACAGCTCCTATCAGAGCAGGGGAAAAACCCACAATGTCAGATTAAGGACATCTAGGTTTTTGTATAATCTACTAAACATCTGTAGCTGATCCAGAGATATGGCAAAGGTCAAAGTTTGAAGATTTTTAATTTTTTTTTTTTCCTGTGGAGATTTTTTTGTATATTCTGAAGCTGAAAAATTGCAGTTTGTTTTAAAATGCATTTTTGGTTGCAGTAAAATGCAGTTTATTGTAAGTAGGAAATGATTACTAGGGGCAAAAAAAAAAAAAAAGAAAAAAAGCCATGTATTTTTGTAGCATTTAAATTTTAATTAAATGGGGCTTAGAGTAAATTGTAAAACCTTCTTTTGTTGAGACAACCGACACTGACAAAATATTAATTAATGAATATTCAGAGAGCCCTCTGGATCACTCCTCTCTTTTTGAAATATGTTCTGCCTCTGTTTTTCAAAAATCAGAAGAAGAAAATTAATAAACATTGCTTATGTGGAATATTTCCCAGTGTGAAGACCTGCCAAACAGAATCCAATGCATTGCATTAATGTCAATGAACACTTTTGAGCCAGATGTGTCTATGGGTCTTTTTCATTGTTTTCTCTAAAACTGGAGCTGGGATAAAACCCAAAGATTAAGACTTGACATGAGGAGAATATCTTTCTGTGCTACTATTAGGTCATTTCCCTTTTGCTGTGTAAATTAAATTGTGGTCTTGATTCAATCTGGGATCATTTTATTGTTGTTGGTTTTAATACAATACACAAAAAGTTCTTTTCTTTGGAAGTATCATTACGATATAACTTAAATGAGTCATTGTAATTGTTCGCTCATTAGCATCCGAAGGGATTATTTCAGTTATTTTGTTTCTGGGATCTTTTCTTCCCCCTCTCCTCTTGGGCAGCCTAGTTAGGGTGTGCCTTGCAAGCAGTTGATTTGTGTATAATAATATTTAAGTGTCTTATTGTAGTTTTGTGTGTGTGTGTGTACATACACATGCCCCACTGGGGCTGTTTTAGGAACCCTGAGGTCTTTGTCCCCTCCTGGTCCTGTCCTTGTGTGGCCACTCCTATGCATGGTCCTTACCTAAATTCTGAGTGAGACCCTTGGCTCCCAAAGGCTTCAGAGCACCAACAACCTCCAACAGGTCGAAGACACACAGTTAATTTTTTTTTTTCCTCCCATCCCATTCCCTGGGGGCTGTGAGACCTGCCTGTGTCCTGGACAGAAAGAGGAAAAAAACTCCCCAGAAAAATAGGGGGGAAAATAAAAGAAAAAGAAAAGCTGTAGGGGGGATCAAGGGAAGTGTTTGCCTTGGCTCACTTAGCAATTAAAAATACCTAAGTGAGAGAATTGCCATGAACTTGCCCGAAGGGCTATAATAAATAACATCCTGCACAACTGGTACATAAAGTGTGCTCTATGGTTTTGAGTGAAATGGCTGTGTTTGATTTTAGGGTTGTTGGCTGGGGATTTTTTCAGAACTATAACAGTTGGAATTCAAATAGGCTTATGGTTCTGTAATATGTGGTAAACATATTTTAAAAATCGTTGTTTGATCAGCTGTAAATATTACCAGTTCAGAGGTTAAATGCTGGTGTTGAAGTCACTCAGGGAAATCCAGCAGAAGTGTAAATATGGCAGAAAAAGCTAAACAATATGGCAAAGGAATATTTGCTGACTTAAGAGTGCAGGATCAACACCAATATTTTTCCAGTGATGCTAAACCTCTTGTAACTGCTAAATTGGATTTGTAGTTGAATGAAGTATCAGCTGCTGTTGGACAAGCCCATAAAGGTCGGACGGCTGGCCTTTTGTAGGCAGGGCTTAGAGGACGATTGATATGTTTTAGCACTTTTGGGATTATTGTGATTAGGAGGAAGCCATTCTGAATGATAGAGAAAAGGATGTAAAAAACACAGCCCACAGCTGGTAAGCAGCATGTGTTTGCTATAAGGAGAGGTCAGGACTGGTTGATCCTGCTGCTTCAGGCACTGATTGACAGTTAAGAAAACTTGATATTATGAAGCAGACCCTTCTTTTTGTCTCCCCCTTTATTTATTTTTTTTATCAATCTCCTGAAGAAATTATGGTTCTGTTGCGTTAAGTCAAGGTATTACAAAATCTGGAACACTCTCACTTGTTTCAAGCTAAATGTTCAGAGACACAGCTGCAAGTTTGGAGTTGTTAAAATATCATGTAGGAATTAGTATTCAACCCATATCAGTGAGAGCAGTAAATAGGAGTTACAGAATTAGCTCTGGTGTTTCTGTGTTTGCCTTTTTCATATGTGTTAGTCTTAACAAAAACCCTCTTTGCCATCTAGTAGAAAATTTATGCTAAGCATGAGGAAATTTCAAGTCTGCTGAACTTGTTGACTATTATGTGCCTGGTATATCCAGGATTTTTAGCCAGGAATAATATGTGTAAAAAATATTTTACCAGCCAGAAAACAGCTTTATCATTTTATTTGTATTAACCACCTGCCTCAGAGGACATGTAGGTTAGTTCCTCTTATCTCCGCTATCCACTTGGAAATGTAGAGCTGCTTTTTTTCTCTTTTTTTTTTTTTTCCGCTGTGAGCAGCCATCCGAAAGCTTGCAAATGCACATTTAAATAGTTGTATCTCTGACTCTTTTTAGCGGGGCTGTACCTCTTTCAAAATTTGAGTTTAGCATACCACACAGGAAAGAACACAAGCTTGCCAACTCCCGCTGAGCGTTTTTTCAAGCCTGTGAAAAGAATGAATTATTCAGCAGTAAGCATGCTTACAGCTGGCCATTTGGGAGCTTTGATGTGCGAATCAGGCGGTTGCATGAATGCCCTTATTGTCATGTTATGTGTACACAGTGTGTGAATTATTGAAAATAGTGAGGCCTGAGCCTCATCTGGTAGAGATTACAGTGCAGGCATGCTGGGTGAAGGTCTGTAATTGAAAATCCCCAGATGCTGTTTATTTGGCCTCTGTCACGTGGCCCCTCTGCAGAAAGCCTGGCTGAACAAAATGCTGCCCGCCTGGGCAGGGGCACCAGCCCCCTCCCAGCCCAGCCCAGCGTGCCCGCCACTTAAACACCTGCCCGGAATATTTCCAAGAGCTCAAATTAGATTTGCCTATAACGTTTAAATAGAGGATGCCTTACTTAGAGGTTTGAGCTGCTTAGCCAGTTGTTGACTCGCAGAGCTCTTTTATCTACAAGAGGCTTTTTGTTAGCCAATTTAGCCATAAGGCGCCTTCGGGAAGCGGCGCTGCCGAGTTGGAGGCGAGATCTCCCAAAGCTGGATATTCAGTGCTGGGGCTGAGCACTGTGACAGAGCAGCTTTCCCCCCACAGGCTGCCAGCTCTGCTGCCCAAGGGCCCTGTGCCCACATTCTGGTGAGGAAGGGGCTCAGAGCAGCACATCCCGTGCCCGGGCTGGGGTCTGCACCCAGCAGCCAGACAAAGAGCTGGGTGATGCTCACCAGGACAGCACTCACAGCTGCTTCCTCATCGAGCAGAAGTCCCACCAGCTCTCCAAATCTGGCCCTCAGGCACATGGGCAGCACTGTGCCGTCACCAAGCCAAGCAGAAGTGGATTTTCCCAAACCTGGATTTTTCCAAACCTTTGCTGTGGCGTAAAACATGGCTGTGAGAATGATTTGGGAGATGAAATCGTGCAGGTCTATCCCCAGACTTCTCAGTCAGGATGGGAAATACCTGTTCCGAGCCACAGTCTTGTAGAATTTGAATAAATTCATACTGCTTCATTATCTGAAATAAAACCCCAGGCTTTTCTACTCAGTCCTTACTTGAATTATGTGGCTGAGTATGAAAACTCTTTAAAATTAGCTGTTCATTTTCAAGCTGCTAGCCGGCTTTATTTCCCACACTTGCCTATTTTTATCCCATTTGGATACTGCCTATTACTGGGAGCTGGGAGGGCAGAGGTTTAATTTGTGCCATTAATGTTCTAAATAAAGGCCTCACGGCTGCTCAGGGACATGATGCACCAGCTCCCTGCCCTGCTGCCTGCCTTTGAGCACTGATGCCTGTGGCCAGGACACGGGGAAAGTGACACAGGGTGGCTGAGAGCATGTCCACAGCTCGTGCAGGTGCTGGTAGAGCTGCCTGTGGTGCTCTGGTGGCTCCCTGCAGAGGTGGTGGTGCCGTTTCTGTCCCCATGAAGGGGTTTCCAGTCACACCTTCCTCAGTCAGGGATAGATTTTTACCTCTGAGGGCCTTGCTGGGTGAGTGGAAATAAGCACACCCTGGATGTATTTAAAAAAATATCGGATGTGGCACTTGGTGCTGGGATCTAGTTGAGGTATGGGTTGGACTCGATGATCTTGGAGGTCTCTTCCAACCCAGTGATTCTGTGATTCTGTGATCAAGACTGGAGCTGGGAGCCTCAGGCAGACCTTTGTGGGGGCTGATGCTCGGCTGCTTGAGGCTGTTCTTGGAAGCAGCGTTGGTGAGGGAGGCTCCCTGCACAAGGAGCCCTCTGTCAGAGCAACAACTGCCTCCCCCAGGGACAGGAGGTGGGAGCTGCCCCACTTTGCAGCTGCTGCTCCTTTTTTTGAACAAGAGAAAGTGTCAGCTCTGTGCTGCCTGAGAGGTGCCCAGGATCACCACATGTTCCCCTGTTGAGGGTGATGTGCTCAGGGATGGGCAGTGGGTGATGGGGAAGGTGGAGGGAGGGGAGCCTGTGTGCCAAGGGCTGGCTGGAGCAGCCCTTGGAGGGGCCACAGCAGAGCTCTGAGAGCTTTGGCTGTCCCCAAAGCCTCACAGGTTTTTAGCACCTGCACTGTTTTCTAGCTGAACTCCCTTCTTACTCCATGGTGTGATTAAAAAAGATGTTCCTTTGCACCTCTTCCTCAGCATCAGTCCAGGGAGAATTATAGTTGGCAGTTGCACTGACGACACAGAAGGACATTGCACATAAAGCCTAAATTAATGGGGAGAAAAGCAAACTCCAAGAAGCAGCCTATGTAAAATATTTGTTGTGGTCCTCTCCTGATCTTTACAAGATCCTTGGAAAAGATTCCTGTGCTGTGAAGGTGTTTTATCTCACCAGGCACCTCCCCGTGCCTCTCTTTGATACCTGAACCAAAACATTCAAAGTAGGAGACTGTCACAGCGAATGACAGGAAGAAAGAGCTGGAAATTTACAGTTCATAAATCTGACCTCTTCTCTTCTGCCAGGCAATTTCCCAGATATATATGACAAGGAGACGGAGGGTGTGTATGGAAAGTATTTCCACAGCTGAACTCTTCTGGAGAAAACAGATCTATTTATTAATGAGTGGTTTTCGCCCTAAGGTTTCTAATGGCCAGTTAAAGAAGTTCCATGAGCCTCCTTTTGTTTCAGACACTTCTCATTCCCAAGAACAGGAAAGGGTGCTTTTAGGATTATTAGGCTTTCCTTTCTTTAAAATCCTCTTTGGGCTTCAGCTGATCTGGAGATAAGATCATTTCTGTCCCTATCTGTCAGAGTTAGTAAAGAAGAGCACCAGTGTTTGGTAGATAACGTTAAGGCTGTAAACTTTGAGTTGGGGGCATCTATTTTGTTTATGTCAGGCAGTGTTTCTGTTTTTGTTTATGGCTTCTGGTAGCCCAAGAAAGAATTTATGTCTTTTCAGATCCCAGTTGTGGCCAGGGAGAAGGTATTTAGTGAGCCTTCAGTATCTCCTGCTCTGGCTAAACCTGATGCATGTGTCTTTGCTGTGTTGAGAACATGATGGTAAGGAAAACCTGTGTTAGGCTTTTACCTTGGCCACTTTTTATGGTTCCTTGTGGATTTCCTCCTCCCTGCAAGTTAAGGCAAATTATCCCACCCTGTTGATTCTTCTGGAGTTAGGCTCTGGGTAGTCTTCAGCTTAAGGGAAGCAGTCACTTGCCAGAACTGCAATCTCATTAGTCACAGCCCTGGGCAGATAGATAATGGCTACAGAAACCCCCCTTGAGTGAAGCCAAAGTATTCCATGCACTGGGGCTCAACCAGAGACAGCACTCAAATAATACAGTCTAGACTTCCAGTGCTTGGTGTTTTTAATAAAGATGCTTTTCCTGTCAAGTGGCTGCCTGGGAACCTGAACTTTCCTTTAAAAATAGCTTTTTAGCTCTCCTGTCTGGGAGGAGAACTGTGAAACCTCAGCTGTGGCCAGGGGCTGCATAGGGCTGCCTTAATGGGCAAGGGGTGGCTGGAGTGACCTGTGCTGTGCCCAGGTATTTGAAACATCTGCAGCACAGGCAGAGCTGGCATTGCATCCTTTACATCACCTTAGAGCATCACTGACCTTGCACACTCACCAGCTGCTGATCAGAAAAACCTGACAATATTTTTTGCAGCAAAAACCCCCATTCTGGGTATTAATGTGTGCACATATTTAAACATATGCCAAGCAGGCGCTTTCTGGAGGGAGGGCATTCCCCAATTAAACCAAAATGTACATTTAGAAATAGGAAAATGTCCATACCACCTATCACACTGGTGATTGCAGAAATGTGGTGATCCCTGCATCTCACCAGGCCACAGAGACCTTGCAGGTTTCTGTTTGGGTTATGAGACAGAACAGGAGAACAGGGAGATATAGGGGTGGAGCATTCCCTGGTTTCACCCCCTGAACACAAAGCCACTTGTTCACTGCAAAAGGCATCTTGTGAGCACTGCAGGCTGCAGAGCTCGTGTCCAGCCCAAAGACAAGACCTTTGCATGGAATTAGGTAACTACCTGCTCCTCTGTTTGCACAGGAAATCCCTCATTTGTGTGCAGAAATGTGGCTGGTTTGTGGAACTGTTTGCTCACGCAAAACTTACTCTGGAAGTTTGTCCTGAGGAGACCTGCTGGGGAGGTACAGACCAGTGGCATGTGGTGGGGAACGTGGCACACAGCTCAGACCAAAACAAAAACGCAGCTCTGCTCTCAGGCACGTTGATATTTTGTGTTCTGGTACCCATTTGGCAAATATGAAAGAGAAAGGAACTGTGAGGCATTTGATACAAAGGGTGCAAAATAAGGCTCACAGGGGGAGACAGAAGAAAGAAGTCTAGTTTGACTAAATGTGTGCAATCTTTCAGTCAACAAAATGCACTTCAAGCATATGCAGGCTACTTCAAAACTTCCCCGTCTCTCCCCCACAATATTAGAGCTGTAAGGGTTTGAAGCCCTGGCTGATAAAATAATTTTCTGCATTCCCCAGCTATGTACTCATCCACTTCAAAATAGCTTGGTGGGTGACAAGTTATTTTCTTAACCTCCCCATTTTCAGCTTGCTGCTAAATCCGTTTTCTCGTTTTCTACACATGGGCTGCTTTTCCCCTGTGCTGAATGCAAATAGCTCTGTAACTTAGGGCTTGTTGAACAAGTATATTTAAGTTATTACAACTCATAGAGGAGGAACATAATATGCAGTGAAAATAAATAGGACACCACATAAAACTTGTGTCATCTTCTGTGTCAGCAATACTTAGGAAGAAAATTATTTGGATAGAAAATGTTAGTTTGCATTAGGTAGCACAATGTGTGACTGAAGACGAGTCAAATAGCCATTTTAGAGACTTGGGAGCATTTCACATTTCCAAGACAAACAGAGCTCTGAATAACAAACCAGCACGCTGATTCCACAGGAACATCAGCACTGCAGGGCTGCCACCCTTGTGAGTGGAGTTAAGGGTGTGATTGATAACCTGCTGGACTGGGACAGTGATTTCCATCTCTGGAGGAGATTCCTGGCAGGAAGGACAGATTTTGCTGTCCTCCTTGCAGAGTTAGAGCTTGGAGAGAAGCTGGCACATCTGGGTGATTGGCACTTAGGCAGCACACGACCTTCTCAAGAGCAGCCACTCCTCCCCACAGGGGTCCAGGGGGGCACACAACACCTGGAGCAGCTGGAACAAAAGCCAGAGGAGCCCAGACCTTGTGTGAGCCCCAGCAGGGGAGGTTCAGCAGTGGGACATCATGCTGGGCACGGCTGCTGGCCAAGGAGGTGCCTCTGTGCCTGTAAATCACTGCAGGACCTCGGTGGGCACACACAGGGCTCTGCACAGCTCCTGCTGCAATTCATTGCACATGCAGTGCCTGTCAAGGAGATGGAAGAGGAACACTGATGGACAGTGAGAAATGCTGGCAAACTGTCTGCAAAGAGAAGTGAAGGGTGTGTGAGAAAACAAGCCTGATACACATGGGGCTCGTGTGTTCAAATGGGGTGTTTGGGTGGTGCTCCAGGGTGTGATGCTGCTTGTCCCTTACCATGAATCTTTCTTTGTTTCAGGTAGGAATGAATTGATAGCCAGATACATCAAACTTAGGACAGGGAAGACACGGACCAGGAAGCAGGTAAAATAACCCAGTGGGGAAGTATGCATGTCAATGAATGACAAAATATGGCATTTTTGGCTGCAGTGGCTGTCTGTGCTTCAGCTCTGATGGGATGATGTATTGACTTCACTATTCAGATTAAATACATGCTGTTTAGAGAATATTTAAAACTCTGGGGTTTATGTTGTAGTTTATGTGTTATTAATTGCCTGTAAACGAAGCTATTATCCCCCCCATATTTCATAAAAAAAATTCAAAAGTTGAAGCAAAACCATAAAGCATTGTGCCTTATTTCTTTATATAACATTATAATACAATTATTATTTTGAGATAGTAAAGAATGGAACTTCCTAAAAGTTAAGAGAATTTGGCTGCATAATAGAGGTTATGATTCTTGGATATGAGAGGTAAATATATGAAAATGAACTGATCATAATCGTGGCCTCAGCTTATGGCCAGTAGTTGCTACAGGATATAAAAATAATTTTAAAATTTCCATAAGAGCCTTCAGGCCCCTGGTCTTTGACCATGGTAAGATTTCATTCATCCAAGAGTCAAAATAAACCTTAAAACCACCTGAGTTTTTTTTTTTTCAGACGATTACCACATAACCATTAATTTATCTCATATTACTAAATCCTTTAATTCATAATATTCACAGCAATCAGCAGCCTTGCAGAAAGCACAGTTTGTGTGTAGTTTATGCAGTGGTCACTGCTCTGTTTAAAAATGCTCCACAATAAAAAAAATTCCTTGCTTTTTGGGTGCTGTTTTGCCCTGGTGGTGTCCCTTGTCAGTCAGGAAGGAAGCATGTGTGCCAGGGATGAAAAAAGCATTGCATCAGAAAGGAGGAGAAGTGCAACAAGTGGAAAAGGAACAAACCAAAGGCTGGAAAAAAGTCACAAACTAAATGCAGAGTCCCCAGTTCTGCCCTGCCTTGCCCATGCAAGCTCCAGGAGCTGGAAGTTAGGCTGGGATTGTAAAGTTGACTCGGGAGCCAAAATGCAGAGCTTGGGGTTAGATCCTTGGCCCTTAGCATGTGCCAAAAAACCAGGAGGGCTGTGATGTGTGGTGATGTCTGCCTCCATACCTGTACACCCCTCTGTAGTGGTGCATAAATCACTTTAAACTGAATGCCTCAAAAGGTTGGTTTGTCGCTGCTCTGGAGTTTTAACCCAGCTATTAAATGTTACGATTGTTCTTCTTGTGTAACCTTTAACACCACTAATATTCCACTGAAAGCAAAACAAATGAACCTGTGTGAAACCTCAGTCGAGGTGTTTGACTGCAAAATTGCTCAGTAAGCAGCAGTATAATTCTGAATTACTGCAAACTGATTCCTGAGCTGCTCCTCAAAGGTGGCCTTCAGGGGCTGCGCTCATTGATGCATCACTGTTTGCTTCCCTACTAAAATACAGGCCTTTTGGTGCTATTGTCACAGAGTAGTCTTACAGAGGAGGAAATCATTGTTCCTCCTTCTCTTTTGCTTTGTTCTTTCCCAGACAGGAATTGTAACTAATGTAGGAAAAGTGTGCACCACCTGATATGATATGTCCTGGGTCAAACGGGCATCAGAGATTTCCCTTTAGTTATTTTTGCCATTACTGCAGGTTTTAAACCTTCTCACAGAAGGCTGAAGGATGCTGAGTGCTACCAAGTGGTGCTGGGCAGCATCATTAAACCCTCAGCAGCAGCAGCATGGATTTCAGTATGTCCCTGGGTAAACAGGAATGTGAATTTGGGCCCAGACCCTTCACTGCACAGGCAGCAACTTCTGACCAGTAACTGGTGTAGTGCAGGACTGGGTTTGCACAAATTTCTGAGCAAAACAGCCATGGACCAGACCTGAGCATCACCGAAGCTGATGTCAAGTTTCTGGTCCCCAGTTACAGTAATGTTTTGTGGGTAGACTTGATGCTGAGATTACCAAGAAAACCAGCAGGGGTTCAGGGACCTGTGTTGTGCCAGTATTTCATAATTTGTGCCAGAATTTAAAGCATTTCAGTGGGCTCCAAATCTCCTCATTGGAGCTGCAGAGCACCATAAATAATGGATAAAATTTCTGGGTGCCAAGTTATGTCTCAAGCCGGGTGGCAAATGGTCAGAGCGGGCATCTGCATCCCCAGCAGATGGGGTAGAAATCCTTTGGGCTCCCCACATGGGAGCTCAGGGCCTGGGCATGGATGGGATGGGTACCAAAGCACGTGGGCTGCCTCCAGCTGTGAACTGTGTCTTCTATCTTGTAACTGAATGCACAACCTGGTGGGTTACACATTTTTTTTCCTTTCTCTTTTTTTTTTTTTTTTTATTTCCTTAATCAAGTCACTGCAGTGACGACCTGCATTGTTAAGCCTTGGTGCTAAGAGCTTGGTATCTGGCTGGGAATGTGGTATCTTTAACAGCAGAGCTTACTGAAGATGCAAATAACTTCCTCCCCTCCAAAAAGTTTCTTTTTTTTTTCTTTTTCTTTTTATTTTTTTTTTAAGAAAAAAATAGACATTTAAAATTTGATTTGCTTTTTGTTTTTCTTTTGTTTGTTGTTTTTTTTTCCCCCTATAAACCTGAACAATGTAGGTGTCTAGTCACATACAGGTCTTAGCAAGAAAGAAAGTTCGAGAAATTCAAGCCGCCATTAAGGTACGTTTGGCTTGCCCAGTTGTAGGGGGCTTTTCATCTCCATGGTTACAGGCTTTTCCTTTGTTTCCTCCCTTCCCCTACCCTGCAGGTGTCTAGTCACATTCAGGTTCTTGCCAGAAGGAAATCTCGTGATTTTCATTCCAAGCTGAAGGTATGCGCTTTTCTGCTTTTGGGCTTGTGGTTGCTATGCCTGTCCCTTCCTCCTCCCCGCGGTGCTGGGCGAGCGCTGGGGCTGCTCTGCCCTCACCTCCTGTTCTGCATGTGGGAGCTGTCTGCGTCTCTTTGTGTTTAATCCCCGGGTTCTGCACTAGCATCCACATTAAAATCGTTGTTTTAACACTGTCCGAATGCCAAGTGAACTCCTCTCTGTAACAGCTCTGCACCTAAACCTGGTTTTTAACCCGTTAGTCCCTTTTTTGTTTTATTTTTTAGCAGTTGAGTCCTAGCAGTGTATTTAAGTACACAGGGGCTTTGCACAGTTGTGTAGATGCTTTTTATCTTTTTTTTATTAGTATTATTTTTTAATTTTTTTTTTTCCATAGGAGTAATTGTTCTCCATTCCCAAATGTTTTTTTGGTCCATGCTTCTGAACTGCTATCAAGAATAGTTAAACCAGATCCTTTATTCCAAGTGCCAGAGAGCACAGCTTTTCCAGATTGCTCTATGGTGTTTCTAGACTACAATCTAGCATCACCTCAAGTTACGCACTCTTTACAAGATTCCCTGAAATTTAATTTTTTTAAAGTAAATTATTGACATTTAATCTTTGGAGAGCCTCAGTCAGAGTCCTGTTCAGGGAATATTAAGTATGTTTGCTTAATCTGACATGATGAATTGTACATGTCCCCGTATTCTCTGCCTTCCATAAAATATATTCTAAGGCTGAAAAGAACCTCTTGGAAATGCGTAATAGGGGTTTCTTGGATTGCTTGTTTTTTCAAGTTTTCCAGCAGAGATCTTGAGATTTTTGGGGTTTTTTTTCCACACCATTTAAAAGTGGAAGAGGGAGTTTTGCAGTTTTTGCTGCAGATTTTCTTTTTTTTTAAAGCGAAGGAACTTGTAAATCTTTTACTTCCCTCTTTTTTTTATTATTTTTTTTACGTGAGTGGATTTTTTCCCCCTTTTCCTTCACCAAGATAGGAGAACAAATCACGTTTTTGTTCTGGCTGGAAAGCAAAACGTTTCGGGCGGCGCTTTCCCGGTCCTGTGAGCGGTGAGCGCTGCGGATGCTCACCCCCATCCTGGATCTGCAAGTGAAGGAATAATAACAGCCTGGCTTTGTAACAGGCCTCCCTGACAGAAGCACTGGGTTTTTCATGGGCAGCATGCTGGCAAGCTTGTCTGGCTGTTGGTGGCTGGCTTTTTAGCTGCACTGGCTGAGCAGTTGGGGTTCGTAAAGAACGGCTAAGACAACTTAAACATACTGCTTTTTAACCCAGGGTGCAATAATAATACAGAGATATGTAGCATTTTAAGCTCAAATTGTCAAGCCTTGATGCCTAAAATTAAGTATCTAAGTAGGTGGCCTTACTTTCAGAGGTGCTCAGCACCAGCAGCTCCTGGAGTTTTAGAGGACTGGTGAGACCTCAGGGCTGCAAAAATCAGGAAGCCAAAAAATCAGGTACCAAATACAGGCTTAGGAACCAAACACAATTATTGGATTTACTCTTCTAAAATGTTTCCCTTTCTGAATGACCAAAGTACCTTAAAATGTGAAGACACTTACAAAGCATTAAAAAACATTTCTGAGTACTGCACCTGCAGTACTGCACTTTTATCAAAGCTTTCCAAAGAACAAAGAGTTAGCCAAACCCCAAGAATATTTCATCAGCCTAGTAAATAGAGATTTGCAGTAAATAGAGACCTGCAAGGAATTTTCGTTTTAAGGAGTTGCCTGAAGAAGGGAAGATCTGTTTAGTCAACACAGTATTTTGTGAGAGCTTCATTCATAGCTGGTTGCCTTTTCCCAGCTGCCCAGGGGCTGCAGCTCCCCCAGCGCTGAGTGGAAAGCAGAGCAGCTGCCGTGTCACTGCTGGAAATGATGGATTCAGGAATATTCCCCAGCTCCAGGCCCCAACACTCCACAGTGTCAGGGAGCCAGGAGCCTTGTCGTGACACCTGCCCCATTCCCTGGTCCCTCCTGGAGAAGGGGCAGCCTCCCATGGGCTTTTCCCTCCCCACACAGAAAAGGTGGGACTGTGATGTGAGAAGGTGCCAGGAGGGAGCTGCCTCATGGAGAAGAGAGCTCTCATTCCTCTTGCCTGCTGCAGTTGCTCCCTGGAGGTGGTGGAAGCTGCTGATTTTGAACCTGAGATGGACCTTTGCTTCTCCAGACATTCTGTTAGTGCTATTCCCCTTTTTTCTTATTTTTCCCGTGTTGAACCATCCCTATGGCCCACTGTCACCCAGAATCACCCAGAACCATGGACTAATTAGGATTGAAGGGGATCTCTGGAGATCATGTAGTCCAACTCCCCCCTGCCAAAGCAGTTTGGAGAGGACTTCAAAAGCTGCCTGAGAAGGACATCACTGGTGCAAAAGGAAGACAAGGTGGATACCTTCCAGCACCTCTGAGTGCTCATTGTTTCCACAGGGACCAACTTTGGCAGCAGCCTGAGCAGCCCAGTCAATGTCCCCAGGAAGATGATGGGCTCTTGCTGTCCTGGAGTGGGCCTGATTCCCTGCTCAAGGGCTGACCAAGGAGAAGATAAAGTTTTTTTGCAGTTTTTTGCCATTTTTTTGCAGTTTTTTGCAGCTGCAATTTTTCACACGAGCATGTATTGACAGGACAAGGAGGAATGGCTTCCAGCTGAAAGAGGTTTAGATTAGATATTAGGAGAAAAAAAATTTCTGTAAGGGTGGTGAGGCTCTGGAAGAGGTTGCCCAGAGAAGCTATGGGTGTCTCAGCCCTGGTAGTGTTCATGGCCAGGCTGGATGGTGTTTGGAGCAACCTGGTCTAGTGGGAAGTGACCTTTTGAAAAAGTCCCACCAGCAGTGGGCTTGGAAATTGATGATTTTTAAGGTCCCTTCCAACCCAAACCAGTCCCACCAAGGCCAACTCACCCTTTTAACAGTGAGCTGCCACTTGTAAAACCTGTGCTTGGTGGCATCCAGGAACATCCAGTTACTACTTTTAAAAAAATCCCATATTCATCTGGTGTTAATTTTCTTTTGAGATGTGTCTGATCTGATCTGTCCCATTGGCCCCAGCTCCTGGCCTCAAAGTGTTTACACAAATAACCCTTTTCCCCCAAGTAGATGCTGAGTTTATTTTGTACCAAGAGATCTTACTGTCCTGCCTTGGTCTGAAACCTGCTCTTGGAGAGGAGAGGACTTGGGCAAATCTTCTTGTGCTAATCTTCTGCAAAAGTCCACAAGGATGGGAGGATCTCAGTGCACACATGGCACTGGAAGCTTTCCTAAGAGGCAGAAATCTCACCTGCATGCCATGAAGTCTGCCTGGTGCAGCAAAATCCCTTTTCTTCAGTGAGGAGTGCCTGCAGTCACTGTGGATGGATGGATGGATGGATCCTGAGCCTGCAAGGAAGTGAAGTTTCACCCATAAATGCTATTGCTGCCTTTCCAGACCACCAGTGAAGAATGTCCCCTCAGCCCTTCCACGGATGTCATACATTTTTAAATTCTCTTTGCAGCAGGAAAAATACACTTATTTTAAAGATTTTAATCTTGATGTACTGAGGTTATTAAAATCTTCCTGAAGTTAGAGAAGTTTAATGTCATGAAAATGGGAAGAGGGGCTGAGATGAAGTTGTCGTTGGAGACAGATCTGAAAGGCAGCTCCTCTTCATGGCATTTCCACTCACACTTTGGAGCAGGCAAGGCAGGGTTTTTACACTCCAGTGTTCTGTTTCTGTGTCCAATACACCAGTCCATGGTGTCAGGTCACAGCACTGCCCACCTTTGCACTGGCAGGGAGCCAAAGTCACCTCTGTCCATTCAGGACAAAAGAAAGATTGGAAGTTGCACATAAACAGAGGGTAAAGGTGTTCACAGCAGGGTATACATCTGTCTTGGGCTTTCATATCAGATTTTTTTCATAGTGCAAGATTAATTAGTGACAAAAAACCCCACATTAAAATGCCTACAGTTCACATCTATTACATGTTTTTAAATCCATTATTCTACATTCCGCATTTAGGGATAAAAAGAAAATATTGTTGTCAATTATAAAATGCTAAAGATAGCTCTATACTTTTTTAAATGAACAATGATAAAAGCCTTGAAAAATTCCCTTTGATGTGAATGGAGTCTTCAGCATTTTGAAATACAATAAGATGTATTAATTGCTACTCATTAGGCAGCAAGTTGGGACAGCTTTGAATGCGCATTCTCTTCTTGGCATTAGCTATTGCCTGGCTGAAATAGCCAGCTTTTGTATTTACTCCTGTCTTCTCTAATAATAAGCAAATTGGAGATCAGGGCTAGAAACATTGAAGTGCTCTCTATCTTTTGTCCAGAACAATTGTATATTGTCATGATTTGTTTATCTTTTTTGAGCTACAGCTAATTATTGTAAAGGTTATTTGAATCAATATGAGATCTGAGCAGAAATAACATCTGCAAAATTGCTTATTAGGAAGCTATTTTATGCTAGTGTTACTGTAACATCCATTTTGTGAGCAAATTGTTGTTTCTTATGTCTTTTTTTTTTCTTACATGAAAAGTTTTGCATTTTAAATATTGGTACAAGTTTTAGGGCTTCTTGAATTAATACTGTTCTGTTGTGCTTACTTTTCCTCATACTGTCTTAGATTTTTTTTCTCCCAAAGTCATAGATAACACAGTATTCAAAGCCCCATTTATCATTCTAGGATAACAGTTTTTATTTTTTGCTTAAGAATTTGTTTGAACTGATTGATTGAATCATTCTTCTGTTTATGTTGGATTAAAAGAAAGTCAAGCACAAATCCTTTTGTGCTTGTCATGTAGACGTCTTGTTTCATGCAGGGCTTTTATAGATATTAAGATTTATAATTGGATGATACTGGGGAATTATTATTATCTAATTTAACTATGTATTTCGCATTCCAATATGAATTGTGAAAAGCAAACCCCAAGGGCCTGATTCATTAAAAGTTGTAGTCTCCTTGCATTAGATGCTTACATCTTCCAAAAACAAAATGTGTGCAACTGCAGCCTGAAGCAGTCAGCTAAAACTGAGACACAACTTGATCTGCACTACAGAGATGATATTTTAGGGATTTAGTGGAACTAGACCAGTTTTCCACTGCCTGTACTGTAAATCCACCCTGGTAACATTAATTACTAATTATGTACCCTGATGCAGAAGACTTTTGTAAGCAGAGGGGAGGGCAGGGGTGTGAGTGTGCAGCCTGTTGCTCACTCCAGTGTCATTCCTGGGCAGCAGAATCCCCTCTGAGCTCATCAGTTAAGCAGGGTCAAACCAGGTCAGGGCCACATGGGACCTATCCAAGGAATACCTTAAGCTCCAGCAGGATTTAATGGTTCAGTAGGAGATGCTGTCCCCTCAAGTCTCTGCTGAACCTCAGCACGGGACTGCAAGCACGCTGGGCCAAACTTTTGTTTTACTACATCAGTGTAAACCACATTGAGCTGAAAGAAATTATTCCAGCTTTACAAAGTGAGAGTAAAACCAAACCCTTTCTGTCTTGGACAAGACAGGAAACCAAAATCTTAACTATTTGCAGTCATTAAAAATCCCACAACGTTCCTGTTTTAGAGCAGGGGTGTTAACCCATTTGTCCTGGCCAAATTCCAACCTGGGTAATTACTGTAATCTGCCTGTGTAAATTACCCCTGCCGTTTTAATTGGATATATTACTTCTCTTGCTGCCTAAACTGTGATGTAATACCATTGTGTGTTATTAATCAGTTACCAGGTTTCATCCCAGAAGCTGCTGCCTCGCAGTGATAGGTGGAGAGCCTCATTGCCTCCTGGCTACGAGTGCTCTCTATTACAGCATGAAAAACCCCAACATACACTTGTTTTTAAGTGGCAGACAAGCTGATATTGCAGTCTAAATAAACAGCTTTAAAATGTGGGCATCCCAATTATTTTTGAAGACCACGAAGTCTGCTTGGTTATACAAGCACAGGCACCTTGCAGCTCTCCAAAAGTACCTGGAGCTGAAGGTGCTCTTTTGCCAATGCAATTCAGGACCTCTTAAGTATCTGTATTTGAATTTGATTTCTGTCATGTTTGTATGTAAAGTGGCTTTGGGAAAAGCTGATCTTCCCACTCTGCAAAGATCCCTAAGCCTACAGAAGGTGAAACTTTCTGTTGGAATGTATTGGGCTGATGTCCCAGATCAGATTTATCACCAGTAGGAGACTCTTGGAGGTTGTTGAAACGCCTCAAAACCAGCCCTATTGCAAGGATTGCCTTTCTGAGCTGTCATGCTAAAGGTTTTTTTCTTTCTCTCCATCCTCCTGGAAACGTAATCAGTCAAAGAGGATGAGATGAATGGCCCCACAAAACACAGATTATTCTAGGGTCAAAAGCAGCAATTGGCAAGAAGGAAGGCACTTACCATTTCATGTCACAAAAGAAAGGATGTTTTCTCCCTCCAAAAATCCCTGTCACTGTCCCTAAAATTCAGGATTGTCAGATTCACTGTAATGGTGACTAAGAGCTCTCCAGAAGATTTTGAAGGAAGTGTAAATCTTCAAGAGTTTCTCTTAGTTCATCTGTTAGGGTGAGATTTGCCTGCTGGGTGTCCAAGCTCCTATTCTAGTCCTTGGGTGGCAGTAACATTATAGAAAGCAATGCACTTTTGTTGGTTCCAGTGCCTCACAAGGCAGAAATAAATACAGCTTCTTTCTCCTCGAGCTGCACTAACACAAGCAGGGAATTAGCCAGGGACTTTAGAGGGATAAAGCAAGGCAAGATGAACAATTTCATAGACATATAACCTACCTCAGGCTCAGGCAACTCCCAGGAATGGATTTTAATAGCCCTGAAAAAGCTTTCACTTTTAAATCCTCCTTTAGTTTGGATCCATCTAACAGGGGATCCAGAAGAGTCTGGCACCTTGGCAGGGGCACAGGCACTGGCTGCATCTCCATGTGGTGTCACAGGATGGCTGGTGGCAGGCAGGAGGCAGTGCAGGAGAGGAGCCTGCAGTGCCACAGCATGTCTGGAGAATAACAAGGGAGTCACAAATGCAGCACCCACACGGTTTTGGAGGTTACTGGGATCCAGAGGCACAAGTCTCTTGTATCATTTATTTTACACACAGGATACAGATCCCCTGAACGTTGGAGTTTGGTAGGATTCAGCAGACTGGGTGAGACTCTCGTGGTTTGGCATTTCCAAGCCAGCTCTGCTTACCAAAACAGGGTGAAACAGAGAGGTCTGGTAGGGCTAGATCTCCATATTGCTTCAGGACATCTCACTTTCATCTTTTCATGATGGAGGCTCCTTCTTGCTGTGTGAGAGTGTAGAGGGGTCTGGGGAGCTGCATGAACCTCAGGATTCTGCCCCTTCTTAGCACCCAGCAAAACATCTTTTCAGCCTGGTGGTCTGCAGACATCCAAAGGCAGCCAGTGAAACATGCCATGCACACAAACAAACCTCCTGTGCACACCTCCCACCCTGGGGCAGGCAGAGCTGAGAGCCAGGGCTGACCTCCAGCTCTTAAGCAGAAAACTGATTGTGGTTATATTGGAAGTTGTTTTGAGAAAGGACTGAGTTGGTCCCCACACTGAGGGATGTGTCCCTCCAGCACAGCTGAGCCCAGGGTGTTAGAGCTGCTCAGGCAGCTGAGCAGGAGCTGTTCCTGAGCCTCACACCCTGCAGGGTGCCCAGGGAATGATGCTGAGCATCTCCTGCCCTGCTCCACCTGCTGCTCTCCAGGGTTTGTCCCACAGGGGCTCCTTGCACAGCTAAAAGGGAAACACACTCAGCAACAATTCCTCTCTTCCAGGATCCACAGCTTTCACACAGGGAGCTGGGGGCTGTTTCTCCCCAGCGTTTTTTTGTTTGGGTGGTTTTTTATCCTTTTTTTCCCCCACTTTTAATGAATCAGGCCCTGGGTGAAAATAATGCATTTGTTTAATGCTGATATTTAATGTTGAGCAAACTGCTCTTCCTTTGTCTCTTACTGTTTTGTTCATATTTTGCTAAGAGTCTGCTATTCTACACAAGCATTTTAATAAACTGTTTGTTGTTGTATCCAGGTAACAAGCATGGTAAGTATTTTGACTAAACCAAGTATTATGTACCTTAGCTGTGCTTGGCAGAATTTTTTGGCTAGCTTTTCCTGTACTTTCAGCCTGTGCTGTTTCTAAAGGAGCTATTCAAAGGACGAAACTACTCACCTATAGTACTACTACATACAAGCTTTAGAGGGAGCATATGTGCAAAGTCATATATCATACATAAGGGCATGCACCTCTTGCCAGCATGCTTGCTACTTTGCTTGTAAAATAAAACCAGAAGACCTCCCAAAACATCCTCGCCTAATACTGCTTGTGTTCCTTCACTCTGAGTGACACACCTAAATATTGGCAGTTATTAATCCAGTACTTCTGGACGAGGAACCCTGCTTTACCAGCCTGTAACAGCCTGTTGTTAACTCATTTTCCCTGACCTAAGACATCCCCCTGGTTAACCCTGTTGCATTAAGAGGCCTTCCCTGCCTGTCCTGTGACCATACCTGGCTTGCAGTGGCTGGGACTCCAAGTGCTGCTATAATACACATAACTGATAACAATCCTCCTTTTCCTAGACTCCTTCCTGCGTGCTCCAAAAAAGCAGGAATTTTATGGCTGGTGGCTTTCTTTGAGAACACTTTAAACCAGTGAAATGCCACATCTGAAAACTTAAAATGTCATTTCCGTGTTTGTGACCTAGCTTTCAAAATGCTTGTGGTAAAGCTGAATCCAAAATGTCTCTAAGCCTGTAAGCATGAAGAAAACTCTGCCCCTGTTTGCAGTTCTGTGTTCTCATTTTACGGTGCAATACAAAAGGCAAACTTCTCTTAGATGGAAATGATAGAGCTCAAATCTCAGTGCTCCCTGTCCTGCAGGCAGAGCTGAGCCTCAGGAGCATGCCCTGTTTAGCCCAGCCTGATTTTAAAAAAACCAGAATTTGCCCAGATAAACAAGTGGGCAGTAGTTTGCTCTCCCAGAGCTTCCTGCGTGCTGGCAGAGCAGGCTGTGAGAATTCAGGTCTACCATGCATGTCTGAGAGGAGGTTTTGCCTTGAGGTAGTTTGAGTGTTAGCCTCCGTGCTGTATTTTTTTTTTCCTGCATGGTTTGCTACTTTTGCTATTTTCTGTGTGGCTTTTTTAAGTTTTTAGTTATGTGCTTGTAGCTGCAGTTATTTGACATTGTTTGTTGTGCCAAATGTTTTAAGACTCCATGTAATTGTCATATTAAAGGATCAGACAGCAAAGGACAAAGCACTCCAGCACATGGCAGCAATGTCATCAGCTCAGATAGTCTCAGCCACTGCTATTCACAACAAGCTGGGCCTGCCAGGAATTCCCCGTCCTACATTTCCTGGGGCACCCGGGGTAAGTCATTAGCTGAGTCCCAAAAAATTCCCTGTATTCCCTAACAATGCTCACTCGAAAACTGAGATGGAATGAACGGATAAATGCTTTGACTTGAGTTTGCAAAAGGAATCATGCTTGTTCAGAAATACCCAGAAGTTCTTCCAACAAAGAAAACAACTGTGTGTTGTTTTTTTTTCCACTTGCAGTTTTGGCCGGGCATGATTCAAACGGGGCAGCCTGGATCCTCGCAAGAGTAAGTCTGAAAATTCAGATGTGTTTCTCTGTGCAGTGTCAAGGGTGGCTTGTGCACTCTGTGAGACCAGGGAAGTAAGAACCTGCAAAATTTTCCAAAAAGGAGGTAAAGATAGTTTTAGGGAAAGAAAGAGCCTTTATAGTGATGTGAACTCATGTTCAAAGAGTTGTAAGGGATCCCAAACATCAAAACTGAGGCTGAGTACTGAATGGGCACCGTCCTTTGTGTCCCTGCAGTTCAGTGTGCTCTGGGAGTCCCAGCAGAGAGTGATTCTCATCCCCTCTATTCCCTCTGTGCTGTCTGTCTGTTAAACATGCTCTGCAAGGAAGAGATATGTTTGTGGGCAGAGGTCATCAGCCACCTATTTCCCTATACTGATGGAATTTCCTGTGGATGGCACAGTGTGTGATTTTTGTGTACCTCTCTATTGCAGCGTCAAGCCATTCGTTCAGCAGGCCTATCCTATACAGCCATCAGTCACAGCTCCCATTTCAGGTAATTCTCCCATTTATCCTCTGCCTTAAAAACACTTGAGTTTTGTACTGAATGTGATGTATTCACTTCTGACCTGGGCAGAGCCACTACTCAGGAGATCATGTTCCCTCCAGCCAAAGGAAACACCAATCCCAGTGTCCTATTATTATATATTAGGGAAAATCACTATATTTGGGGGTTTTTTTTAGGTAGGAAGCACTAATGCATATGCACAGAGTTGTGATGTGTGATTTTCAGTCAGCACTCCATATTGTAGGAATTACTGTAAAAAATGAGTAATAGGATGAATGCTTCTTTAAGAATAGCTATGTAACAAGAATACACCTTAATTTATTTTAAACTGAGCCTAAAATCTCTTCCAAAATCAGATATGTTTAGCCTTAAGTATAAAACTTCTCTGTGTGTCTGGTTGGTTGTAATTCATTCCCTCTGGAGGTCCTGCTTTGCCTGGTACCACTTTGATAAGTACCTACTTTTATTCTGAATTCCATTGCTCAAATTGATCAAGCCCTTCCCATGGCTACTTCCCTGCACCTTTGCCCAGGTTCCTTCCGTGCCTGATTTCAGGAAAGGTCATTATTCTTTGCAGATGATTTCTTATGCTACATCTCCCTTGCCAAATGACCCCAATGCTTCTGACTGTTTCTGCTGCAAGTTTTTGACTCTTACCCAACTCTTTATGATTTTCTAACTTGCTGCTATTTAATGCTTTGAACTGAAGCTTTTTTTCTGCATTCATGAGAATGCCTTTTTCTTGACATCCCTAATTTATAACATTATTTTCTTGGACAGGTATTTTCTATTGTTTTCTTTTATCCTTTTGTGTTTTCTCTCAGAATAGGAATATTAGTACTTCCAAATCAGACAAAATTCATGCACGAGTTTTTGCTTCATTAGAATTCCCATTCATGTCTAGACAGTGGCATTTGTAATTCCCAATTTGTAATTGTTTTGCACCAGCCTCACACCTTCATTGCCTAAATCTGAGGGTTGGGGTCAGGTACCACATTCCCGTTATGGGTCCCTGACCTCCCCCTGCTTCTCAGCCTAGTTCAGGATAATCTTTGTTCTCGTACCTTTGGTGCCTCTGCCCTGCCTTTCTTGTGCCTGTGTCTCTCCCAGGATGAGTTTTGCCTTTGAGCTGCTGCCTTTTCCTCTTCCTTTACAGTTTTCTTTCCTTCTTGTCCAATTTTCTACAATGAGGACCAAGGGATAGCATTTATTCCTTCTCTTGAGGTGAATTAGAGAGGGTGGTTAACATCCCTTCTCTATCTGGATCATGTCCTTCTCTCCTTATTATCAATTTAAAACCTTTTTTTTTTTTTTTTAGGGTATGATTCAGCTCTCTGCAGTAATTATTTATTGTTAGCTGTAGCATAATGATGCCTAAAAGCTCCAAAAGAAGTCAAGACCCAATGTGCAAATAGTAAGAGACAGTCCCTGCCTTGGAGAGCTTGTACTCTAAATAGGAGAGGGGAATTGAGAGTGGCAGAAGAAATAGGCAAAAAGAGGGGTGATTTACTTGTAACATGTGGCACATTAGGAGCCAGAAATGGAGGCCAGTTCTCTTGACTCCCAAGGCTGTAATGTCTCCTGTGAGCCTTGATGCCAGTTTCCAAGGGAGGGTGCAGCTGTAGGTCTAGGTGAAGTCTCTAGAAATCTCTGTAATATAGTATATCATTTAAACAAAAATTCTACAGTGAGTTACAGCCCCAAGGAAACAAAGCAGTAGATCTTTTCTTTCTACCATTATTAGATTGCTGGGCTGGCACCTCTTTTTCTACATACTGGCCTGAGTTTTTCCAATTTTAACTCATCCTGAATTAATTACACGCTAAAATTAATATAAATATCCAAGGGTTACATGCATAATTCCCAATTATATTTAATGGAGAAAACATAAACTGAGGGAGTGTCAGCTTCTTCATGCAGGTGTTTCCTGTGTTCCAGGCTTTGAGCCCACATCAGCTCCTGCTCCCTCAGTCCCTGCGTGGCAGGGCCGATCCATTGGTACGACCAAGCTCAGGCTGGTGGAGTTCTCAGCTTTCCTTGAGCAGCAGAGGGATCCTGAATCTGTAAGTATTTATTGCCCTGGTGTCCACTGAGCCTCAGCTCTGCTCCTTTACTCCTGATCTTCAGCTTTTCTCCTTCGTTCCCCACCCTCTGGGCATGCCTTCCATTGTGTCTGATGGAATACTCCCGGTGTCTCTGTGTTTTCTGCTGCTCTGTGCAATATTCCTTTCACCCTGGGACTGTATTTTCCTTTCTTGCCCTCTTTTTCCCCATTTGCAGCAGTGAGAGGCCTCTGTGAAAGCAGGCAGGGTTTGCTCTGGCACCTGCCTCGCTGCTGACCTAGTTTAGCAGGTGTACCAAATTGCTTTGTGTTCTTGGCAAGAACTCAGTGCTTCAACTCTGAGTTAAAGCCTAATCTGTTTCCTAACCAAAACAAAATTAAGGACTTGCATAGAAAGTGTGCATATTGTGGTTTGGAATTTTTTTTTTATAAAGTTTTAAATTTTCTTTTAATTTTTAGTCTGCATACTGTACCTGCAAGGGTAGTTTCTGAAGTTGGCTATAACTAATAATTAATAACTAATAACTAATCACTAATCACTAATCACTAATCACTAATCACTAATCACTAATCACTAATCACTAATCACTATAATATATAATAATTAATAACTTAATGACTAATGAAGTAATATTTCATTTAGTCCAGCAAGCCTTGAACCTTGACATTAATCACCATATATTTACCAAGAGCATTTCTCAATGGCCTAGCACTGGTTCTACTGCACCAGAAATAAATTGAAAAAACTTCTTCCAACTTGAACCTGAGAATTTTTTCCGAGATAATTTCTGAAAAGCAAACACTGTCCTGAATGGGTGATATGGGCAGGCTATTCTTGTTCAGATTCCTGGTAAAATACAGTAGCCTGGAGAAGAGAGAAGCTATCATTTTCCTTTTATAATCCAGCACTGGAAACCATAGCATTTATGGGCTCTGGCCAGGGGTGTTATCCAGGGAGTGTTTACCCTGCACAATGGGGATTGGAGACATAGCCCAGAAACCTTACAACAGAGGAATGCTCATGGCAGAGCCACATCCCCATGAAAATGCAGCATATCTCAGCTATTCACACACCGAGCACGTGGCACTGTGCTGGTTTGCTAAATGTCACCCTTGGCCAGCCTGAGCCAGCTGTGAGCTGCAGGAAATGTTTGGCAGCAGGTATGGTTGTCTCAGAGCTTACCTTGCTGCTGGGCATGTGTGGTTTCCCTGGAATCCCTTTGCCTTCCCATGGTCTCATGGCTTCACCTCAGTGTCCCCCCGACCACCCTGGAGCCACCTCCTCCACCCCCAGCCCCAAATCTGTCCAGGTAGCACTTTGGATTTCTGCTGCACTGTATCCAGGTGTCCTGTCAGTCACCCTTTTATCCATGCACAGATTTCCCAGCCCTTACTGGCCCTCTGTAACCTGTCCTGCTCATTCTGGGCTCTGCCATCCCCAGCCTGCCCCACACCAGGATGTGCATGTGTGCTCCAGGTTACTGGGAAAACAGGATGTGCTGTGTGACACTCAGCCTTGCTGTCTGTGCCTGGCTGAAATCTCATTTCTGTGTGGCCTCATTGGCTGTTTTGCCACTTAATTATCCCTTTTCTATAGGTTTTTATAACAGAAATCTATATACAAGACCGAGAGGTGTAATGTATCTGTGGGGTTTTATGTACAAGGGAGCAAACTGAGCAGCTTTGGCATTGCAGGGAGAGAGTGCAGGTCTGGATAGAAGCTTGGCTACCCAGGATGGCCCCACAAGTCCTGTAAAGCCTTCTTGGGAGCAAGCTATTATTATTTGGAATTCCTGAGGGTGCAGAGGCCCACTGGGTCTTGTCCCAGCTTGCAAGAAGGCTGCTGAGAAACCCACCTTTCAAATGCTTTTATGCAGGACAAGCAAGAGCATCAGGCTACCCAGAATTGTTTTAAAAAAAAAGCAGTGCTGTAACACTGCAAGAATGAGACTCTAGGAAAAGTCAGTTCCCAATTTAGGTTGCTCTTGCATCCAAGTGGGGCAGTGCTCTGCATGGGGACAGCCTGCAGCATCCAGACAGGTGCCATGGGGACAGACCCAAAGGATGAGTCCTATGGCACTGCCTGGGAAAGGGGAGTCAGGAGAAGTGTTGCTTGCATTGAATTAAATCAGTTTGATTATTTGGCATTGAAAGGGCATAGGAAAAACCCCCAAGGCCATGTGGCCAGTTCCCAGGGCAGAGGGAGAAGGATGTTTGCTGGAGAGGCACTGGTGTGCCTCCTGCCAGCCTGCCCTGTCCCCAGTGCACAGAGCTCTCCAACAGGCACCAGGAGTTCTCCTTGGGGGTGACAGCAAACCTCCAGCCTCCCTCAGTGCCATGGCAGAAATGGCACTGCAGCTTTGCACACCTTTCTTTGTGTGGCTGAGGTGTTTTATTGCAGGTATGGTTTGCACAGCAGAGAAAGGATGGGGTTTTATTGCTTTTCAAATAAAATCAGCCAGGCAGGTGACATGTGTGTGTTTGCACAATGTGCACACCGAGTCCTGTAGGCACGTGCTGGGATTGCAGCACCTCCCCTGTGCCTTTGCTGACCTCAGAAATGAATGTATCCATGTGCTGCTACAGGAGAGATGTGTGGGAGTTCTCCCATGTCTTCTGAAAAAGGACAGTTAGGGATTCATTACACTGCTGACTTCTCACAGAAAATTGCATAAAATATTATCTTCATCAAATGAGCTTCCAGCATTTCATTAAATAAAGATGTGACCCTTCCTCTCTCTCCCAACACAAAATCAGGTCAGAAAGCCTCATAGTAGTAGAGGCAAGTAGACCAATTCCACCTGAAAATGTGACCTGGAAGTTTATTGAAGTATTTAGGCATGTCTTCTGGGGACAGGACTGGATCCTGGCAGGCCCCTTGCAGTTCCTATTGCTGTACAGAAATTAGAAATTTAGGTTTTTTAGTGGGGCTGTGTATGGGCATAAAGGTCCTCCCACAGGGAATTCCTGGTAGGAGTGGGGCCTTCAGCATTTCTGTGGCTCTTCCAATGGCAATTGCTGTTTAAAAGTACAAAAAAGACCCCAACAAGCCTCAATGCCAGGCAGTTAGGCATTTAGTAGTTTAGTTTAGAGTGGGCATTCTGGAGGGCTGGAAATCTGCTCCATAGAGTCCTCTCACCTATGGACAGCTGCTGATCTTTTTCCACGTCTAGACACAAAATTGTTCCATTTACAAAAGAGAAAAAATTAGAAAGGAAACAGTCAGCAACCCTCACTGTAACTCTGCATGGCAGGAGATAGTCTGGGGAGCACAAGATGGCACAGTTGCAAAATACTGGAATACCAACTCTGATAGGTAAAATTGCTCCTCCTTTTACATGAAAATCAATCCGGTTTACAAATGTCAAGCTATATTTTCCTTTTGTGGCATTTTGTGCTTAAGTACAATTCCTAAATGGTGCATGGAAGTTTCCCTTGCAGGCCCAAGCAGCAGCATTTCAGTTACCTTTGATTATTGCCTGCCCTATATAACTCTGTTCTCAGCAGATGGAGCAGTTTTTGTGCCCATCTGTTGCTTCCAAGACAGGTTTTCCTTAATGGGGGCTTTCCATTTTTATTGTAGTGGTTCTGTGAAACTTCAGGACAAATGCTTAAAGCAAGCAATTCCATGTTCCCTAACAAATATAAACTGAGCATGCAAGCAAGTTAGAGAGGATCTACACAATTGATTGCTACACAAGTAGATATAAAATTCAAAGACTATAACTGAAATGAGAATAATTCAAAATCTTCACTCTCTCTCTCCCTATATATATATATGTATGTATACATATAAATATATATATACTCGAGCTTGATTTTCCATCAGAGAAAAAAACCGAATCACCACCCAACAAAAAAGCCCTTTCTTCTCTTCCTTTTTGAGGTTTCTCACTCTTGCTGTCACATTTATTTAAATTGTGAGCACTTCAGGCAGCTTTACATTTAAAATAGATGTATAGGGCTATAAAGAACATGGCTGATGGACATTTTCAGTGCAAATTGTCATATTGTGTTAGGTCTGAATTTCAAAATGTATTTTAAAAAGTGGTGAAGAAATAAAACATTCTTTATGTTTTAATTCAGGTTTTATTGTTGTTGTAAAAGGACTTTGTGAGTCCGGGGAGAATTGTGCCTGAGAACCAGAAAGGGAAAGCAATTGCTCAAGGGCCATAAAAACAGCCTGCCATCATTAGCCAAATGCAGTAAAATTCACCAAAGTTAATCAAACCACCTAAGTGATGAAAAATAAATGAGATCTTTTCAAAAGAAGCCCTCCATCCTTGAACAATATCCATTGTTGCAAGGATTGTTTATCCTTTCTGTACTCCCTGTAAACAGTATAAAAAGCAGTCCAGCATTTCACTCACAAGGAAGTCCTTGGTTTAGTGTCTTTGTGATGTGAAAGGACAAGAAAGCAAACTTGCATTAGGATGAATGTCTCAGCCACAGACTCAGGATTTGAGGTCATTTCCATCTGGAACCAGAAAAAGTTTTGCTTAACACGAGGCTCATTTATTTTGCTGTGCTGGAGAGCTGCATGTTGGCGCTGGGATGCAAATGTCATACTCTGTGAAATGTTCATTTTCCAGTGTCCATAGTTAGAAGTCCCAAGAAAGCTCTTTAAAGAGGTCCAGTGTGGCATGGCAGCAGACTTCCCATCCAGCAGGATTCCTGGGGAAATGATGGAAACGCCAGGCCAGCTTCCCCAGCCCAGGTGTAGCAGGACATGGACTTTGCAGGGAGGGTCCTGGGGCCAGAATGGGGTGTGGTGGGTGTGCTGGGATTTATCCCAGCACCATGTATCCCCCAAAGTCACTGCTGCCTTCATGGACCTCTCTTCCTTTCCTCAAATCCACTGCCTGGGAAATTTCCCAGCAAAACTGGAAGTGCAAGGGACACATGGGTTGGGCTGGCACTGGAGCAGGGTGGGCTGTGGCTGTGCATTCCCCACTCTGCCTGCCCCCAGCACCCATCCTGGCTCTCCCCAAGGGCTTTTCCCCTGGCTGTGCCTCTGCCCTGCATGTCCCCAGCTGGTCTGACCGCTTCTCCAGCCCTACACCCACCCCAAAACCGCTCAGCCCGGCTGCAGAGCCAGGCTGTGGGGAGTTGGGAAATATCCCCCTGCCCTGCTCTGCAGAGAGCAGATAATGACATGCTCACGTGTTCATTTGTTCCTCTGCCTCATTCAGTGGAGATGTAGATGGCCCTTCTTTGATAAGCAACTATTCAGTAGTTTGTTTTCTTCTGCTGTTGAAATGCGTGGCCCCGTGCCCTGCTCGCTGTGCACTGTCTAACCTCCCTTCCAAGTGGAATTAATAACTCCCTCCATTTGCATTTCACAGATGTGCTAGTGCAGTCTTTTTGGATGAAGGAGCATTATCACTCACAATTGACAAACCAAGAAGTTCAGGTGCAAAAGGATGAATGAGCCACTGATTTTGAGGGTCCCCTTTGATTTGTCATGAGCTTGATTTTGCAGAATACTTAATGTTATTGAGAGCTTCCTATAGTCAGGCATAATTTTCCCATCTGAGCCCTCAGCACTTCTGGAACTGGGACTGCAGGGTCTTAAATCAGACAGGCCAGAACTGAAAGATGCATCTTCACTGTTGCAGAAAAGCTGATGGAAACATTGTGTAAACACCTTGCCCAAGCAGCAAGTCCCAGTTTCACGCTGGGACTGCTGTGGCAGTAGCTGGGAAGTGCTGGGCAACATTAAGGTGCCTTCCCTCATCACCCACCTCTCCTCTTCTGCAACCATAAAGTCACCCAAAATGCCCTTTTACTTCACATTTCTGATTCAATCCCTGAGTGATCCAGGCAGGATTTGGAGGCAGGGAGGTCCATGAAAGGCCAGGTTGCCCATGCAGCTGTATCGTAGCATAGAGCACAGAAAGTTCAGTCAGCATTTCACAGGAAAGTGTTAAAAACCTTTACAACAGGACTTGGTACAGACTCCAGTTATAGCATTAAAAATGTCATGTTTATAACTCCCAATCTGCTTCAGTGGAGGACAACAGCAGCAGGAATTAAATATTCAGTTACTAGTGTTTTGGTAGAAACAACAAAACTTGTTGGCAGAGCAGGCGATTTTCTTACATCAGCAGGAAATTAAAGAGTTTCAGATTTACGAGATACGGTGAGGCAGCAGAGCCCAGGCTGGGCAGGGTTTGGGTGAGAGCTGCACACACACAGACTGCTGATCCACCAGTGCCTGGGCTCCAGGAGCCCACCCCAGCTGGCTCCTGTTCCCCCCAGGAGCACAGCCACTGCTTGGGCAGGTGGCTCCGAGCCGTGCCAGGGGGATTTGGGCTTTGGGATGTGCCCCCGAGTGCACTTGGGGTGCTGTGCCCATGAGCAAGATCATTGCCACAGAAACAGCTGCCCCTTCTCAGGCCACCTGCCTTCCACCTTGCTCAGCATCTACAGCACCCCATGGATGGGGAGCCAGTCCCGCTTCATGTGCTGATCTGCATGGCTGTGTCAGAATATAAGTGCAAAACTGGTGAGGAGCTGTTACAAATGTATGTGCTGGCTGATAAAGCAGATGTAGGTGGTTTGTCTCTGCTCTGCACCAGCTTAAATGCTTGCATCCCCTGCCATTGGCAATTTGTCTTGGTTCTTATAAATTCCTAAGTGGATTATAATTTTTCTCATGGTATTATTTGACAACAGTCATATTTCATGGCTTTACTGCATTCTTTGGATAGTTAGAATTTTTCTAAGGGAAGGAGCTCAGCTTTAAGAGGCGGCCATCTCCAGGGCATGCCGTGTAATGCAGACACGAGAGACAGCTGAAAATGTTCTTCCTGGTTTTGTGTACTTGTGTACTTAGAAAATGCAGGATTTGACCTGTGATGGTTTATGGCATCTAAAGCATATTGTTGCCCCGATGCCAGATGTAAATCCTTTAAATGCTGCAGCGTGAGTAAATTCCTCAGCAACTAATGTACTTCAATGACTCTGCAATACTCAGTCTAAATCAGCAGTGAATTCTCAGTACGATGAGGATGTTTTTAAGCTTTTCAGACACTAATGGGCTCAAAAATATAGGCAGAAAACTTTGCTCCTTTGCCTTTATCTATGCATCAGTTCCTGTCATGGAACTTGAATGTCTAAAAACGATAGGGATCATTCCGGTATCCATTTACCCTGCTCCAATATTGCATTATCGTTTGTTAGCTCACAGAAATATGCCATGTCTAATTGGCTTAGTAATGATTGTACTTAGCATAGGAATTGCAGCAACATAAGGAGAAAATAATCACACATTGCAATATCAAAATAAACATTTCTGTCCTAAGAATGTTGTCAGGTGATGTCATACCATCTGTCCTACTGTACCCGCTCAGAAATTTTGCTGCAGCAGCATCTGGTGCTTTGGCGAGCTCTGCAGACAACTGTGGCAGCTTTGCAGCTGCCTCCAACTCTGCTTTTATATTTAAAGAGTATTAAGACTCCATGCCCCTATAAATGTGTTTGCTTTTGGAAGTTTGGATACTGAGCAATTTGTATATTAGCCTGGCTTGCAGAATAAGGTACAGTGTGTGAATTGTCTTGGGAGTTTGCAGTGGCCAGACTGTAAAATACAGCTCTCCCTTCCCCCTTCCCTCCACAGCCATCTTTGGGCTGGGAGGGAGACACCCTTTTGGGAGGAGGACAATTTACAGGAAAATCTGAGCCCTCCATTCTCTTTCCATAAAAACGTATTTATTTGTACAACCTGGAACAACTCCAGCAGAGAAGACTGAGAGGAAACAATCCCCGAATTTGTGGAAATGCCTTAATAAGATGTTACATTTTCCTTTTTACTTCCACAAAATTTGGAAAGAAATACAACCCTGCAAAAAAAACACAGGCTGTATCTCATTTTTGGCCCTGCACCCAGCTGAGTGTTCTCTGGTCCTAAATTCAGATTTCACTGTGCTAGATGATTTTTTAATAGATTTCAATTTCATTTCCTAAGTGCAGAAATCTAGCCAGTCCATTTCCTTTTCCCCAGAGTTTTGGACATCTGCTAGGGAAGACTCTGCTCACACCAAAGGAAGGCTCTGAGTGGTTGCCCAATTCATTTAGATTTGTCACTTCAATTTGTTCATTCAGCAGGTACATTGTAAACAAAATAGCTTAAATGAGGTTTGCTTTGGGGTTTTAAATATTTTATTTGTGCCTAGCTTTTGGGAATTGCCCCTTATATACAGCATCTGTTCAATGTGACAGGGTTCTCTAGTGTTCATTGACTGCATATCAGCTTTCCCTTAACTGAGTTAGCAAAATGTTTTGTGATCTGCATGGTGAAAACCCCCAGTGTTCAATCCTGGCACTCTGGAGCTCCTTCACTCTGCTCTCATGACCCTGTGCTGATTGAGTGGTGGAGGGTCTTTGGTGTTCATCCTTCCACTTTCATTTCGGGCTCTCTTGGAGGAATAGCAGCCCCTAAAAGATCAGACTGGACTCCTTTGGAGGGGACTTCACTGAGCCAAGGATTTCCCCCAGGCAGCAGAGGCACTGCCAAGGTGATTCCTGTGATTATAATGAGGTGTGATGGGATGAAGTTAAGAAACATGAAATTGAAGATGAATGTGTTTTGGCAGGGATGGTCATCTACAGAGCTGGCTCCCGAGGGAAGGGGGAAAAGTTGGGCTCTTTAATATTACATGGCTCAAAATACAGGAGGACAATGTCTGTAGGAACAGCTACACAGAGTAGCTGGCCTTCTTGTTACTGCCATCCTGCAGTTAAAAGGAAATCCCTTCCATCTCTTTTAGCTGAGATGTGCTGCAGATGGAGGTTTGGTGCTTTTTAGTAGACAAGCAGGCAGCATGCATGAGTGGGCTCTGTGGCACGAGCAGAAATTCAGGCTCTGAGCACACAGGACATTAAAAGGCACTGTTTAAAAGAGCAAAAATAGGTTTTCCTCCTGAGCACATTCATCTTTTTCTGCTCAGTGAAGGGCTCTTTATCACCATGCTGCCACTGGGGCTTGCAGTGTGAATTACCCCCATGCAGAGGCCCATGCTTTGGGGTTTGCAGTGGGGACACGGGGCTTTTTTTGATGTTGACCCTCGTTCACAAGGCTCTGTGACACAATCAGCGAAGCCATTCGTGGAAACCATCCTGCAGAAAATCCCAGGGTGTTGGAGTCCGTAATCAAAGAATTCTTCAGAGAGAAATCGGAGTGCAGGGACTGAATTAAAGCCTTTGGATGAATTGAAGTATGTTAAGCCACTCACACATAAGGTAGAGGTATAAGTTTAAGTTTTAGAATACGCAAGCAAACAAGTAAGTAAGTTGAATGGGTTTTAAGTACTTTTAGTAAGTAAAAGGTCTTAGATGCCAGTGTAAAAGTTCGAGTACTAGTAAAGGTTGAAAAACGTAGTCTTAGATACTAGGGGTTCTGTGGAGGCCCCAAGAACTTAGTCTTAGCCATAATAAAGCTATAGTAAGAATATTGCTTACATTTTTTGGTTAGAACAAGATAGACCATATGCATAGTTTATACGTAGCCTGGCGTGCTGAGAAACTAGAATTCTAATAGGTTAAGGAGTGGTGGTCCGAGTTTGTGTCTTTGCTTGTTGGGAAGTTTCTATATAAGAACATGCACTGGGGAGAGCTGGTGCTTTTTGCCATCGCTTTTTGCCATTGCTTTTGCCACTTGCTTTTGCTTTGCTTCTGCTTCTATTTGAGACTTTATACCAAACTTAGCATGGACTTTAGTGCCTGTAACTTTTGCTTTTGAGACTGCTGTGCTTTTGCAATAAACAACTTTATAGCAACTATTAGCTGCTTGGCTTATTGAAGAAAACAACCCAACAAGTGGGTGCCAAGAGCACCCAGAGGTTTAACCTCACACCAGGAGCGATGTGGGAATTGCTTAATCCATCAACTCCAGCCCCCTGCAGTAACAGCCCTCTGCTCCTGTCCTGCAGTGCTGATCTCCTGTTTCTCCCTTGCAGTACAACAAACACCTCTTTGTGCACATCGGACACGCCAACCATTCTTACAGCGACCCCTTGCTCGAGTCGGTGGACATCCGCCAGATTTATGACAAATTTCCTGAGAAGAAGGGCGGCCTGAAGGAGCTCTTTGGGAAGGGGCCTCAGAACGCTTTCTTCCTCGTAAAGTTCTGGGTGAGTAAGGTGTGGAGGGGGCAGCTCTCCTGTGTGAGGTGTTCAGCACCTCGGGGATGTGAATTCCCTCTGTTGTTGGCTGCAGAGCTGCTTGCCCTCCGGGTGGGACACTAGCCACTGTGGCTGGGAGCTCCCCAGGAGCCAGGGCAGCACAGGCAGGTGTTCAGCTCAGCCTGGCTCTGCAGCTGCCAACAGGTACTCAGAGCCCCCTTTGGAGATGGGGAACTGCCATCTAGTGGTCCGGGGATAAGCAGGGAAGGCATGGGAATGGAGCCTGCTTTTGGGCATTTCCGAGGTGCAACCTCTGCCAGGTGCAACTGATGCAAAGATCAGCCCTGCTTGTGCAGAGAGGACCAAGCAGGATGGGAACTGAGACAGCTGAAGAGCATCTTCTTGATCTTCTTGATCTTCTTTCTCCTTGCCTTTTTGTTAGTCAGCCACAGGACTCTGCTCCATAACTTACTCAGAGCAAAGGTGAAAGAATAAATTGAACAGAGAGCTGGGATGCTGCATGTTGATCTAGTCATGATGAATTTCATTGATAAGACAGGTTTTTTAATTGGACTTGCAAAATCTCATGTTAGCAACATAATCACAAAATAATGAAATCATTTAGGTTGGAAAAGGCCTCTAAGATCATTGAGTCCAACCATCAGCCAAGCCCATCACTAAACTACTAAAAGGTTCACCCAAAAGGATCAGCAAATCTGCAGGCTGAGCCTCATGCTTATACTAAAGCTTTTTATCCTCACTAGTTCATTGGGGTACTTTTTTGTGGTATACTCCTTTTCATAGCAGCTGTTGTCATCTAAACAGTCAAATTTTTTCTTTTAAAACTTCTGTAAAAGGGGCAACTTTGGGGTTTAATTACAGGGTGGACAGGTTAGGCTGAAACCAGAAAAGGTTGATCTCGAACCACTGTTTATGATCAGATTTCCTGATCATAAAATTTTCCCATTTATCTATGGGATTTGAAATACTCTGCACCTTATAAATCCCCCAGACTTAATATCTTTACAAGAGCTTCTATGGCATCAGATTTAGGAGTGGAAACTGGAGTGAGGGAAACTCTTTTTTTCTCAAATCTGTTTATAGAAGACTAAGCCACTGAACAGAAGCTGTGCTGGACTGCAGAAGAAACCTATATAGAAATTAATGGGGCTTAAAACTGGGCCTGGGAGCTGTAGACCAAGTATTTGAGGGCTGGCTGAGCAAAGAGGCCAGAAAGAGGAGACAGCAGAGCAGTGGGAGCTGAAACACACAGGGCACCAGTGGCCTGGAACAGGCAGGTGAGAATGGGGTCAAAAAGAGGGAGGCAGTGGGAAGAGGGAGCATTTGGGATAAGAGCCTGCAGGGAAACACAGGGATGAAGTACAGCAGAGAACACTTCTGAGAGGTGGGAACAGGACAAACGTCACAGCAGGAGAAATCTGGCTGCAGAGGAACACAGCTCGGAGTTAAGGGTCTGTGACCACTCAATGCATTTCCTTGGGAAATTTGCCTTGAGCTGAGGCCATCGTCTCACCAATCCACTCTGCATAATAAATATTTGCAAAACACACTGGCAAAAATGAATGTCACCTCACATGCCTGTTCTCATTTCCCACAGAGGATAATAAGCCTCAGACTTTTTACTAGATGTGGACACAGCAGAGATTTGTGATATGGTAATTGATGTATTGTATGTTCTGCTTTTTCTCCATGTGGAAATTAATTTTCAGGCATGGTGAATGCCCAAAGGTATACCTAAAGCCAATAGAGACCTTCTTTGGATCATTGAGGTCTGTGTTGCTCTCCTGAATCTGCAAATTTGAGGGCCAGCCTTCTCTGCTTTGTCTCCTACAAGCGGTGCACACCTTTAACCCTCCTGTGCCAGTCCCACACCTGTGGCATGGGGGTGACACCACCACTTCACCTCCAGTGCTCACTGACAAATCAGTCTCATGGCTGTTGTAAGGTGATGCCATGCAAAAAGCCTCTATGAAATGTGTAATTCTGTGTTCAGCACAGGTTCTGAGTAGTGCTCAGGAAAGACAAAGAAACCTTGTATAGATGTTCAGAGGTGAGTGTGCAGCTAAAGCCTGTGACATGATGCAGTTCAGCAGCCAGGATGTGCAGGCAACTTCAATCCAACATTTCCTAACCTCACTGTGCCTTCCAACAAAATGGCCTTTTAATACAATTTTGTGCTGTATTAACTTAGAGATTAAAAAACATACAGTGCTAACATCCTTCTGAGTTATACAATAAAAATGTGGTGAGAACATTTTCCTGAGCCATGATCTTAAAATAGACCAGTGGATTTTCTCTCTCATCAAGGCAGAGAGAAGGTGCCTGGGGTAGAGTTTGAGTGTTGCAAGAGTCACAATGAATGCACTTCTAGGAATAAACTTCATGCCAGTGGCCCCAGGTCCTAAATGTATGCAGGAATATGTATAGAAAAAACAGAAGATAGCTGTCTAATTAGTCATGAGAATTAGATCCAAAACTGTCAGCTCACTGTCCTTCAGTTCTTTCACCCCAATGGGGCATTTCTTCAGAAAAAAAGGATGCCGTTCCCATTTTTATGGGGAGTGTGTTGAAAAACTGTTTTAAACAGTCATAATATCAACAGGGAAAAGCTGGCACAGGTTGCTGATAGTGTTTTTGACCCTATAAATAACCTCAAATTTATTCATATGAAAACAGATTAATTTTGGCTGAATTAAGTATCTGGTTCTGAATAAGTGTCTACTCTCTCATCATCTGCTGCCTCCTCCTACTCTGTGAGTTCACCTCCTCCCAGGTTCTGTTCATGATGTGTGATTATTGCTTAGTCCCAATACCCTGTCTCACCATTTATTTTCCCATTTCCCCCTTCCCATCCTTTCTGTTGTCTTCCTCCTTCGTTCCCACGTAGCTATCCATCATTTCCTCAGCTCTGTGAGCTGCTGCATGCTGGCTGATGGTGTCAGTCCTTGTTTTGGTGGGTAAAAGAGGAAAGGAAATTTTGGTTGGACAAATAAGTACAGGTGTGAAAGCACTCTGAGGAGACTCAGTGAAGGAAAGGCAGAGTCTGAGTGAAAGAAATCAAGGCAAAACAGAAAAGGGAAGTGGGAGAGGGTCATGACCTGAGAAGCTTGAAAGTGAAGGTGAGGATTTGGTGCCTGAAGGGATGGAGACCCTGAAAATGGATTTAAGGGAAGTCAGCATGTCCCTGCAGGCAGCACAAAGGGCATTTTGTTTAGACATTAATGGTGCTGTGGAATGGGCATATGGGAAACAGGAAGACCACAGATGAGTACTTGTGCTGAGGATGACTAAGGCAGAAAGCAGCTGAGCTCTGGTAGCTGCAGAGAATACTCTTCTGGCTCTTTCCCACTTAGTTCTGCCTCAGGCTGCTCACCAGCAGTTTTCCCTGTTGTCCTGGTTTCGGTAATAAGGTTTGATTACAAAAAAAGTGGGAGGGAAAGGTCTGAGATCTTGCAAGAAGACATTTGCCAGCTGTGCAGTTGACTTAGCAAGGCAGCACCGGGATGGAGTACAAAGCAAAGTTTGCTTTGCTTTGCAGAGCTTTATTGGTTCATGCAGATTGTATCTCATGGGAAACACAACCTGATGCTGGGAATGGATGAGCTCCTGGCCCTGGTCCTGGTGACACATCCGGATGTCACACTTTTGGGCCTCTTCCTATCTAGCAGTGCAGGAGGTACAAAAGGAAGAGACTCCTCCTCCTCCTCCTCCACCACCACCTCAACCAACCAACCCTAGGCCCTGCAATGCAATGCCCTGCTCCTTGTCCTGCACCTGGAATGCAATGATTGTTCCTCTATTTTATCCCAGGTAGCCACTGGGAACCAGAGTTCAGGGCAATTGCCACAGAGACAGGCTTTTACAATACTAGAGGGAGCTTTACTTGGTACGTTGTAAATAAGGAACAATGGTGTGGCATGGGAAGTTTGTGTGACAGGGATATGGACTGGAGATTACAGGGTTATAGTACTGAAACAAAAATAAACAAATGTAAAAGCTGTCCTAGAACACTGATGCAGTAATAGTGGTTCTACATATTAATGGCTTGCTTTTTGTTTGTTTTTTTTTACTCAGAGTCAGGCTTGAATACATAAGAGATGAATTTTTGTGTTTGGACTCAGTTGTTTATTAATTTTTGTCTAAAGTACAGAGAGTTTTGCAGCACTTCTACTAACAAGCTAAAAGCTAGAAAAAATGTCTGTGTATTTTGTTAGTTACAAGGTCTTTTAAAGTTTAACTATTTAATTAAAAGTTTATATTTATATTATTTATATTATTTATCTTTTTGACCCAATAACCAAACACTTGTGACCTGCGTACTGTGGTACTTTTTATCTAAATAAAAACTATTACTTGAAATCATGAAGAAGAAGGAACAAGAAGGAAGAAAGAGACACTGTTCAAGAACTTTCATTTTGTCTCATGCTTATTATTATATTTTAAAACCCTAAATTTAAAACTTTTCACCATGTGAAATTACACACTTCTATTTTAACTACATACTAGTGATTCTAGCTTTATTACTCAAATTTAGAAGTCTTCTTCAAGGCCTCACACCAAAGGCAGTGTTCTTTTGAGGGTTAGTGTTAGAAAGCACAGAAAGTTTAAAACTCCCAGGCTTCAGGGTTCCAGCAATGCAGAATTCAGGGAAGGCTGGAGAATATCTGCAGAGGAAACCTTTCCCCAGGTGTGGGCTAACTGCACAATCCTGCTTCTCTCTCCTTTTGGGGCTAAATCCAATCCATGCAAAACAGCCAGGAATGGTTTGTGCTGTCAATAATGTGAGTATTGTCAATATTCCTGGTGGTTAGTTTGCATTCAAATTGTTTTTGTGACTTTGGAATAGCCCCAAAGTTCCAGTTAGCCTGTCTAAAAGCCCAGCAACACCGGGTGCCTGTGCTGGCTTCTTTTGTTGGTTCTGTCCATGTTCATACCTAGTGCTAGCCCCACTGATTGCTCACTACTATTCTTAAATCCTCTCATTCCCAACAATACACTTAGGCCTCCCAGACTAAATTCTGCTGCTGTAACTCTGTTGTTTCAGGTTTTGCCTCAACCCCCAGCTGCAAATGTGGAGGCCAATTTTGCATGGCTTTTCCTTGCAAGCTGCAGCACTGTGCAGTGGGTGCTGCCTCCCCTGGGGTCCCTAATGCTGCTGTAAGCACACCTTGCAGTAACATGCTGGGATTTTGTGTCTCACACTGCCAAATGCTCTGTGCCAGCCTGAACTCTGATTTCTGCAGCTACAGGGACAGCTTTGGGAGCCAAATATAATCTGAAAGGAGGATGGATGTTCTCCCATTGGTGGCATAGGAAAAAAACAACTGGTATAAATTAATGTTGGCCTGTCAGGCCTTCTATGGATCTGATGCACTGGCTTAATTTTAAGTGTTTGCAGAAGCTTGAACTGTTATTCTAACTGAGGAAAGCTTAGTCAGAGCTCACTGCAACTTTGAAACAAAGACCCAAACTCATCTGAAGATGCGTGGATGATATTAATTGATGTTTAAAATGAATGCCTCTATTTGCAGGAATCTGCAATGCAAACTAGGAGTTTTAGAAAGTAATGCATATTATAATTAGGGCAAGCTTTTAAAGATGCTTTGAAGTCCTAAACATTTTTGAAATTCAAATGTGGGATGGAAATAAAGGAATCTACACAATAAAGGGGCATTAAATTATGTCTCCCAAAATTTCACTGTTTTATAGATGTAAATATATGCCATAATTAGTGGTAAGTAACATGAGGAGGATAGTTAAGTTTATTCCTATTCTTATTCAAAACAGCTGTGGCATGAAAAATAATGCTCCTTCTCTTTGTGATACAGTGGAACAAACAATTTACCCATGTAATCAGTGTTCAGAAATGGCTTGTGACTGTGGTCTCCTCCCACCCCCTCCTGAATTTATCCCCATGTGCCTCCAGCCGTCTTAAGAGGTGCAGAGATTCTTTGTGCCCTTCATTCACACACACACAATTGCAGCTACTGCCTTTTTTTTTTCCTTCCCTTTCTTTCTTCCTATTTTTACGTGTAATTTATATTGCATAGTCCAGAATCTTGGAGTTCCCTCCACACACACACACAGTCACAGGCAGACACACACACACAGCTTGACTGGCAAATGATCTGCAGCTCACAAATGGGGGCTGCTACATGAATGGCTCCATGGCCAGCATGCAAATGTATGCAAAACAAATCAGATATGGAAGAAAGCAGACACCCATTTGTTTTTCCCCCTCTGGCACAGGGAGCTGTGGTGGTGCTGAGAAGCACCCCTGTGCAGACTGATGCTGGAGAGCCCCTGGCAGGGGCTGGGAGCAGCTTGGGCTGTCCATCATCCATCACAAGCCCAACCATGTGGCAGAGCTGGACACAATTCCTGAGCCCAACCATGTGGCAGAGCTGGACACAATTCCTGAGCTGCACAGCAACGTGCCAACAGCCCAGATGCTCCCGCTGGAAAAAATTGCTTCACAGTTTGGAATCCCTGCTCCTTGGTGGAGCTCTGGAGAGGAGGAGGAGGAGGGCAGGCATGGTGTGGGTGCATGAGTAACACACCTCCCCACAGCCAGCAGCTGCTCAGACCTAGATGTTGTTAATAAGTGACCTTATTTAGTGCTTTGTGTTAGCTACTGAGTGCCAGTGCAAACTGCCCTGGCCCTCCCCAAACCCCACTGCTTCCAGTAGGTGCTGTTTTCCTTCTACTCAGCAGGATGGATTTAGACTCTTCTCAGCAATTTTTGCTGGGGTTGCTTTTTTGTTAGCCAAAGCTGTTATTATTATTACACAAGCGCTCTGCTCCTGCCTGTAGCACAGAGCCCAAGAGCTCTTGGGAGAAGAATGGGAAGATTATTTTTTTTATTTATTTTTACTCTTTATTTTGGTTGCAGCCATCTCTCCCTAGGTGCAAGCTCCAGCACACTGGCAGAGAGAGACTTCTCCATTTAGTATGTCAAACACTTGGTCCTCTTAATATGTAATATTTCCAGTGCTACCCATTGACAATCTGTGCTTTATTAATGAATTAATCATGCTCTTGCATTGGAGGTAGGGTGCCAAAAATCTGAGTGCCTCTTCCACCTCCAAGTGCGTTCAGCTAATATAAAACTCAGTGCTCAGAAATAAATCTAAATCAGAGTTTTACTCTTGAAAGTAAAGAAAAAAAGTTTTAAAATTCCATTTGTGATTTTGGGTTTTTCCACCCCTAAATTGTATTGATCCTTAAAACTTGATGAGTAAACAGACTCCTGCTGATCACGTGCGATCATCCCATAATTTTTGAAATGCCATAATATTTGAACTCACATCCATATATTTGAAGTCACCATTCAAAAAGTTATTTATCTGTATGGGCAGCAAGAGTGCTCCCCAGCCCCAGTGCCTGGAGCTCAGAGAACAGCTGCCTGAGAAGGGAAAGCTGTTTTACAGTCCAGGAAGGCTTCAACCTGTGTCTGAAATGCAGGAGAACAGCTGGAGACAGAGCACCGTGGAAATAATGCACCAGAGCTAGTAGCAGCACTCCAGAAGCTTGGCTGTTGTCACCTTTTTCCACAAGGATCATTGAAACAGGAAATTCTAAGGAGAAGACAAATAGGATAGATGTCTGTATTTCAGTTTTGTTGCTATTTTATTTATGTAGTCTTGCCTGTGATGTAGCTCAGGCAGTGACCCTCACTAAGTAAAGTTTGCCTTAGGACACTATCAAGCCTGCTTGAACCAGAGCATCTCTATCAGATGCTCAGTTGGTTAAAAGAGACCCCCAGTAATGGTGATTTCTCCTCATCTGAGAATTATTCCAGCATTCCATGGCCATTAGGGTTACCAGCCCCTGCCTTGGTTCTCGTTTTGCTTTTGCTTAGCTTTAGCTTTCTGCCTTTTAATGCCCTTTTCTGCAAGATTTAATCTCAGAGAAGGCTCTTCCCCATGTAGCAACTTGTAGGGTATGACAAGGTTGTGGAAAAACTTCCCTTGGAAAAAGTAAGTAGATGGAGTTTCATTAGTCATTCACTACAAAGGATGTTTTCCAGACCTGAAATCATTCTTGTAACTCTCTGCTGAACACTTTCCAATTTTCCAACATCCCTTCTAAAATGTAGACACAAGCCCTGGAATCAATACTGTAGTAAAGAGCTAAAGCTGAATACCAGGGCATTCATTTATAACACATCACCTTATTCCCACATCATCAACTCTCACAGCCACATAGGTATTCTTTTCTTTTCTTCTGTGGTTTTGTTTGGTTGGGTTTTTTTTGTCATAACCTTTTGGAGAAGGAAAAAAAAAAATCAGCAAAAAATTATTTTAATTTCATCAGTTTGAAAAATACAATTTAGCTTTCAGATGTGTATGTTTAGACAAATCCCATACTATTTAAGCCATAATAATATTCTTAAGTCCATAAGACAAAATTGTTATAATACTAGAAGAGGCTTTGGTGAAGCCTTCATTTAAGAGCATTTGCTTGCCAACTCCTATGATTTTTTAATGCTGGTGTTAGACTTTTTTGAAGAGTCTTCAGCTCTCAGTAACCTCAGCAATTAGTTGAATATAAAAACTGTTTACAAAGAGAGTTCTGTCCTTCCTTGAAAACACCTTTACTGCGTGCTAGACTCAAAAATAAAAAAAAACAACCAAAAAAACCCAAAGAGAAAACAAGTAAATAAAGATAATTCTCATCTACATGATCATCATGGGACTTTTGCAACCATATTGTGATTGCATAAGAGTAAATCATGACAACTGAGTGACAGTTTCAAGTGTTCCTCTCTGAACCATCGGGCTGCAGCCTGGATGTGTTGTGTACACAGACTTCCCAGAGATTTCAGCCAGGGCTGGGGGAGTGAACAACAGGGTGACAGATGGTCACACGTGTTACTTCTCCAGGTTAAATGTCAGCATGTAAATAGAACAATTAGATACCTTTTTTTTCAATGGGCTTCAAAATCAGAAGGCAGCAGATAAAAAGTTATCCTTTTTTTAACTCTCTGAACATTTGCTACTGCAGCTCAAAATGCAAGTTCTGTGCAGTTGATGTTTTTTTAAATATTTTGCTCATATCTGAAAGGAAATGCTTTGCTAGTAAAACTGCAGTAGTGGTTGCAGCAGGAATAATTGCATTTTAAGAGATTACTTCTATTATTATTACTATTATCATCATTAATTGCATCAGTGCAATTGTTTCAGCAGAAATCCCTCTTGTTCTGAAATTCAGGTGGCGTGGCCAGTGGCTGCTGCAGTTTGCCATGTTTAGATGTTTGCCATGCCTTGACTGCAGGCCAGCTGTGATGGCAAATTGCTTATTTACCAGCAGCCCTGAACAATTCCTCCCAGCTCCCTGCTTTAGGTGCACATTAAACATTAACTGCTGGCCTGGCACGAGACAGGTGCAGGGAACAAGGTGGAGCAGAGATAGGATTTCTTCCTCTTATGCAAAATACCTGACTGTGGGGCTGCTTGTGTCACTGTGTGCAAACCTCAGAAGGCTGCTCCCCTGATTAAATTACAAAGCCAGCCCCAAGTAATCTTAGACCTGTGTCTTGTCTGCACCACAGACTAGCTCAGTGTGTGCTGTTATCAGAATATTGCCTCAGAAGGCTGTGCCATAAATAAAGACTGCAGACACTAAGGAGGATTAATGAGTTGTGGCCAAGTTAGAAATTAAATAGCAGTTACAAATTACCTGAACTGTGGTGAGTGCTCCACACTAGAGTCATAGCATGGTTTGATCATAAGGAACCTTGGAGATCACCTAAATCCAGCACCTTCCACCAGAACTGGTGCTCAAAGCCCCTTTCACTGTGGCCTTGGACACTTCAGGGATGGAGCACAGGGTAAGCATACCTGTAAACAGGGTTTTTAGAAGGTCTGAGGGTAAATCTGAAGGTACCTGTCAAGTATTTTGTGTTCCATTTCTGTATTAGGAATAGAACCAAGCAGAGCTAGACTTGCAGGAGGCACAGCTGCAGAAGTGCATTTATTTCCCTGCTGAAATGCTCACCTCGGCGTAACTTTCATGTTTAGGTGATTCTTTGCTGTCATGCTACCGTAGTTGATCAGCTATTCCACATAAAAGGAAAACCCTGCCCACTGTCTCCCTGGGCACCAAAGATGTCAGCAGAGCTAATGCCTGAATCAACAAATCCAGCTGTGCATATCCCTGGAGTCTACCTGTGTCCATATTAGCGTGCTTTTAAGTGGAGGGCTTTTGGAAATGGGTCCATGATGTCAAAGAGCAGAGTGGCAGAACAGCTCCAGCCCTGCTGCAGGCCCAGGGGGGCCGGGTTCAGCAGGTGACCTGTGTGGCTGCTCTGTAGCCAAATTAATCCTGCTGTGCACAGGGCTTGCATTGGCACATGAATAATTGAAGGTAGCGCCGTTCCTCGCTTGATGCTGCGAGTCTTGGTCTCTGATGCTGCCTATCAAAGGCAGCTGGATGGTTCCTGAGGCTGCAGGGAAATGCTGGGAGCCAGCAAATCCTTCCAGCAGTGTTTGCAGGTGGGGGGCACGGCTCTGTGCTGGTTTCTTTCATTGGGGTTGTGTCAGAGTGCTCTGTGGAGGTGAGTGTTCTGCTGAATCAATGCCATATGGCCTGGCAGAGCCTTATCAGAGACCGAGCCTGTGCTGCCCAGCTGTCTCCCTCTGCCATGAGCATTTCATTGCTTTAAGACAGGAAAAGGAGAAAGTGACCTCTGGCCTCTCAGCTGAATTTGAGATGGCAAGGCAGGTTCACTTCAGGGAGGTTGGCTCTCATGCCTTTGCTCCAGGGATTTCAGCAGCTACCTACCAGACAAGAATGTCACCTGGAGCCCACAGAAATACTGGGACATCTTTTATTGTCTGAAGTTTGAATAAATTGCTGATTTCCTGAGGTTTTTACTGCAACAATTGGGCAGCTACTTCCCTGGCAGACTTTTTCCACTGTCACTGTCATCACCATTAAGCTCCCTGCCCTTATTTCTGAAAAGAATGGTGAGCTAGAGACAGCTTATGCTGTTCACACTGTCAAATGAAAAATCAAATCCTCACCATGCATTCCTTTTTCCCCACAGGCTGACTTAAACTGCAACATCCAAGATGACACAGGAGCGTTTTACGGAGTCACCAGTCAGTACGAGAGCTCAGAAAACATGACAATCACCTGTTCCACCAAAGTCTGCTCATTTGGAAAGCAAGTAGTAGAAAAAGTAGAGGTGGGTGTTGTGATGGGATATGTGCCTTTAGTCATTTCTCCCCTTTCCTACGCACAGACCCATGTGCTGTGGTCAGGGCTCTGGTTGGTTTGCTGTACAGTGATGTTGCAGCTGGGGGCTAAGCCCCAGACCCACAGATGTCATGTACAAAACAGCTTTTGTGGGGAGAATTTTAGCCTAGAGCCAAAGGTTGAGCCTTTACAGATGTCCTGGTCACTGTTTATGTCCTTCTTAAACTAAGTATGTTTTCTTACCATGGTGACCATAAAAAAAAAAGAGTTTTTATAATTTCCATTATTCCAAGCTTAGAGAAAGCCAAAAATCCTCATAAACCACCATCTGAGCGATTGGTAGCTGAAGAGCAGAAGTCCAAGAGTGACAGCCTTACACTCCCTCTGCAATCTAAGTCAGTCTGGTTTTCTTCCAGCTGTAGTCCTACCTCTTTCTGTAGTTCATAAACTGGTTATCAAGCCATGCAATAATATATCTGTGTTTGTATGTGCACACTTAAGTGTAAATACATAAGCTTATTTTTGCTGTTCCCTTTGCAGACAGGTGCCTTAAAACTCCTGTAAAATCATCTTACCACAGTTTTTGGCTTAATTCATTTTTACTCAGTTTGGAACTTTATAATCCTCATCTATTCAGTTTGTTAATTTGCAGCTTGGAGAACAAGTAGTGATATTCTAATTTTTGATAATTGAGACCCCTTGCATTTTTAGCAAGGCATTGCACAGGTCAGGCAGGGAGTCAGCAAGCAGGTGTGTGTGTGTCTGAGCCACTTTCTCTTTTTCCTGTCTCCACACACACAAAAAAAGAGAAAAACAGATTTACCAGTCACTTTTTTCTCTGTCTCTGAATTCTGGCATTCTAAATAGTTTTTATTTTTTCCAGACTGAATATGCAAGGTTTGAGAACGGCCGGTTTGTGTACAGGATAAACCGCTCTCCCATGTGTGAATACATGATCAACTTCATACACAAGCTGAAGCATTTACCAGAGAAATACATGATGAACAGCGTCTTGGAAAACTTCACAATTTTATTGGTACGGACTGCCTTTTCTATTTTTCCACTTCTAAGATACTCTCAGGCTTTGTGTGGCTTGCTCAGATTGTAATGTTGGCAGCAAGCTTCCAAATCCCTTAGTCATTGTTGCTTACCAAACAAACCATCCCACTGACTTCAGAATAATTCTGGAACTGGGAGCTAGAGACGCTTAGGATGAAAAGGCTCAGCTAGCTGTGAGTGTGAGCAAACATCTTTGTTATTTTCCACAAATTTCAGCTTACTTCTCTGTTTTTTCCACTCGAGTCTGGGATTTGGAGAGAGCCTGAGGCAGTAACTTTGAACCACTGCATTCATCCAATGTGTCCTTACCAGGGCTCGGTTACAGTGCTGCAGGTGTCAGTGGTGTTAATTAGTTCTTGGGCAGGGAAAACAGGCAGCAAAAGCCCAGCAGGTGACCTAAAGCACAGAGAACAACCCATGTGGTGGCCCTGGAGCCAGTTTCATCCCATGACCCAGCTTGCTTTCCCTGCTGCTCCATGGTGGCACCTCTGCCAAGCTCTCAGAGCCAGGCGCTGTCGCTGCCAGGGGATTTGGGCAGGGCTGGGGTGACATGGGCAGTTGGCACCCTGAAGCCTGGGAGTCTGGAACTTTCTGTACTTTCTGGCACTGACCTCCAAGAGAACACTGCTTTTGACCTGAGGCCTTGGAGAAGGCTTCCAAATTTGAGTGATGGAGTTAGAATCACTGTTGTGTAGTCGAATAGAAGTGTGTAATATCACATAGTGAAGGGTTTGGAATTTGGGGTTTTAGAATATAGGAATAGGTATGGGACAAGATGGAGGTTCTGGGGTGTTGCCTCTTCTTCCTTCTTGTTCCTTCTTCTTCTTGGTTTCAGGTAGTAGCTTTTGGTTGGATAAAAAAATCTCAGTGTGGGTCACAAGTGTTCAATCATTAAGTCAAAAGTATAAATAGTATGAATGTTATCTTTTAATTAGATAGTTAGGCCTTAAAAGAATTTGTAACAAACAAGATACTCCAACATTTTCTCGCTTTTAGCTTGTTAACTAAAAGTGCTATGGAACTCACTATACTATAGGTAAGAATTAATGAACAACTGAGTCCACACATGAAAACTCCATCTCTTGTGCTTCAATCCTGACTCTGAGTGGAGGCAAAAAAAAAAAAAAAATAGAAGCTAGCCACTAATATGTGGTGCCACTAATAACGGGCCACTTCTTGTTGCAGCCCTGCTATTTTCAGGTGTGTAATGTTGTGTCTGCCTCTTCCTTCCCCACGCAGGTGGTAACAAACAGGGATACACAAGAAACCCTGCTCTGCATGGCTTGTGTGTTCGAAGTGTCCAACAGCGAACATGGAGCACAGCATCACATCTACAGGCTTGTAAAGGACTGAGCAGTTATTTATATATACACTTCATTTCACTTCTTTATCAAAACACAGACTGTAAACCTCAACACTAAGTGGCAGTGCCTCTGGCCCAACTTTCACCCGCATTTTTCTAAATCCTGTTTTAGTGAAGTCATTTTTAATGTGTTCATATATAATTGTAGCTGTGAAATTCTGGTACAGTTGTAAAAATTATTTCTAAAACTAAGTGTTCTTCAAATTTGTAAACCACAGTTCTTTGGGAAGACTGTATTTAAGAACCTAATGCCTCTGTCTGTGGAGGCCTATTTTTAATTCTGATAGAAAAATGTATGACAGAGCATTTGCCATGGGGAAAAACTGACAGCGTTTATAAGAATTTATTTTGGGTTTTTTTCCAACACAAAATACTTGTTTTACAATGCAAGTGGAATTGAAATGAATCTTTAGCTATAACTGTAAATGAGTACACAAAGTTAATAATCTCTATAGAATTATCTTTGTAACTAATTAGGGTGGAAGATATGGACGAATGTAATTCACTAAATTATTTTTTAAAATGAAACATTTTTCTGTTTGAAACCAAATGAAAAATATAGCCTTAAGAAATGCCTGATAGAAACAGACAGGTCCTAAAATTAGGCAAATTTTGTATTTTTTTCTCAACGCTAAAACTAATCTTCTAATCCATTAAACTTTCAAACAGGTATTGCAGAGAAAGAAAACATCACCCCTTACCCCTAACATATCTAGTGTATTTTAAAAGAGTATAAAGTTGTATTGTACTAATATGAAAATTTGATTATTTAATGAAAAAGATGGCTCATTTTGCAATAAGTAGGTAAATACTGAAGATTTAGACTTGCATTATATGTAGTCTTGTGTGTGCGGTTATATTTTATACGGACAACTATGTTTTCTAATAAGTTGAGCAAAAAAACTTGCAACTCTGAAATCAAGAGGTGAACGTAAACAGCTGACATTGTGACAGCATCGAGTCATTCACTGATGTGTTTGAGAGAAGAGTGTGCACACCTCCGAAAGGATCAGCAGCTTTAATATCTGTGAGATGCTAGAAAATCACAACCAACATCAGGCAAAGAAGATTGGAAAGCGGAGAATTTTAATTTTTTTTTCTCCTTTTCCTCTGAATCATGGTGCTCTTACACCTCTCCCCGTTGTCTCTCCAGGTCTGGCAAAGACCTGATCAGAAACAAACATGCACCTATCACGAGGGGTCTGCTGTCCTCTTGGATGTGGTGGTGTTCATCCTTCTGCTAAATTCAGGGAAGGCTCCAGGCAGTGAGGCACAGCTGGAGATACTTGAATACTGTGAGGGTTCACACCTGAGCAATGTCTGGGGTCAGCACACCTGGGAGCAGCAGTCTGACCCCTCCTGTTCAGGACAGAGGGTGATGCTCAGCTCCTCTCCTCCTGCTGCCCCTCCTTGCCCAAGCAGAAGTTGTTTGGGCAGGTGCTGGGCCAGCAGAGGCTTCTCCAGCCAAACATTTGTCTGAAAGGCTGAGGGCTGCCCGACCAAGCACAAGCCACCTTAGGGATCAGTGATGAGTTATCAGCAAAAAGGGTTCTTAGGAGAGTCTTTTGCAGTCCTGACTCAAAGTTCACGTTTAGCAGGCCCCTCCTCCCTACCCCTTTTGTATGTTCCTGTAGTGTCATACTTTGTCCCCGTTACCAAAAGTCAATTTAATGCAAAACCAGCACAGTTCCCATGCACAGTTTAAGTGCAGAATTTACTCCCAGGCCCAGTGCTGTAGTCTTCAAACAAGCAAGTCTAATTCTTTTCTGTAAATGATATTCCTGCATAGTCCTTTCTGTTAGAATTGTTGAAATGTCTGCACTAGACTGGAGCCTAGGTGAGGTGGAGGGTCAGACCAGGACCATCCCTAACGCTGGTGAGGTCTGGGGTACAAACATCACCAAGGGGAATGGAAACTGCTTTAATCCCTCAGCCTGACCTGGCTCCGTGGGGTGGGTGCTTTGGATGGTGGCTGTGATGTCTAGCTCTTACCTGCTCGTGGATATTAGGGCTGATGACCTTTCAGCTGATCCTCTGCAAAGTGAACAGAGAAACGTGTCCATGGCAAGGTCTCTTTTAGCGCTCATTTTTAACACTAACAACCACATCAGGAAAAGCACTGCATTGTAACAGCCTAACGGTAGCCCTTTATTCTAAGCACTTGGTGTTACAAGTCAAAAACTACTTTTTGGTTTTTGTTCTAAAGTTGTCTTTTATTTAGGGTTTGAATTGTGGGTTTGGTGATTTTTTTTTATTTTTTTTTTAATAACAAGCAAACTCTTTAAGGCATATAAAGTATGTAAGTCAATTTGCAAAATCAGGTACAGTTATTTTTTTTTTAGTAGGATCTGGCACATTACATATGCCATAACTATAGGGTATAAACAGTCACAATGTTTATTGGTGTTCACATATGTAATGTTAGGGAAACTACTTCCATCGTCTTTTCTTTACACTTCTGTAAATGACCCATGCCCTGTATATGTTAATTCTTGAAAGCCTTAATCCTTCAACTGTTGAGTGTGGGGTGTGTAGTCCAACAGGCTGCCTGTAAACTGTGAGCTCTTTTGTAAGCTGGAAGTACTTATCTTGTTACTGTTACTTTTTTGTAGGAACCTTTTAATTGAGAGCTGCCAAAGCATTACAATATGCAGTGCCTTAGCATTATATTAGAAGTACCTTTTAGCCTCTTAATGTTAAATTTTATACATTGTTTTATTAATTGGTTCCATTTTTAAAATATCTGTATTTTTCCCCCCGCAGAAACACTCTTTGACTGCTTGGTCTAAACCAGCTGTCTGTACAAGTCAGTCCCATTGCAGTGAGATGCCTATACCAAAAGGAAAGGTTACAGATCCCTAGTTCTCCGTGAAAAGTGAATTGTATTAATGAATGCTGCCTTTTTAAATTTCATGACCAAATAATTAATTGTGACTCTTCTGCACTCTAGCATGAAAGTGCCTTTGGTTTGAAATTCCAGCTTAGAAAAGTGCTGCCATAATAATGACAATTTGTAGAGAGACCAAAAATATTTAGTTATCACCATAATGCCTTTGGTTTATTGGAATAAGTTGAATCTACAGGCCTCCATTCACAAAAGAGCACCATTCATAGCAAAGGGATTTTGCTAATGATCAGCCTGCTGAAGAAAAATCTACTGTTTGCCATTTCTGACAGCATTGCAAACCAGCAACTGATTCATCTGTGATGTAAAAATGAAAATATTCCCATTTATATTCTCTTCATCCCGTCACGCATCTGCATAACGAGAGATCCATATCCTACAGAATACCAGTGGACAAGCATGGCTTCATCAATCTCCTCTAACAATGTTTTGGTATCTGTGAAGATTCTTTGCTCAGACAGCAGATTTTGTTTACAAAGTTGTGCGTGCTGAAGGTCCGATGCAGAAAACGAGGAATGTGGAGAGCTGAGCGTAGTGAGGGTAAATGCAATTGTGTGGGTTTAAACATTGAAATGTCCAGTGGGAGCCTTGTGAGTGAATGTGCTGGTGGGGAAACTGGCCAGCACAACTCAAAACACAGGGTTGTTCTGTTTTCCTCCCAGATGATGTCTTGGGGGGGAAAAAAAAATTAGCTCCTCTTAATAATGTGTCTGTATTTGATACCTTCTGTGAACAGGGGCCATACTCTCCACCACAACTGAAATCAATGGGAAGAGGAGCAACATTTTAACAGTTTTAGAAAGAACGAATATCAGCAAAACCAAAAGCTGTCAGAGGGATTATATAGTTGTGAATACAATGTTAACTTGATTTTTAAAGTATTTGATGAAAATTAAGATTAACTTTTTATATAGAGAAATATTGTGACACTGTGTGGTAAATATTGTGATAATTCAAATTCCCTTTCTCTAAAATATTATTTTTGTTATTCCTTCGAGGTCTAAATCTCACTTACCTCTATAAGACAAGCAATCCTGTTGAACTCAATGAGACTGAGGTAGGGGAAAGACGCTTTTGGCCCGCAAGCAGAACATACATTTTCAGTTATTGCCAAACATTTTGGCTGTACTAGTCAGTGTTTGTGACAAACTGCACCTCTGTCTCATTCCAACAAGCATAATGGTACCATTTGGGGCTGTTAAAAACCGCTACTAACAAACGTAGTTTGACTTACTTGAATTCCAGACTGATTTTGTTTAGGTACTGCACCACTATTTTGAAGGAACCGCAGACCCCGTGCCTGTTTCTCGCTTTCCCTCTCCAGCACAGCTCCAGCTCAGCTTGGCAGCAGCCTGTCCCATGGATCCCCATGGGTGGGCTGTTGGGATAATGAAGGGTGTACATTGATGTTGGGTGTCCGTACCTGCCGAGGCAGATACGACATTCGACGCGCTAATTCCGTATCTATTTATTTTTCCACTGCGAGTCCCGGGGCGTGCCTGCTGCCTGAAGCAGTGCCCTGGGAGTGTCCTGGAGCCCTCAGTCAGCCACACTGAGAGCCCTGATGTTGTCCCCCCTTTCCTTTTCCCGTGAGGATACGCATGCCCGGGCACAGGTGGGTGTGAGGAGTAGAGCCCGGCTTTGTCCTTTGCTCAGGATGATCTCCTTTCCCCCTCTTATCTTTCATAACCAGATGTTTAGTCCCCCCAAGAAAGATTGAGGCTGGATAAGTCAAAGTACAAGAAACACTCTGGACATCTTCACCTTTTAACTTTTCAGGTCATTCTTGCTGAGATCATGTAATTAGTTTTAGTGTGTAAATTAAATCCTAAATGCACTCAGTTGACTAAAAGGAGATGGATCCCTGTTACCTCCTTACAGAATATGTGTTTTTGTTTTTTGTTTTGTTTTGTTTTATGGGCCTCTGATTCAGGCTCATGACTGCAGACAAAAAATACAATATGTGCCTGAAAAAAAAAAAGACAAAAGAATTTTATAACATTGAAAACCTGAATAGCCTTTAATTCTTCAGTACATTTTATGTAAAACAGGTTGGGTTTTTGTTTTGTTTTGGGGTTTTTTTGCCATGTGCATTTGTTCACATTTGTAAATGACTTAATGGAATTCTCACTTTATGTTTATTTGTGTAATGTGTATAAAATGGGTTTGTGACTTAAGCATATTCATATATGGTCAGTGGTTACTTTAATATTGTACTGCTGCTGGTAACTTTTGATGTAGAACTCACCTTTTGATGATAAAGTACCTCTAGGTTAGACAGTGAGGGAAGGCTCTTGGAAAAAACTGAATGTTCTCCAATGTTTTCTTAACATATTTGCAGAAGCTTTCAAAAGGAGTTTCAGTCAAACCTCTTGGCAGTACAGTATTCTTGTATTTGTTATTGTCTGTGTGTAGGTACTGGTACCTTTTTTTTTTTGTTTAAAATGTTTTAAGTGTTGGCTTTAAAGTGAATTTATCTTTAGTATGATAGTAATATGAAAATTATAGGTTTTGTGTGCAGAGAATTTTTTTATAAAGTGCTTTGTAAAAAAACAAAAATGTATTCTAGCTTTCGCGGTACATATGTGTGATAACTTTAATATCCATGACAGTTAAGTGCAATTATTTCATCACTCTAAAAATGCTATTTTTGTGTCGGTTACTGCAGGTGTTTTCATGTCTTTGCAAAGTGACACATTTTGATGCCTTCTTGATAAAGTGGTAGAATTTTTGTAGCTTTCTAGAAACTTTGTATTCATACAGTATCAATTGAAAATAAAGAAAATGAAAGTGTTTTGTGCATTCGTCGTAATCTCTTACGTCAATCTCTTATTAATGTTGGGTGTAGCTTTCAAAACACTTTCCAAAATAGCACAAGACCAGACTTGCAGCAGTGCCTTCCTAAGGGTGCAAGGCAGATGCAGCAGGGTTTGCAGAAGCCTGGAGGGATGGCACATCTGGAAGCACCATCCTAGATCTTGCCTGTGTGTCTTCCTAAAGAAACCGGAGAGGATTTTCATAACACACATTTAAGCCACACCACTGCAATGGGAAAAGCCACCCATCTCTCTTAATTCCAGAAGCAGGAAGGACCTGTTCAAAATATTAGAGAATAAACGGTACAACTACATCATTAACTGAGCAGCTAGAACTGGCTGAGGAGCACAGGATTTATCTGAGGTTGTTTCTTCCAGGACACTGTGCTCTGTGGGAACTGAGGTCCTAAAAATGTGCCATGATTTCAAGAGACTCATTTCTTGTTTTTCTTAAACCACCTGCCCCTCAGCTGACAGCTGTACCTGGTTGGATGAGAGGATGAAACAGGATCAATTTGCCGCCTGAATTCATGAGGTGAAACCACCTAGCTAGGGGGAAAAGAAAAAGAGAATAAGTGGGATGTCCTGCATCAAATGAAATCAATTGGAAAAAGACCAGGACTTGGTAGAGGATAAAAAAAGTACATCTGGCTCATCTTCTGCTTCCATGGGGGAGCAGTAGCTTTTGAATAAACCACATGCCTCTCCCACACTCCCCAATTCTCTTTTGGGTGGCAGATGTTCCACTGCTCTTTTTAAAATGCCAGCAGAGCACCCCCCGTGTGCAAGATGAATGGAATGAGAACGAGGCACAGATATGGTCTGTTCTGACCATGTTTTCTCTTCTTTGTTCCCATTAAGTACATGGCTTCAGCCCTTTGAAGTGCCTTAGCTGTTTCAGAAGCAACCTGCTTCTTAATTAAGTTCTGCTTCCTAATTAATTTAGGTTGAACCCATAAATCTTCCACCTTTGGGAAAACATCAAGCAGCATTTCAGGCTGGGAGTCCCCATGTCATGTCACCACCAGGCTTTTTTGAGGAGCTGGTTCCAGTGGGAGCCACAGCCCCTCCCTGGCAGAGCTGGTTTGCATGGGCAAGGAGCAAAGAAACCAGACCAGGTACTCTGTGCCATTGTAGGGAGCACAGAATGCATATGTGGTCCATGGACTTTTCTGTGGATTTAGATTTTTTAATTTTTTTTTTTTTAGATACAGCCTGTTTGACCCTAGGAATCCAGGAGACATTTCACACTCACTAACCCACAAGTGAAAGGAGGGCTCAGAGCTCAGCAATGTGTGGGCAGATGTCTGCAGTCCCCACACGCAGCTCTAGCTGTTCATCCCAACCCTGACCTTTTGCAGCCTCACTATTGTTGTGTGGGGCCCCTTGAGCAGGAGCAGCTGAACAATCTGTTACCCCAAACAGAGGCAGCTTGGAAATGTTCATAAATAATTACCTGCCTTGGAGGGAGGTGTGGCACTCGACTGGTTAATGACTGTGAGTTGTTCCGTGGCTGCTGATGGTCCCTCAGAGCTAGAGCTGTGCTGGGGACACTAGAGGTGGTAAGGGCAGGAGAGACTGGGTAGAGACTCTGTGCTGGGTGTGAAAGGAAAAGGAAACGTGTACAAACCCACAGTGCAAGTGGCTGTGAGAAAATGAATAGCAGGGCATTGCTTTTCAAAGAAAATTCTAAGCTGGAGACTGGACAAAATAGGAAAAAGGGAGGGAAAGGATCATTTAAGGACCACCACCATCAAAACACTGTCCATTAGAAAGCAGGAGAATCAGAGTAAAATAAAACAGACAAGCATTCAGCTAGGTAAATATAATTTGCTGATTTTTTGGTTTGGGCTTTTTTGTCCCCTCCTGTATTACTTTCTATTAGCCCTTTCTAGTTTGGGACATAGCTTCTTTAAGCTTAAAGGGAAGGGCTGCTGGAGACTCCATTCTTGTGTGCATCACTGGGGAGATTCAGTAATGCTCAGCAAGGCACCCTGCAGCCTCTGTGACAGATGAAGAGCTGTCAGCTCCATTTTGGGGAGAGAAAGAGAGGGAAAGAGAAAAAGGAGCAATGGCCAGAAGAGTATCTGAAACAACCAGGTGAGCAAAGACACTTGAGTGCAAGTGACTGCTCCCAGTTTACCCATCACTGGGGATTTCTCAAGCCACCTTCTTTCCACAGATGTGTGGGTTTGGGTGCATGCACTGAATCCATTATAGGTTTAGGTGGATGAATTTAAAAAATACTTCCCATACTCCTCACTATCCTAGAGCTAAGAGCATAAACGTGTAACCTTGATGTTATCAAATGAGAGCAGAAAGCCAAAAAACAAATGTTGTTGGTTTTTTTTCATAAATCTGCTTTCAAAGCTCTTTATCAGCTTCAAGAGATGTCCACACACACAGTTTTGGAGCCCTTGGCATCATAGCTGTCTCCCAGCTCTGTCAAAGGCAGTGTCCCACTATGGATGGTGGTTGGGGACATCAGAGAAAAAGGTGCAGGAGCTGTGATTAATATTTCTAAGTCCCTTTTCATTCCTCTTGTACAGGTCAGTGAGAGGATTAGTCCCTGCCTTGCAATGCACCTTAGTGCTCTGCCTTCTGGGCCTCCAGCAGGGTATGGCAGCAGCTTTCAAACTCACCCTCTGTTTGAACAGAGCACTGAGCTGCATGAGCAGCTGACTTTGCCAGGGGCTTGACAAACTACAAACTGATTTCTTTTCCTGCTCCAAGCAGGTAAGTTTATTATTATAAATTTTACAGGTACATATTTAAAGGTACTTTTCCATTTTTTTTCTGTTGGCAGAGACCAAAGAATAAGGTTTGTTTTTTTCCTAGACTTCTAAAAACTCCTTTCAGCTTAAATCATATATTCTCTGCAGCGTTATCAGAGGTTTTTTTTCCCCAAGATACTTTTCTTATCCTTTCACCTGTGATGTTGAACTTCTTAGTGAGCAAACATTCCTACTTGGCAAAATGGACAAGAACAGCATCCAGGTTATAACCACTTCCTTTTTGACACAGCTTTATGTTAGTTGGAGGGGATGAAGGGGGAAATGGAGTCTTCTTCTTATTGTTTGGGCCTTCCACTAGGTTTAACATGAACCCACACAAAAAACTCAGGCAGTGAAGGACTAGATTCAACCACATTGCACACACATTCACAGCATGCCATATCACAGAGAATCTGATGGCTTCCTTGTGAAATATCTGTATTGCTTTTATGATGATTATATGATATTTTTGATTAATATCAAAAGGGTTTAAGCTAAGCTTTATCACCAGAACACCACATGGGTGGAAACTCAACGGTGCAGTTCACCTCCGGAGTTACCAACAGCAACGTGGGAGACAGAGCACCAGTTTCAGCAGGGTTCACCCTGCCTATCTCCTCCAGTGATCTCCTGTTTGGAGGGAGGAGGTGGTGAGTAATAACTGGGAGGTGCCCTTAGACTTGCCAGGGACAGGCTCTGGATGAGCCCCAAGGAACGGGGAGATGTGGGGCAGGAACGAGCAAACTCCAAACTCTTGTTTTCCTGGCTTTCCTGCTTTCGCACATCTCCCACATGACAAAGGACACAGCGTCCTGTGAGCAGTAATTACATGAAAGGGGTGTCTTGAGACCTTAGACAGCACCCCCCCATCCCATTTGTACAGAATCTTTCTCTGCAGCTGGGCCCTTCTCTGAAAGATCCTTGATCACCAGGCTCCACAATTCCTCTTCACTGCCATGCATGCAGAGAACTCAGACAGAGAACTCAGACAGAGCTATGGCATCAGCTTCGCTTTTTTTTTTTTATCCCTTGCAAACAAAGCACCTTCCCATGAAGAACATCAGTACTGGAAGTGGTACAAAGATAACAGGAGCTCCAAGACAAAGCTCAGGGCTTGAGAGCCACTGGCAGGACCCACACAGGTGGTCAGGAAGGCTCTCCATGTGTCCTGCTTCAGACCAGCTGGGGAGGAAGTGGGACCTGTAGCACCCAGGGAATAAGTACAATGGAGGAAATTAGCTTGTAAGTACTGGAATAGTAGTGGAAAGGAAGAATTAGCCATAGGGATTAGCAATGATCTGAAGAGGAAGCTGATGGAGCAGGAGATAGGGTAAAGGCTGTTCCAGAGAGCTGCAGAGAAGGATTTCCCACCACTTCTGGTCAGAAGCATAAAAAGGCAGAGCCAAAATCAGTGTTGGTCAGCTGGAGGCAGCTGGAAATGTATCTGGGAAAGAAGAATGAACCCAGACGACCTGCCTGAGGAAAGAGCACAGGGTGCTCATTACTATGAATTAATATGTATATGGCCAATAGGCTGGTAGGGAACCACTGAGTGGTGGAAGGGGAGATAATACCTGATATCAGATAATACCTGAAATACTGAGAGAACAGGTGCAGAGCTCTCTGTGTTTGAGTAGATGGATTGTTGCAAGTGACCACTGCCAACATCAGAAGTTTCTGCACAAAGAAGTTTCTGTGCCTGCGCATGGGAAAGCTGTGGATGCAGCAGCAGACAGGTTTACAGACAAGAAAGATCTGGGAGGGGATGGAGAATTCGATATCAGGTCTGCCCATGGGTTTCCTGTGAAGGGAGATGGATGGGAGGTGGAGGGGAGCAAGGAAATAAAGCCATGCAGAGAGCCCTGCCCAGTTTAGCCCTGTGAAGTGTCCATCAGCTCCAGCAACCAGCCCCTCCTGGCTGTGAGAACTGGGCACTGGTGAGGCTGACAGCCCTGCAGACACACACTCAGGGCTGAGGAGACAAAACATCACCTGGAGCTCAGGCAGGACAGTCAAGTATTCCTGTGTAAGAGATGGTCACCATTACAGAGGGGATCTCCAGGTTTTTGTCACCCCCAGAATGCCCAAATAACAGGCATGCAGAGGGTGGGGATGCCCAGTTTTTTTAACAGATAGAAAGAGAGGAATTCTGTATAATATTTAATTATAGGTGCTTATTATAGGTGATTATTTAATCACCTTTTTTGTTCAAAGGTGAAATCCAAATATGCTGTCCAGCCCTTAGAAAAGTGCCCAAGGAGAAGCTGGAGCTCTGGAGTGAGGGCACATGCTACTCAGCTCTGCTGAAAACTAGGGAATAGCCCTGTTTTGAGAGAGAGCACAGTCCCACACAAGGGAAAATACAGGAGATATGTAGGAAAAGATAGTAAAGGAAACGCTGGGCATAGAGAGGCCTTGGCAAGAGCCAAAGGAGTAGAAACTTCTCTGCCAGCAAGTGAATGAAAAAGCTTGAAAGTCAGACCAAGAAACAAGGCAAAATGTCTTTAAAAGTAACATCCATTCTTCCATCTTTCCATTTCAAGATTGTACCAATCCCTGTAACTGGATTTATCTCTCTGTGTGATAACCAAGTCAAGGTTTGTGCTTTTATGAAGTACCAGTTTGTGATCAGAACATCTGACAAAAGTCCCTCCACCAGGAGCCCAGAAGGCTCCACATTTCCTCCTCAGCCCTTCCACTGAAGAGTATTGGGGTATTTGGGGATGCCCAAGTGAAGGATGTGTTTCCAGACATACAGCAGCTGTACCCTGAGGGATTCTGGTGTGTGCTGCTGCTCTGCCATGCCAGGTGCAGCACAGGGTGGCAGTGAGGCTCATCAGACCCTGCTGGGCTCATTTCATGACTGCAGAATGGCTCAATCCATTTACCTGCAAGCACCAGGTATAACCAGGTTAGATAAGAGCATTACCACCATGTGTAACCTTTGGACTTTGGCTTGAGGCTCTCTACTTTCCCTTCTGGAGAGAACACGTCGTATTTCACTGTCTGCTTTATTTCTTTCTCCTTCATTGCAGCTGTGCTCGGTACCCCACACAGATTGATTTTCCTGGAGGCACAAACAAGCAGATAGAATCCAGAGGAGGTTTAAATAAAGGGAATCATTGTAAATGGTCCCTGAATTAATAAATATATATAAAGATAAATAAGAAGCATGGCGATATATAGGACATACAGATCGTGCAAACAAATCATGACCCATCTGTTCAGTGTGCCTTCAATGCTAGGATATCCTGGAAAGCAATAGGCTTTTCTGGACACCCTTGTGATCCCAGCTGAGATACAGGAAATTTGCCACAATACCAAGTCATTGAAGGATGGATCCCAAGATAACAAAGCATGCCCAATAGGAAGAGTACACCCTAAAAAAATACCTAAAAGGCACAGTCTAGCTTCTCAGCTCACTAAATTCAGGCTGACAGAGTATGCGCTTCCACTGTAGCCACGACTAATTAGCAGAAGAGAAAAGAAGTACCAATTTGGAGATGCTCATGACCTGTAGGCAGAGACAGTCACTGATTTTTAAGAGATTCTTAAGTTCTCACCTTTCTTCCCCCCTCCCATATTCCTGACAGCCACTGACCTCCCTTTGATCTGCTATAAACCTGGAAGTTTGTCTCCCTTCTGCTCTCTGGATCTCTGTTCAGAAAGAAGAGCTGCAGCATTCACCAGGAATACCTGTGTACAGCAGCTCCTTCTGAGTCTGCTTTGGAGAGGGACTTACCCCTTCCTACCTAATTAAGAGAATATCAAGCAGGGCTCTCAACAAAAGGGATTTGGTAAGATTTTTCGTAAGATTTTTTGACTTCTCAGTCTTCTCTGGTGCACAGTCTGAACACATAAAGTAGAAATTCATCCCTCAACATAAATTAGCCCCCAAGATTGGAATGATTTGATTCACCTGGACAAAAAGTACAAAAATGCCTGTTTGTGCTCCCCTTCCTTGCTGTCATCTGGCTCAGAAACACAGTTTGGGAATGGCTTGTATCTGCTACCCCAGTCTATATGTATTTTTAGGAAGCTACCAATAGAAGTAAATGCAGTGCATTGTCTTTCCCATTCTCTTGCAAAACTCTCCTCTGCACCATCAGCATCCTCCCTGTCACTTTCAGTTGTAAATCAATTAAACATTCAGCTCTGCTGAAAAGAGGGAAAACTGTACCAGTTACCATAACACCTTGAATTCTTGACTTCTGTTAATTCTGTTGCAGGTCAATTGCTTATTTCTCAGTATTTCTTCACTGCCAGTACAGTGAGCCATGTACTCTCAATCTGAATTCTGTCTCCTGGCCTGTGTGACACCCTGTGCATACATAGACTTGATACCCTGTGCACATAAAATGACAAAAGCTCTGCCTCTCCTGGAGACCTTTGTGAACAAAAAAGAATTTAAAGTGCCAGTTTACCACCAGCTTTACTCCCAGCTACTGGTGAAGGCAGGTCACTGGAGGAGACTGACCTCAATTTGAGTCAGACTACCCTTGTAGCCCTCCAAGATCAAGGCCAAATGCCACAGATACTGGCCCCACGAGAGACCTCAGTGGCTTTGCCAGCCTGTGAATATATCTGTGCATGGGATGGTTTAAAAGCTGAGTGAGGCACCTCAACTGAATTACACAGTTCAAGGGAAACTAGGGCTACTAAGCATGCAGAAACCATCTGACTCTCCACAGAAAAGTTATTACTCAGAAGCTTTCTGCGCTTACCAAATAATCTGATCTCTGCTTATTGAAGAAGGGTTTTCCCTTCTCTTTGAACTGAATTTCAATGTGTCCTTGCAAGAAGAGCATAATGAATTACATGCCTATGCCAAGGGCTGTTTGAAGCACTGTCCTTTATTCCTAGAGCCATTTCCAGGGAAGCTGAAACTGCAGTGTAGAGCAGCTCTGGTTTATCACACCCCCCCTTTGCTGTGTCACTTTTTGCTCAGGGGATGACACTTGAGTGGGCAGGATTTAGCACAAACACAGCCTGGTGGATGCCCCCTCTCTCAGCCAGGCAGGTAGGAGCTGTGGCTTGCTGGAAGACAGGCATGACAGAGCCCATCACCTGAGAGCACAGCACAGCATTTCAGGACAGCTGTGAGGCACAAATCCAAAGATCTATCTATTCCTTCACCTCCCAAAGGTGCACAAAGATAAACACCAAAGATAAACACCAAAGATACATATCCTGCTGTTGATGTCCATGCTGCAGAGATAAAACTGTCCAACTTAAACCACAGAAGCTTATGGGGACTTATGAAAACAATCCCACCCTCAGGGAAGTGATTTTCAGGCATGCAGCTCACTTTCAGTGGCTGGCCACTCACCCTGGGCATACCTTTGGCCTCACAAGCCAAATACAAAGTGTAATTTTGGCTCTTTTGGGGGTGCCATCCAGGAAGGGCCCCTCATGTGCACACCTTCCAAATTTTTGATTTTTGATAGATGCAGGAAGCTTTCCAGGCCGCTCACAAGAGGGTGGCAGCAGCATGGGCAGCCTGTGACAAGGGTTGGGCTCTGACCAGTGTCTCTCAGTCAGAGTGGGAGATCTCTCTCTGTCACTCCACCCTGAGGCCCAGGGAAGCATCACTATTTTTCTAGCTCTGCCTTTACTGAATAACTCAGCTAATAGCATCAGATGAAGCAGCGATTTTCTGATGTTTGGCCAAGCTGTTAACATTGTCATTCTAGTACATTTTAACAAGTACAGGCAGGTCTGGGCATTAGTCACCTTTCTACAAACACGGTGGTGGTTTTTTTTTCCTCTTTTTCTTTTCAAACTTAGGCATTTTACTGGGCTTCAAAGCCGTCAGTGGAAACAGATGTGTGAATGTTATAAAATCATGCTGCTGCATCAGGGCTTTTTTATGGCTTTGTACAAGTTGTATGTCAAAACACACGTCAGGCCAGAGGGCCAGGTGGGAGAAGTTAGCATAAGGAATTGCAGTCTGTGCAATGAGCAACCAGCCTTACCCAGAATAAAAAATAAAGAACAAAATAAACATTAAAATAAAACTATCTACCCTGACTTAATTTCTGTTCCATGTATAGGCACGCTATTCTGCAGTCTCCAAATGCATGCTGGTGGGGTTGGTGGTATTTATCTGAAATATTGAATTTGAAGGCACAGAACTTCAGTACTTCATCACATCCTCACTGCTCAACAGGTGGCCCTGGTACCATGAACTGTATCCTGGAGAAGGCCTGTGTGGGATGTGAATCCTGCAGGAGCAGGTATTTATTTTGCTGGGGCTCCTCTGAGCAGCAGCTCAGCTTGCAATCCCACTCAGAGGCTTGTTGGAGAGAAGTTCACAGTGAAGCCACTTTCTATGCCTCCTAGGCTTGGATTGGAGGGTTTCTGAAGGAGACCTTGCAGCGAGCCCTGTTTTGGACAAAATATCAGCACACTACTTCACCCTACCTATACCAGCTGTTTGCATAGGATGTTGTGATAATTGATAAAAGATTTGTGTTAATCACAAAAGTATTGGGGTTTGTATAAACCAGGATGCTAAGGTCTGAAGTGAAGCATGGACACTAGATAAAGGAAGATATGTGATTAAATCATTCTGCTTTAAATCACCTTGTTATGAATATTATGTTTTCCAAATAAGTTGTATCTACTACCAGCTTGCAAAATCAGGCTTCCCAATAGTCCTTCCTGCCTTTGTCTGATCAATGCTGCCTATCTCAAGGACCAGACTTCCAGATTTCACTGATGTTTATCTACAAAGGCCAGATGGTTATCTGTGACTGACTATCACCCAGAGACTTTGTGAATTTGGATACGGATGTTTATTTGACCACCACTGCTTACCTGGCAAAATTATGACAGCAAAAAACCAAAAATTATTGATTACAATGAGAAACCACAGTCTAAGAAGAGGCTGCAAACCAAGGTCCGATGGGCCATGGAGTGAGCAGTGACCCCTCATGTTCCCCAGCGCTGCTTGATCCGTCTGTATCAAATAAAGCAATCTAAATTTTGCTGAATATCGAGACTTCTGTTTCTCATTTATAACAACGTGCGTCACGTAACTTAAGGTAAAATCCCATTTCTTCTCGTTGTGGAAATCCAAGTGACTCGCAGCATGGGCTGTGCTGGTGAAGCAAACACAAATTCCTGGAGGCAATGGATTAGTTTGGAGAGCACAGCCCTGAGTGTGGTGCCGGCCGAGCATCGCATCCTGCAGCAGCCGCCGCACTGGGCACAGCAAAGGAAGGACAAAAAAGAAAAAAAAAAAAAAAAGAAAGAAAGAAAATCCTTTCTTTTGTGGGCTGCGGAAATCGCCACAGCCGGGCCCGGGCTCCCAGATTGCAGATTACAGAGCATCCAGCCCAGCCGGGGCTGTGTGGCCAAACCCGGAGATGCGGCGACCGCGGCTGCTCCGCGGGCGAGCAGAGAGGGGAGCAGTGAGCCCAGGCAGCCTTTGTGTGGGACAGGAGTCACACTGGGCTAGCAGACAGGGGAGCAGTGAGCCCAGGCAGCCTTTGTGTAGGACAGGAGTCACACTGGGCTAGCAGACAGGGGAGCAGCGAGCCCAGGCAGCCTTTGTGTAGGACAGGAGTCACACTGGGTGAGTGGGGGCCGCACAGAGTGGCCAGGCCCGCCGAGCACATGTGGAGCACAGAGCCATATGGCAACTGGCGACTCACCGGCAGATGCCACAGGGCTTGGGCTTTGTCTGGGAGCGCAGCGCAGAGCGGGGCCAGCAGAGCTGTCCCGGGAGCCCTGCTGTGCCCGTGCTGTGCTGTGCCCGTGCTGTGCTGTGCCGTGCTGTGCCTGTTCTGTGCTGTGCCTATTCTGTGCTGTGCCCGTGCTGTGCTGTGCCGTGCTGTGCCTGTTCTGTGCTGTGCCTGTTCTGTGCTGTGCCTGTTCTGTGCCATGCCCGTGCCGTGCTGTGCTGTGCCCATGCTGTGCTGTGCCATGCTGTGCCTGTTCTGTGCCGTGCTGGGCTGTGCTGTGCCCATTCTGTGCTGTGCTGGGCTGTGCTGTGTTGTGCTGTTCCCCTTCTGTGCCGCTCTGAGCCGTGCCAAGCCATGCCCATTCTGAGCCAAGCCTGTTCTGAGCCGTGCCCTTTCTGTGCCATGCCATGTGTGCCTGTGCTGTGCTGTGCTATGCCCATGTTGTGCCATGCCGTGCCCATTCTGTGCCGTGCTGTGCCATGCCCATTCTGTTCTGTGCCGTTCTATGCCGTGCCGTTCTGTGCCGTGCCCATTCTGTGCCGTGCTGAGCCGTGCCATGCTGCGGGCTGTACTGAGCACGTTCCGTGCTCCCCAAGCTCTGCCCATGAGCCAGAGCCCAGAGCACACTGAGAAATGGGTTTCATTTAACAACAAGACCGAGTGGACTCAGTTGAAACTCCTGTTTCAACTCCTTTGCATTCAGGTATTTATATAATACCACAGCCTGAAACAAACTACTCCTGAAACTGTTTACTCTTCCATTAAAAGCTCTGTTTTCTCGCTATTAATGATATAAAGAGAAAACTAGATAGTGACAAATAGTGGTGTGTATATTATTTTTTCAACCCTTTAAAGCAAAAGTTTAAGCTGAGGTTAAAAAGGGCAGAACAAAATGATGATTTCCTGGCAGTGGGACTGAGGCAAAATGGCAAAGAGGTTCTACCAGCTTGCTCATGCAGGAAAAACATGAGGGGAGGTTTTGAAATCCCAGCATGGGTCTCAGCTGTGCTCACCACTGCGTGCAGAGCCATGAGATGAGCACCAGGCTGGGGTTGAGATACAGGGATCTGCTCTTATGTCTGCCACTGACCACCTGTGTGACCACAGAAATCTCTCAGCCCAGCATGCCTCCGAAATAAAGATATGATTCTCCTCCCAGAGCACAGCTTGCAAAGGCCTTCTGGCTGTGGGGCAGACCAAACCTTACAGCACTGAATCTTTGCACGTGGGCCACAGGAGCCTCATCAAACAGGATCAGCATCCTCCAAGCTGAGGACAAAATCTCTGCAATTCATTCCCTATTGCTGGCACTATCAGCCTTTGCTCACTTGTCATTTATGTGTTTCCATGGTGAAGAGGAATCCAAGTCCACACAGATTTAAAACACTTTGCATATAGACACACAGTCAGGGGCCAAGCAACCAAAGGCAGAGGAAAACTAAGTACTGCCTTGTGCCATGGGCTGGGAGCTGATACAGACTCCTGCCCTCCACAGATTTCTGCTTGAGCAGAGCCCAAGATGCAGAACTGGACATGGAGCTGTCAGCCACCACCACCCCTAAGAGAGCAGCTTGAGAGCTGCCCAGCTGGGAGCAGTTTTCCCTGCTTTATGATCCTTTTGCTTTTTGAGAGCTAGTAAAGCAAACACATTGCTCTGAGCTGGGGCTGTGGAGTAGCCAGGCTCTAAGTTGAGTGACACAGAGCAAGTTGCTACCACCGTGTCGTAGAAGGAAGAAGCAAAGGAGAAACCATGGGGCTGCCCAGAGGGCTGAGCTGTGCTGACTCTGGGATCCCCAAACTGATTTGCCACTGTGGCTTCACTGGGTATCTGAGTTGCTGCATTTTGCCCGCAGAAGTTCAAGCACATGCTCTAGGTCCGAGTAGCTCTGACTGCATCCTATGTGCTGGGGAAGCTCCAGTCACCTGTGCAGCAACATTCCAGCCTGGCCAAGGCTGCTCCAGACCCTCAGGACCTGCACTGTGTGCTGCTGCTCACATTGCAGTGCTCAGCCAATACCTCTGGCTGACTGGTTCACCTAAAAACTGCTGCTTCACCCCCTCCTTGGCAGCAAAATCCCAGACAAACAGCCTCAGTCCTCAGACTCGCCCTGGAAAACAGGGGAACAAGGCACGATATATTCGGGGAAAACTAGATTTTCCGTCTCTGAGACATTGAGAATAAACCGACAGGGAAAAGGTGTACGGAGGAAGAGCTTTACCTGGAGACTGGCTCCCTCTGCAGCCGGATCGCCAGCATCCCGAACGTGGCACGTGTTTTCGGACATTTGTTTCACTGCTACGCACAGCCACAAAACCTTCTGGGAATGAACAAGCTAGGCATGGGAAATCTGTGCTCCCCATCGGGTTATTAGCTTATCCTATGCTTTACAACATCACAGGGATGATGGGTAAACTACCCCAGTGAAAAAGCAGACTGAGTATCAAGTTAAAATCATGCCACGGAAAAAAAAAAAAGCCACATCAAAATCTCCTGATCAGGTGGTAAAAAAAGCGTGAATTTCTGACGTTCCTGGAATAACGGAGCACATAGCTCTAGCAGACGGACCGCGCAAAGGCTCTGCAGCGCTTCCCAGTTGTTCAAAACTTTCCTGCTGGGCGCTTCTCCGGAGCGGGAATGGCAGAACGGAGCGCGGCCGAGGGCGCTCCCGCTTCTCCCGCATCTCCCGCATCTCCCGCATCTCCCGCATCTCCCGCTTCTTCCGCTTCTCCCGCATCTCCCTCATCTCCCGCATCTCCCGCCTCTCCCGCATCTCCCTCATCTCCCGCATCTCCCGCATCTCCCTCATCTCCCGCCTCTCCCGCATCTTCCGCTTCTCCCGCATCTCCCTCATCTCCTGCTTCTCCGTCATCTCCCGCATCTTCCTCATCTCCCGCATCCCCCGCGTCTCCCGCATCTTCCTCATCTCCCGCCTCTCCCTCATCTCCCTCATCTCCGTCATCTCCCGCAGCTCCCGCATCTGGCCCCGCAGCGACCCCGCGCAGGGACAGTCCCCGCACGCCTGCGCTGCCCACGATAGACGAGATTCACGGGGAAGCCGCCGCCGCTGGAAGTGTGGAAATTGCCACCAGACACATCTCTAACAGGCGTGTTCTCGCTGGCACCAAGGCAGGAGTTAAATCAGGGAAATTCCACAGTTTATATTATACGGGAAATCAGATTAGATTACCGCTGAGGATGCCACAGGGCTTAAAGGTGTGAATGAGCTGGCAGGTTAATAGCTCCTGCATCTCCTCTCACGAGAATGAAAGCCTCCCTGCATGGTGACAGTGCTGTTTTGGGGTGCTCACTCTCAATAGACACAACACTCTGTACCCACTGGCCACCCTGCTCAGTCCTCATCCACCTGGCACCGACCGCAAGGTGAGGAGAAAAGTTAAATTCCCTCCGTGTGTGGCAGTGTCAGCTCAGCGGGCAGGACGCTTCTCCCCGTGTCCTTTCTGCCCCCAAAGCCATCCCATCCACTAGCCTGGTTTGTGCTGAGCAGAAGCACGATGGGATGGGGCCAGTGCAAGCCATTTGCCAAGCCAGCGAGCCCAGAGCCCACGGAGGAGCTGCTAAATCTGTGCTGCATCAGGCACAATGGTGCTCAGAGCTGCAGGCACTGCCAAGGCAGCCTCTGCCTTCACCACAGTTTCACTGGAAACAGATGAGTGGAGCACTGCCGACTTCAGCCTGCCAGAAACCATCTCATGCACCCCCAAAAAAAATGTGGTAGGGTTTTTGAAATGAAAAATTTCAAGGAAAGCTTTGCTGTTACCTTTTGGTGTTTCCAAACCACTGAATGGTACCCCAGAATGGAAAGCATCCCATTTTACATTTATAACCACATGACCTCTGCACATCCCACACAATGTCGCAGGCCTGGCTCTTAGGCCAGTGCTAAATATTGAGCCATATCATAAAACTGTGGGAATTGTCAGCACTGAATAGAGTGTCTCCATTTATGGAGACAAATAACCCCATGCAGGCAGACACAAATGACCCCCTTTCTTTGCTGGGCAGCAGCCAGTTCATTGGTGAGTGCCTCTTCCAAGCTCTAGACTCAGTGTTGAGAGCCCAAAAAACCATCAGCCCAAGAGCAATAGTCAGAGTACAGTGTGTCAGTGCAAGCAGGACAGCTAGAGCACTTAAAAGGAGATGCTACATTTACTTGGCTGTGTGAAGAGTTCAGGGCTCATCTATTCATGAAATAAAGAGCATGTTTTTCTCTGTTTCCTCCCTTCAGGATTTGTGTCTGGATATTTCAACAGCCAGTCATGGCAGCTGGACAGGCGGGTAGTTATTATACATAGTAAACTTTAGCTAGCTAAGAGTCAGAAGAAAACCTGGGTAATGTTTCTGAAGGTTCAAAACACTGCTCACAAAGTGAAAAGGCTGCATCGTGTCCCCACAAAAGGAAAAATAAAAATAAAAATCTGCCTGGTAGCATGAATTGCTTGTTTGCTGTAGAAAAATAAAATCCAATCTGGTACAACACAAACCCTAGTTCTGAACACATCACCTCTTTATCTGCTGCCAACTATCAATATAGTAGATTGGCTTTTGCCATCGCACCTCTCATCTGTGTTCCATCTGTAGACACACTTATTAAAGCCAGCTGAAAAAAGCCAGGCCCTTTCAGTGCCTCCCACTGGAGTAAAAGCTCATTAGCAGCACTGTGACAACAGCAGTTTGCAAGGACCACCTTTTCCAGGTTCAGAGCAAGGCTGGAGGGAGGCTAAAGAACAAACTGAGTTTTGACACCAAGCTGAAAATTGGCACACCCAAAGTATCCTGTCTGAGCCTGGCAGCTAAAACCTGCAAATGGACAGTCAGAGGATTCCAGTGTAGGCTCCCTGTGTTGCAACTACTTGCCAGAAGATCCCATTCTCCTACAGTCCCCCTTCAAGGGACAGTTGGAAGGAGGTCTGACCATCTGGAGAAATTGTTCATAATGTTCTATGACATTGGAAAACAAAAGCAAACAGCCTGGCAAAACCCTGCAAACCCACTATCATGCTAATTCCCGCTTGTTTTCCCTTTTGTGGAGCTACGTGTGAGCCTCCAAAAAACGTTGGGATAAAGCAGCAGGTTTGGCTCCTCCAGCCAGGCCATCCCTAGCTACAGGTGGCCAGCTGGGAATACTCAGCCACCTGGTTTCAGGGCTGGCTTTGCTCTGGGGACAGTCCCATCTGCTAGCTGTGGTGGCAGCCTCCTCCTGCCATGGTCTCTACAAGCACAGAACACACACCTGGGCTGGCAGCACCTTTGTCACCCTACAGACAGCTCCACCAAGCAACAGGAGACTGCTGCATCACAAACCCAAGTGCATGGTGGTCCAGACTGAAAGGCAGAAGCTTAAACATGGATGCCTGTAAGCAATTTAAATTCTGATGTGGTGAGAAATTGATCTACCACTTTAATGCTTTTGCAGGAGTTCCATGGAGTGATGGTATCCTCTCAGGTAAGGGTCTTATCTTTATCTCATGTGGATGGCAGAATTCAAACCAGCTTGTACTAAAGGAAAGCATTCTGTTCACTGAGTTGTAGATTGATATCCTTCCCTGCTCACAGGGGAGCATAGGATTACATTTCTGTTAACGAGGATCTGAACCTGCCAATACTCTGGAGTGCATCTGTGAAAGAGAGTTACACCCAGAAGCTGCAGTGACCAAAGTTTTCAGGTTTCTTGCTCTTTTCATTTTTTCCCTTCTTCTTTATTATCCCAGCCTCATTCTTTGAAGTTTATCTATCCTCTGTTGCTTGTGAATCTTTTGAAGGGATCTTCCTGTGCTGCAAACAATTTATTTTCATGCAGAAAGAGCAGCAAACCACCTTCAACAGAGAATGTACACTTACTCTGCTAAACATATCAGTAACTGGTTTACTATCTTAACACAGAAAGAGATTCAAATAAAATCGTTGGGTTTGGGCTTCAAATGTGCACCACAGGTCTGCTGTTCTCAAGAATGGGCTAAATCCAGACATGGACACAAACATCCAAATAATCTCACTTTTGAGTTTGAAATTTTCTATTTTAATTTCAGGTGTTTTGATTTGAATTCTGATGTGCTTCAGAATGAAATGAACTGCTGGCTGAAAGAAACCCTAAGCCAAACCAGAAGACTAAACAATTCCCTGAATAAACTTCATGAGTGGATCCTAAGGTATTTTTAGAAACTGTTGCACTGGTTGTAGCCATGCCCTTCAGTGTACCCACAGGTAAGAATGATCACGAGGATTTTTTTCCTCTAATAAGAATATGCTACAAAATAGAGAAAAGACTCAGCAAGTATGACTTCAGGCTGAGACCCAGGATGCAAATTTCTATTTCCAAATCAGTTTCCTGCCAGGACCTACTTAACCAAAATAGAGCTAACAGAGTGGAGCTGTGGTTAATGGAAAAGACACTCAGCACTTGAATGAAAAGTGCAAGAAAAAGCTTCAAAAGAAAAAGAAGGGAAGGAACAGGAGGGCATCAATCTCTTGCCTTTCCCCAGGGCTTCTTTGCATGTCCTGATTTTATTGACACTATCATCTCCTTCTGTATTCTCAAAGCTCAGCTGTGGTGTGAGGCAGGTTCTGCAGCAATGCCAACCCAGTGAACTAAACCAAGCATTTCTTGCAGGATTGGCCTGGGGCCACTGATTTCAATGGGAGCTGCTGGGTGCCCAGCATGACTGACAGTTAGGCTCTTTGTGGATCAAAAATCAGAATAATTTTGTTCCATCTGGCATTTTTCATGATCCCTGCTGTGCCCAATATTGCAGCCACAACACCTCGCTTTTTAAAAATCACCACTCAGCCAAAGGCATAAAATGTAACAAGCACTTGAACAAGTGAAATAGTGGCAACAACAAAATTCTTGCATACTACCATTACAGTAATGGCACTTAGTGAGTGCTTGGAAACTCCTTAAACAAACCTACTTTGTCAGGAAGGGAATGCTGCAACTGCTCTTGGATGTGCTTCATTCTTGACCCCCAAATCACTGGTAACTAGAAAATGTAGATGGGTGTCAAGCTGATAAAATCTTTTCTAGGTTTCACAGTAAAGATTTACTGCAGGCCAAAACATTAATCTCTGAAGAAGTCCTGAAGGAAGCAGAAAATAGCAGAGGGAGTTAGGGTGGCAGAGAACACAGCCTGGTAGATGGAAAAACCAAAGAGTGTGATAGAAAAGGTGTAAGACAAAGAGAAAAGAAGCTGGCTTGAAGGAAGTGAAGTTTTAGACTAGAAAAATAAGAATTGCTGGATTTTACAGCAGGGTACAGCCCCGTATCCTGTCTCAGCAGGGCTGAATGACTGATGGATGAGTAAGAAAACAGAAGTTTATATGCTTTCTCCGTGACAAACTCTTTCTGTTTTAAGATACACAGGGTAATAATCTCAGAACCAGAGATGGTAACAGATTTGTTTAACAGCTTTTGGTGGAGTTTGCTTCTGTGAATGAGTCAAGACTAAATCCAGGTAAACTTTTGGCATGAAAACACCCTCTGGCAAGCATGCTCACAAGTGTACCTATGCTGCTTTTGAAAAAGCATGTCTTACTTTCTATAAGGATTGCCACTGATTTCTTGAAGTATGAGAAATTGTAACTGATGTTTTTTAAATCACATTCTCTACTCCATTCATGATTTTTATACTGTTTTATCTCATGCCCATTCAGTTGGTCTTTTCCTAAGGTAAAAACTTCCTGTGATGGTTGACACAGAAAGGGGGCCATATCTTTTACTGCTGTGTCTGCCTGTATCTTTTCTAGCTCTACAATCTTTCTTTGGGGGTGTAAACATGTCAATAACACAGCAGTAGAGGTAAAGGAACCTCAATTTATTTCCTCACATTCCTCTGAATGCTTCTGAAAAGCAATTCCTTGAAACCAAATAGTAGAATATTCAGTAAATCACCGCACTTTTATGTTTCTGGAAGTGTTTTCAGAAGCACAGCGACCTCCTCCCCATCCCACATGCAAAGTGGGAGCCTAGGATAAGCATCAGGTCCCAGAAACAAAAGCATGGATGTCAACCCAGAAATGGTCTTATTATGGACTGCCTTATGGCATATCAACACTGTAAAATGCAGGGAGCCCTGTGGAGGGCACATTGCACAAACCCTGCTCTCTCAGATGCATGAAGTTAGAGTTTTTATTAGCTCTGAATTACTTGGGGCAAACAACAAGCCCTATCAAGGCTGTTGTGTGGTTTAAAAAAGAGCAAATTGGAGGTATTTCCAAGCTGCAAGGAAAATACTGAAAATTCAGAAATAGACAAAAGTGGGAACAGTCTGGAAAAAAGAAAACAATCTCCAGATGGAGGACAGGGGAATGCCAAAAGTCTTGAAGACGTTTTATTTCAATCCCAATTCCCTAAACATTGGATGCTGTTTATAACACAAAATTGCTTGTATTGTTTGTGTGTTACTGCCTGATTTCTGAAGCGATGAAACAAGCTGTGGAAGCCCCAGCAGGGTTCTCTTTTAAACATTAAATCAATGCACTACATCTGTTGAAATCCTGGAGAGCCCAAGGCAGCGGTGCCAAATTCCAGAGTCTGTCCTCAGCAGGAGCCGTGTGGTGCATTTGGGTTCCAAGTTTGGCCTGCGAGCTGTCACCCTCTGAAAACTCTTTGGAGCCTCTTCAGTCAAAGTGCTGGAACTGGGAGTTCTTCCCTCCCACCTCCAGCAACTTTTGTGATGCAGCTGGGGCTGTGAAGAGCCCTGAACCATGCAGGGGAGGACAGCAAGGGGGGCTGGACTGAGCTCCCTAGTTACTTACTTGATGAAGGAACCATCAAAGATGGTTTTTTAATGTTTTTCCAGAGAAAAGTTTCCCACCTTTTTCTCTGTGCTGAAAGATGGGAAGTTCTCTGAGCTGACCAAAATGTACCAACACAGCAGACTTCAATAGAGTCAGGAAGACACGAAAAGCTCCCAACACCCACATACACACACACCTCATGTTCAAAAATTACAAAAAAAAACCAACAAAAAACCAAAAAAAACCCACAACCCCAAAAATGCAGAATTTACTGTACTGAACTCTCCAAATGCCTGAGGTCTCTCTGTCCTCCCACTGTTTATGCACATAGGAATCAGTGAAGCTGGGAACAGAAACATAAAATCCCCTGGAAGCCCTGCAGAATGCTGTGTCCAGTCCTGTGTCCCTGAGGCTGTTCCCACTCAGACCTGCCAGCAGCACACTTCAGCCTGTTCATCCCATGGGTCTGCTCAGGTGCAATTAAATCCTCAGGTTTGGCCCTCTTGCTAAAGCACCCTGTCCCTTCTGCAGACTGCCAGGGTGAGCACACAGAGAAGGGTTAGAAGGACATTCCTGTTCCTAACCCTGTGATGCTGCAGGTTTTCAGTGGGCAGCATCCTCTGACATGCTGGAGCCTGCCCATCTCCCTCAGTGCCTTTGTTTCCAGGAGGGAAATCATTCCTGCTTGTCAAGTGTGGGCGTTGAAAGAATCTGTAGCCAGTCATTGCTGTGTTCTGGGAATTAACGGGGAAACCACGTCAGGAGGAGCCCTTGCTTAATGGCTGTGCTGCAGTGCAGCTTTTTCCTGGGGTGGTGGTGATAGCAGCACGAAGCAATGAGCATGACATGCACAGCCCTGCACTCTGAGCCCTCACTTCCAAATGACTGTGGGGACTGTCAAGACATCTCGGGTGGCACTGACATGAAATCCTAAATCTAACCTGAAATGCCAAACAGGATGCTTTGTTCTTCTTTATTCACAGCAATTGCCTGCTGATGTGGATGCTCACTTTCCTGTGTGCCAGGCACCTGGCAGAGTGGCCTCTGCAAACTCACCCCTGCAGGGATGCAGCACCAACAGGCTGCTCAGGTGCATCTTGAGCTTTTGGCTCCTCTGCACAGCTCTGCACAGCTGACCTGCTGATGAGCCACAAGACTGAGAGGTGTCCTACCCAGAGCTCCCAAAAACTTCATAGCCAGCATGCCTGAGGTATTGCAGAGAAGAATTTGGCTCATAGTTAAATCTAACTTACTATTAGGTGTTGGAACATGGTTGTACCACTCAGGAGTTTTACTGGCTGAGTTCAAGTGTTACAGACAGTAGATTTCATCTCAAGAAGCTGTGAAATTGAAAATCACTTGGGCTGTGATGGGTAATTAGCTAAATACAGGCTGTTACATATTTCTTCCACACTAGAAATATATTACAGTTTTCTTAAGAAAGTACAAGTCCTTGGAAAAGCATACCAGCATTTATGATTTTACCTTGCTACAAATGATAAATTAAAAATAGGTCGCATTTTCTAACAGAGATGCTGTAATTAAAAAAAAAAGATACTGGACTCTGATATCTATTTAAATCTCCTAGCAGTGGTGCTCCCACTCTCTTCCCTAACCTGCTCTATCCAGGTGCCCAGGAACAGCTGCCCACAGGCACAGGCATCCCTAGTTATGACATCCTGTTGTGGATGTCAGCAGATAGAGAGAGCAACAAACAGGAACCCCAAACTCCAGCTCTGATGAGACACAAGGTCAGAACAAACACATAGGAAATATTCTTTCCTTCCAGATAATTAGGTCTTTCATGACAATTTTTTATTTGGAAAGGAGATGTTATTTTTACACAAGTTTGATTTAGCAACATCCAATTTCTACTTAAAAAGCCCCCAACAAACAAAACAGAAAAGGGGTTTTATATGAATGTACAGCAGTAATAGCCACAAGGAAATTGTGTGTGCCTTAAGGCACAACCTAAGCAATTTTCTCCCATGGAATTATGAGCCAGCCCTCAAAGAATAATAAATAAATAATAAACTGTGTTTATTAGATTTTCTCTGGTGACACCAAACCAAAGCAACTGACTCAGTTTTGTCACCTTTGTGCCTGGAATATCAAGAAAGGGGTGGGTGTTTTTTTGGGAGAGCAGATTGGTAAACCTGTCATGCAAATATTCTGGCTGCTTGGTCACTGCAGCTCCTATTCTAGTGAAGTGTCCACAAATGGATCCCCATGTCTTGGTGCGTGGAGAGAAGAAGGGGTTGGAAACAGAAAAAGATTTGATTGGTTACCAGCAATAGGAATTAATAATGTTTATAAAGCGCTTTCAGATGAGAAATACATGAGCCTAAATAGTATTAAATAAATGAAACTCTCGAAGTGGGGCAGATCATGGAATAACAGCAGGGATTTTTGTTGTCTGCGTTTCTGACTATTAAGCTTGTTTTGCTTGTGACCACTTGTGAGGTAGTCACGAAAAACCACCCAACAGAGTAACCAACAAAAGCAGTGAGTAAGAACCATTGATAAGGCTGTAAGCACAAACATGGGAGTTCTGCCTCGTGTCCAAAGCTGTTTCAGGTCAAAGATATTGTAAAATTCACAGGAAATAAACACTTGTGCACCAGGGGATTGAATTCTGACCTCACACTGATGTCAGTTCCTAAAAACTCCCTCAGCCTTGAAGTGCATCCACAAACTTCAGTTCTCCTGGACTGCAGAATTCGTGGGTGCAGAGAATACGACAGGCTTGTGAGTTTTTATTCACAAGGTTTTTATTGAGACATTCCCTGCAGCAGCTGCCTGTTGTACTCGGTTCAAAGTGCCTCAGACACAAGGAGTCAGAGGATGGAAAATTGGCAGAAGCTCTATAAACAAAGGATAATGATCAGCAGGGAAGTGTTAGAGGAGGTGAAAGTCTAATGCAGCACAGCAGGGACTGCTAGTGCCTGTCTCAGTTAGAAAATCTAAATAAAATTAACAGAAGTACAAAGCAGGGAAAGGGCCAGTTAAAGGAAGGGGCACTCCCTGGCCACATGGAGTACTACATCTAAATAGTTACCACAAAATTTGCTCAGTTCTGTGTTTCTCCACAGCAACATATGGAACAGGAGAGGTTAATTTTGTGTGACAGCCAGTCCATTGTCAAGTGTTACACACTGCCACAAAATAGGATGGATTTGGAAGCAGATGAAAGTCTGTGTGCACAAAGGAAATTATCTACACCATAGATAATGACTGGGAGAGAAAACTTCCACTGTCTGGGAGAGGTACCAGAGTATAAATCTTTAACTGCAGACAGAAAGTCACTTGGAGACATCTTTGCAGATATCAATTCCTGTCCTTTTCCCAGTTAAGATCCTAAATAGAGTTTCTTAGAAAGTTGTGTTTGATTTGAAGGAGTAAGAAATGGTAGGAAACCTCACCTGTTCTGTAACAAAATAAAGATTTTTCTGATGCTTCTCCATTTAACAGTTCCAAGAAACATCCTGTCATCAGTTTGCTACACCAGATTTTATACAGAGATACTGTATGAGGGAGAAATCCTCAAAATTCTTTTGACTCTTACTATATAGGACTCCTTAGGGACACGAAGCTTGGAGCTACATAAAAATTATTGTCCATATGCTAGAGGTCAGAGAGGGTAAGGAGAATGAGTAAGAGATCTGATGAGGAGAGTAAAATCACTTCCTTTAAACATCATGAGCTCTAAGAAGCACAGAGTTCACTTTCAACGCATAGAAAACACGGATGCTGAATAGAAAACCACAAAAATTGGCATCCTGTCAAAACATTTGACCAAATCCTTAACTTTAAATATGTAATTCACAAATTTCAAGAGCCCACTCTGATTTACAGGTGGCACATTGTAAAGTAAGAATCAGCTTACTGCCAAAGCAGTGTGCAGCTGAGCTGACCATCCTCAGAGCAAAACACAAGGAAAACTAAGTGAGAAATGGATTCGCTTCACTTCTCTACTTTCGTGAATAAATCCTCTCTTGCAATCACATTTACCACCCTTAATTTCTTTTCCTGTTTGTACATTCTATTTCATTTCACTTCCCTACCAGTAAAATTGATGCAAATCTCCCTGCTGCCAGCATGTGTCTGATGGAGCTGTGGGAACCTCTTGGATCCCAGAAATCCAGAGTTTGTGAGCTTTCTGTGCTTTCAGGCATAGACCCCCTGGAAAGCACTGCTTTTAACCTGAAGCCTTAGACACAGCTTCTAAATATAAGTGGTGAAGTAAAAACCACACATGTATAGTAAATTAAAAGTGTGTGTTTTCACAAGGTAATGAGTTTTAAATTTGAGGTTTTTATAGTATAATAATAAGTATAGAACAAAATAGAAGTTTTTAAGCGTTGTCTCTTTCTTTGTTCATCTTTCTTCTTCTTCCTTCTTCATGGTTTTCAAATAATAGTTTCTAGTTAGTGTCACTCTAAAAGTCATAAAAATCTAATTATTGAGTAAAAAATATAAATAGTATAAGTGTTGATCTTCTATTAAACTGTTTAGCCTTAAAAGACCTTGTAGCAGTTGCCTCTGTAGCCATTTTTCCTCACTTCTAGCAAGGAGCTAGAAATGCTGTCATACTCTCTGTACTTTCTAATAAAATATAATAAACATCCAAGCCCAAACACGAAAAAAACTGTTTCAATCGTGTTTCTATTAATCCTAACTCTAAAAAAACCCCAAACAAAACTAATTAACAAACCACTAATTAAATCATACAACGCCCCTACATCGCTTCCTACAGGAACCTGCAGCTGATTTGCTGAATGTGGGTGGATCCACCTTGACCTTCCCTTGTCACCTGCAGCCAGCTGCCCATCTTTGTAATGTCTCAGAATAAACTTCCTTGGGGAAGAGGGAAGAGTTTGGATTAAAATCTTCGGGTTTACAAAATCTTTGGCTCAAAATGAAAAAAGAGGACCGTGCTCCCTTAGTCAGCCCTCGTGGCAGCTCACAGCTGTTACCCGATGCCAGAAGATGATGTGGGTCATGCCCAAGCTTCATTTTCAGTGACCTGAAGATACACTGGAGACGAAACACAGCTTTCAACTTCCACAGCTTCCTCCAGGCTGGGTTACAGGGGAAAACTCTTCCATGGCAGAGAGCCTCCCGAGCCAACACGAGCCCTTTTGGGGTCCTGTGATGAGGCTGAGTTTGGAAGTCTCCCAGCACAAGCAGGAGCCGCTCCTGCCAAGTCACCTCTTGCCTTGGCTGTCGGGTGATGCTCTGCCTTTCTCAGCCTCGGAAAAGAAATCAAGGCACCAGCATTCTGGGGTCTGGGGACGCTGCTAGGAAAGCCTGCTGCTGTCGCATCAGCCAAGTGCTTTTCGTGTTGTTTTTTGCAGCCTGCAGAGGCTCAGGCTGGTACAGAGCGGGCATGGAACATCCCCGGGTACACGGCAGGGGATGGATACGCGGGAGGATTCCCTGCCCAGGCTGCTGTTTGAGGGCACTGCCCGGGTTTTAGGCTCGGGGGGAAGCCCAGGAGGTGAATCCAGAGCCAGCGGTGCCCGCGGTGCCCGGCAGGGGCCGACAGAGACCGCGCTGCCCGGGCGCTCCGGCCGCGGGATCGCGATACTCCTGTCGCGACAGGCGGGCACTGCCAGCCTCACCAGGGCATCCCTGCAGTGCTGGCACCCGCCAGGACACGCAGCCACAGGGTCACAGGATGGATGGGCTGGGTGGGAAGGGACATCATCCTGTCCCTCTGCCAAGGACAGGGACAGCTTCCACCAGCCCAGGCTGCTCCGAGCCCCATCCAGCTCTTGGGCACTGCCAGGGATCCAGGGGCTCCACAGCTTCTCTGGGCAACCTGTGCCAGTGCCTCAGCACCCTCACGATAAAGAATCTCTTCCCAAAATCTAACCTAACCCTACAGACCTCCGAGGACAGCAGTGACCACGAGGAATTACACGTGTACAAAGTTGGTGACTCTACAGGAGCCAGGCAAGGAACAAGCACAAACCTCTGCCACCAATCTGAAATCAGAGCTGCAGTGATCCAGCCAAAAGGACAGTGACCCAGTCAAGGCTTTGTGGGGCACCACTCATGGGAAGGCAATACCCACACACATCTGTGAGGAATGTATTTCACCCAATCGGCCAAAATCCCTCTGAGCATAGGGCCAGAGGAACCTGTTGGCTGATGGTGGCAGAAGGGGCTGGAGAACAGCAGCAACCTGAGCTGGGGCCTCCTGGTCTGGCAGGAAGACCTGCCAGTGCCACCCACACTGGTGTTGTGCTGGGAGCCACAGCTTCACACAACTGGGAAATTACTGGGGTAATTTCACTGGAGTTGTCCCAGTGTGGTTTGTAGTACACAGCTAAAAGCATCTCATACACTTTGAAACACGAAGCTCAGAACTGACACATTAATTCCACAGTGACAGGAAGATTGTGGATGCAACCACCCCTAGACTTACACCAGGCTTTGGAGCAGGTTTGGTGAGAGGTCAATACCCTCTGGGGGCCATGGAGTGACACCACTCTCTCCACTTGTTCTGACACCTGCAATGGAACAGGTCGTGCCTATTCGTAACTCATGCTAAGCCAACGTGAAAAAACATCCCTAAGACAACAGGAGCTGCAATGGTAGGTGTAAGGAAAACCACAGAGCAGAGCAAGGTGGGATGAAGGTGCCAGGTCAAACAGAGTGGGAGGGAAGATGGGGGAAATCCTCCCCCAATACCTGTTAGGAAGGAGATCCTTTTACAGTGGGCCTAAATCTTTAGCCCAACCAGCACAAGCAGCTGTTCAAATTAGAAGGAGCTCTAAGATGCAAGGGACTTGCAGAAAATTACTTTGACACAAAACAGTGGTAGCAGAGGTACTGATGGAAAGTGAAATAAGGAAATCAGCTTTCCAGGAGGAAGGAGTGATGAGTTACATTGCCACGTTTTGTCACTACAAATACACTTGGGCAAAACTGACTGGAAAGATCAAATAACTCATGCAAAAATAGTTAAACAACAGTGGAGCGTGGAGCACAGTGCTGGGCACAGGCAGGTAAGGGAAGCAGAGGGAGTTCCTGAGGACAAGGCTGCACACCAAACAGCTCTGTGCCCCACTGCTGCTCCCTGCTGCTGTACCCCTGGAGAGGATTCCACCAGCTTACGGAAATTAAAGGGCACTCAGAGTCACAGTGCTCTAAGACTGGCCACAGTTCTGCAGGTCTGCACTGTACAGAATAAATGAGATCCTGCCCAGTGCTGAGGATCAGCAAAGTCTTAGCTCAGAGCTACAACTGCCTGAATCTCTTCAGCATTCTCCAAGCCACTGGGAAATGGGAGAGTCCACCAGCCCCAACACAGGATTGCAGAATCTGCTCTTTGACAGGACAATGCTGCAGTCATGGGCAGGATCTCTCAAAGAATTCACCCTTCAAATCAGTGGGGATCTTCTGCCTCAAGGAGGGAAACACTGCTGAAGAGGAAATGACTGAGGAAGTTCCTGGGTTTGAGATTTGCTCCTTGCCTCCACTGTTCCCTTTGGTCCTATGGAAACAGTCACTAAATCTGCATCAGCTTCCCAGTTCCTGGAGCCTGTAAATCAGCCAGAACTCCCCTTGACCTTGGTGGGAGGCTTACATGATTAAAGCCAGCAGAAGAGAGACAGCAATAAAAGATCACATACAAGAGCCTTTCTTTTCTTCTCTTTCTTATTTTTTTTTTCAGAAAAGAAAAGAAATTTCCAGCAATGAGAAATCCTTTCTGCTCCTAAGGGCAAACTTTGAAAGTGAAGTAACTGTTACACACATATATTCTATTATTTGTTAGCAGGTTTCACACAGGTAACTTGCTCAAATCACTTTGAAAACACTTCCTTTAATATAGGAACACAGGAGATAGATTAAAAGCATGCAAGTCTCCTGCTGAATGCCAGAGGCTCTGGAACATTGAACTCAGCACTTTGTAAAATTATCTCCCTTCAAACAAACTTTCTACTGTACTGATTGAAAAGGAGAAGGGAGGTGGGAGCCAAATAATGTTAGAGAGAATTCAAGTCAATTTTGTGCCTACACAGCCTCCTGACAGGACCCCAGCCCTGTCCATGACCTTTCCAGAGCTCTGCTTACCTGGAGGCCTCCAGCCCCCCTTTTGGAAACCACAATCAACCCTATTAGCAAATAAAGAAAACCAAATCTAACAGAAAGTTTAAGAACTGAGAAAATCCTGCACTCAGGTTTCATTTCAACCCTTGGATTAAAAGTTTTCTTCCAAATCCACTCTAATTAAAGATGGTGGGAGCTTCATGGATATCCATATATTTCTACCAAGCAGCTGCTCTGCTTCCCAGGATTTAGGCTGCTCTAATTTAAGACCCTCACTGTCAAACATGCTGATCTGGGATTTCAGCTCCTTGCAGCCAAAAGGCTTCGTATCACTGACTGGGGCTGCAGGATGAGTAAGCAGGTATTCTAATAAGGGAAAGATGAGACTGGAACCTGTCCTAAGCTATGAAGATTGGGAGGATTGTGCCATATAGCTCTGAGCACCTCCAGCTTTCCTTGAAGCCTTGTGGCAGCAGCCCAGGATCAAGTCTTCACTTATTAAGAATGTAATTCTCCTGGGATTTTCAATAAGGTCTATTCTTCACTCCTGACACTGCTTCTATGCCACTAACGTCAGAGTTTCTGCCAAATGTGTGTGGCTTCTCTCTTTTTATCCTCCTTTTCTTTTCAAAACACCCAAACCCCACAGTGAAAGTTGCAGTTCAGTTTTTCCTCTTTTTTTTTTTTTTTTAAATTGATTGGTTTGCTTTGTTGGTTTTCTATAGCATCTTCCCCAGGAGGAGAGTTTTAGTGGAGCTGGGTCATGCACAGCGTGTTCTGAGACTGGACACCCAAAGCACAGAGCTCTAAAGCCATAAACAACTCGACAAGCCTGAGGCTGTGCCTCTGAGCAGAACACTGAACACTGACAAGTTCCTTAGGAAAAACAGAAAAACAGGCCTTGAGCTGTCAAGAGTGCTAAAAACCTAAAATGGAGAAAAATCACTTAACTTTTCCTGCTCAAAGGTTAAGAAACACCGCCAAAACCAATGACTGATGTTGGTAGAAGGAGGATAGAAATGAAATGGAGGAATGAAAAGCTGAAAAGAATAGAGGACTTGTCATAACAATGAGGGATTTAAGTTTTGAGGTCAATAATTTTTTAGTTGCAGTGCCTCTTACTTAAAAACAACTAGCTGACCAAGTTTTGGAGTGAAAATTGCTTTTTCTCATGATATATGAAATTAAGTTTTCTTTGCTAAAACAAACTAAATGGGATTCAGAAGTTACCATGAGTTACAACAAAAAACTGTAGGCAGTAAATCTTCAAAAAGTTGCCTGAACCAAAGCTCAGGCTGATGCAAGACATTACAGCTTTAAGAAGTTAATTGACTTTAAGCTACTAAAAATATGATTTATGATGAATATTCCTAGCAGAAGTAACAGACTAATTTGTTTTCTGCATATAAAACACACCCAAATTAACTTTATTTATTATTTTATGTACTCATTAGTGACACATAAGTCTCAAGTCCACATTGGATGTAAAATATATTTGGGCCATTACAACAGCAGCATTTGCAGATGGCACATATTAAATCATTAAAAAATTACTGCTCTTCAGTCATTAATGGCCAGGAAGCACCATAAATGTGGCCTTCTGGTGCTATTTTTCCCACTGAAGAGTCAGCTCTTGACAGCTGGCTTTGTAAGCACTGAGGAGAAATGCATGCAAGGCATCCAGAGCAATCAGCTGCCAGCAGAACCCACCTCAGAAACTCCATGGAATTGTTCCTGGGAATTGTTTGTAAAGGAAAGGCTGAGGCTGGAGGCTCCTGTCAATAACAAGGGAATGACAATGCAGAGACACTGCAGCTCGAGGAGCTGGTGATGCATGGAGCATCCCTCTTTCCCCAGTGACAAGTGAGTGAGGAGGACACAAGCTCACTTTCGATACTATTGTCAATTCCTAAGCTCAGCTGAAAAGACCCTTGTGCAAAAAGCCCAGCACGATACAGAATGGCAGGCACAGTGATCAGCAGCCTCTTCACTTGTTCATGTAATACCTGCATGGGTTTGTGAGGATTTGCTATTGAGGTCCCCATTTCTGCCAAGATCATTCACTATATTCTACAGTGCTGTGTCAATTCTTGTTTCTATCAATGTTGCTGTCACTTTCTTTAAAACAAAGCTCTAGAAGGTGTCAGAGCAGACTGATTTTCTTGACATCCCCTGAATTTCTCCTTTCTTATTTCCCTTGCACTGCATTTGATGCCATTTCTCCATCACTTCCATGGCAAATTCATTCTTAAGCCTTAGCTAGGGTTCACACTGTCTTATTAAGCTGAAGGAAAAGGATAAAGCAAAATATTTTTTCTTATAAAGATCAATGCAACAAGTTCTAAACAACTCAGGTGTCTCCTACAATGCTCTTGTTCAGACCTGTGCTGGGCCATCCCAAGGGAAACCCCTGAGAGATCTTCTTGGGACTCTCAGGAAAGCCATGCTTCAAAGAAGAACACATCTTATTTTCCCTTCTGCAGGCACCCAACTCCAGGGCTTTTCCCATTTGACTTCAACTGGGGCTCCTTTCTCACATCACATATTACCACTCATGTTTTTTCACCAGTTTGAGCTGCCCCTCATTTTATTTTCTGACGTTCAGGACATATTTGCTCAAGGGAAAGAAAGGCATCATAGAAATCTTGCTTTCTAAAGAGACTTCTGGCCTCTGGACCTAATCCTGCTACCACTGGCAGTGTCAGAATGGGGTTGGTGAATATACACTCTCTATATCCAGTTCATCCTCTATTTAAGTCCTTTTGCATTATATTTTGTTGAAATAATTTTAAAGCATACTTATTTATTCACCTACAAATTTCATTTACTCATTTGAACTTCTCATAAAGGCTTGAGAAGGGTAGCATGATGATCTAGCAAGAATACAAAACAAAAGTGTTTAGAAATGGGTCAAAGACACAAATGTCTTGAAGAAATAATATAAAAGTTCAGAAGAAAGTCTTAGGGAATGTTTTCTGCAAAGAGTTAGAAGATCACAATTGGAGAAATGAGGCTGAAGAATATAATAACCACACAGTCTTAATTCAGTAAGGATTCCATTATAACTGAGAAGTAAATTACACCTCTTACTTATGGATTCATAGCTGCCTATTTAAACCTTATCTGAATACAGCTCTGTGCTATAAAAGCTGAAATCAACTATTAATCATAAAAACAGAACAGGTAAAACAGATTGCCTGCTCAGTATGTTTATAGGACAGACTTCAAGCAATTTTGTGGTAATACTGGCAATACTGAAAGTTCTGTTCATTCAAACACTGAGAATTCATCTGTCCTCTTCCCAATCTGCCAAAACATCATACTGCAATAATACATCCTGCTTATACCATAACTCACTGCAGAGTGGTTTCTGAGCTTTTGGAAAGATCCCTGTGAGATATTTACCTGGAGAAAAGGATGCCACTGATTTAAACACAAGAGAGATATGATATAGAAATAAGGCCCCATTAGGACACAAAGCTTTTGATTCTTACAGATTTCTGGGTGAACGTTTTTGTGGGGTGATAGGATGAGCACACACATTTCCCAGTCACAGACAGGAACACACATCACTGACTGTTCTCCAGCCCTAATAACATGTAATTAAACCCCAGCCCTCTCTTTGTAGCTGCAGGAATTGCCTCACAGGATGCAGTGCACAGAGCCTGCCTGTGAGCACAGGGGAGCTGGGCACATCTGCCAGGACCTAATGCCAAGGCTGATCTCCTCCTTCGTGGCAGTGATGCTGCCAGTGAGGAACCCCATTGCTCACACTGCCAGATGTTTGTTCATGCCCAGCTGATGGTTCCAACCCTCAGCACTCCAGGGCCAGCTCCCAGCCAAGCCTAAAGCCAAAAGTGAAGAGCTCTGCCATTGATGCCAGCTCCTCTATGCAACCTCTACAGAAAAAACAACAGGAGAGCTTTTCAATAACTGTTTTGAACTTTCTGTGCTTTCTGGCACTGACCCCCAAAAGAAAACTGCTTTTGACTTGAGGCCTTGGTGAAGGCTTCCAAAATTGAGTGATGGAGTTGGGATCACTGGTGTGCAGTTAAATAGAAATGTGTAACGCCACATTGTGAAGGGTTTGGAATTTGGGGTTTTAGAATATAGGAATAGGTATGGGACAAGATGGAGGTTCTGGGGCATTGCATCTTCTTCCTTCTTGTTCCTTCTTCTTCTTGGTTTCAGGTAGTAGTTTTTGGTTGGATAGAAAATCCCACAGTGAGGGTCACAGGTGTTTGGTCATTGGGTCAAAAGTATAAATAATATAGATGTGAGCTTTTAATTGGATAATTAGGCCTTAAAAGACCTTGTAACAAGCAAGATACAGCTCTATTTTGTTGTCAGTTAGAGGTGCTGTAGAATTCACTATACTATAGATAATAGTATAGTGAATTCTACATACTATAGAATTCTATATACTATAGAATTAATAAACAACCGAGTCCAAACACAAAAATCCATCTCTTGTGCTTCAATCCTGACTCTGAGTGAAGGCAGAAGAGAAAAGAAGCTAGCCACTAATAAGTGGTGCCTCTAATAACTAACCATCACCCCCATTAAGGCCAGAAAGCTCTGGTCCTTTCCACAAATGTAAAAGTGACCTGAAAAAGAGTTAATCTGAGTATTTATGTGGGAAACTCTGTATCTTCTCCGCTACTGAGAGCACAGTGTTTCGTTACTCAGAAGACAAGGTGTATTCCAAAGGATATTCACAAGCTGGGGTGGGGAGAATCCACAAGAGTATTTGGGGTAGTTAAAAGCCTTCATGATAAATCTCAAGAAGGTAATGAATGACCTAGTTCATGTCTTTTGAGCTTCATGGTCAAAACTAAAGAAAGAAGCACTCAAGAAGTGAGACACTCCATGTTCTCAAGGGATTAGAGAGCTATTTAATGTAAATTTGAACTTCATGAGGTTTGCCTGAGCCCATCCCTCCAGCTGTCAAGGTCCCTTTGGATGAAACCCCTTCCCTCCAGCGTGTTGACTCCAGCTTGGTGTTGTGGGCAAACCTGCTGAGAGTGCACTCGGTCCCACTGCCCCCATTGCCAAGAAAGATTTAAAATGATACCTGTCCCAATCCTGACCCCTGGGGAAGGCCACAAAGGTGTCGTGTGGGACAGTCAGATGCTTTGCACAAGCCCAGGGAGATGATGTCAGTCACTCTTCTGGCATGATTTTCCCTTAGTGACAAAGCATGTGGGTTATACTTCCCTGTTTTCCACCAGTGGTAACTTCATTGGACTAGCCATGGCTTCTCAAATCTGAGGGATAGTGGATGAACAACTTCATCTGCAAGTTCCCTTGGGACCTGTGCCTGCATCTCATCCACCAAGGAGGACTTGTCCACCTCCAGGCTCCTCAGGTGGTCTTGGGCCTGGTCTCCTGCAGTGGGAGGCTCTCCATTATCCCAGTCCCTCTGCCTTCTGCAGCTCAGGAGGTGTGGCTGGAGCCCTTGCTGGTGAAAATCAAGGCCAAAGTGTCATTGGGTACCTCAGCCTTCTCCATGTCTCGGGTACCCAGGTGTCCTTTTCCTTATGGAGATGACCCACACTTCCCCAGCCTTCCTTTTATCACCAGCATACGTATAGAAGCTCTCTTGTCCTCAATTTCCCTGGTCATCTCTATAATTCTATCAGGGCTTTGGCTTTCCTGACCTGATCCCTGGATGCTTGGACAGGCTCTCTGCATTCCTCACAGACAACTTGTCCTTGTTTCTGCCCTCTGCAGGCTTCCTTTTGGCATTTGAGTTTGTCCAGGAGCTCCTTGTTCATCCAAGCAGGTGCCCTGGTATTTTTGCCTGACTTTTATTTTTGGGATGCATCGCACACCTGAGCTTTGAGGAGGCAGTCCTCAAATATCAACAAGCCTTTTTGGGCCCATCTTGCCTTCAGGGCTTTATCCCATGGGTCTTTACCAAGAAGATCCCTGAAGAGGCCAAATCCTACTCTCCTGAAGTCCAGGATTTTGAAGTTGCTGCACACCCTCCTTGCTGCCTTCCACCATTTCATGATGACTGCAGCCAAGGCTGCAGAATTCAGACCAAGAACAATCTATTAGAGTAATAGTAAACCATTTTCAAACACACTTAATACTTCTTGGAAAAGGAAGGTTATAGCCATCATTTGAGTCTGATCTGTCTCATATTT
>VWZS01007477.1:41469-140027 GCA_013397075.1 Rhabdornis inornatus | reverse complement strand
TGTGGGACAGTCAGATGCTTTGCACAAGCCCAGGGAGATGATGTCAGTCACTCTTCTGGCATGATTTTCCCTTAGTGACAAAGCATGTGGGTTATACTTCCCTGTTTTCCACCAGTGGTAACTTCATTGGACTAGCCATGGCTTCTCAAATCTGAGGGATAGTGGATGAACAACTTCATCTGCAAGTTCCCTTGGGACCTGTGCCTGCATCTCATCCACCAAGGAGGACTTGTCCACCTCCAGGCTCCTCAGGTGGTCTTGGGCCTGGTCTCCTGCAGTGGGAGGCTCTCCATTATCCCAGTCCCTCTGCCTTCTGCAGCTCAGGAGGTGTGGCTGGAGCCCTTGCTGGTGAAAATCAAGGCCAAAGTGTCATTGGGTACCTCAGCCTTCTCCATGTCTCGGGTACCCAGGTGTCCTTTTCCTTATGGAGATGACCCACACTTCCCCAGCCTTCCTTTTATCACCAGCATACGTATAGAAGCTCTCTTGTCCTCAATTTCCCTGGTCATCTCTATAATTCTATCAGGGCTTTGGCTTTCCTGACCTGATCCCTGGATGCTTGGACAGGCTCTCTGCATTCCTCACAGACAACTTGTCCTTGTTTCTGCCCTCTGCAGGCTTCCTTTTGGCATTTGAGTTTGTCCAGGAGCTCCTTGTTCATCCAAGCAGGTGCCCTGGTATTTTTGCCTGACTTATTTTGTTGGGATGCATCGCACCTGAGCTTTGAGGAGGCAGTCCTCAAATATCAACAAGCCTTTTTGGGCCCATCTTGCCTTCAGGGCTTTATCCCATGGGTCTTTACCAAGAAGATCCCTGAAGAGGCCAAATCCTACTCTCCTGAAGTCCAGGATTTTGAAGTTGCTGCACACCCTCCTTGCTGCCTTCCACCATTTCATGATGACTGCAGCCAAGGCTGCAGAATTCAGACCAAGAACAATCTATTAGAGTAATAGTAAACCATTTTCAAACACACTTAATACTTCTTGGAAAAGGAAGGTTATAGCCATCATTTGAGTCTGATCTGTCTCATATTTTCCCCCAAAGCTTACTAGTGCAGCTCTGCTGACTTACTTAGGATCAAAGCTTTGTGTACCTATTATGCTTATGAGAAGAAGAAAAGTTTTCTGCTCTGGTCACCTATTTCTCTTTGTTTATATCAAAAGAAAATCTGAAACAGAAGGTGTGAAGTGAGAAGGATTCTTTTCTGTCCTAAGAGTATATATAACAAAGAAACAAACCCAAATTGCTAAGGATTCTGTTCCAAGATGAGAAGCTGGAAATCTGTATTCTTAGCACTGATCTCTGCTGTGCCCCCACCCTGCTGCAGGACATTGGCTGAGCCTTCAAGGCAGGGGCAGTCTCCTCCCATGCATTTACATCACATCTAGCACATCAAGACTGCACTTTAATATAAATATGTCTTGACAATTTTCTTTAATGGCAGTCTATAGACATACCTGCCCTTTGAAAGCACTTCAGACGGATTTACCCATGCAGCCCCCACTGATTTCACTGCAGATAGTTTCCTTCTGACATACCTGCTTGTACTCTGGGCATGTGCACATGAAAAAAGAATAAGTTGGACGAAGCAGCCAAAGCAATATCACCCAATATCAGGTGCCATTATGCAAACAGGCCACACCACAGTCTTCCCAAAGGGATCTTGTAGGGATGGAGGGATCACCAGCCATGGGAGGCAAGGAATGACTCTGGATTTCCAGATATGTCACCTGTACTGCTGGCACAGGTGGTGTTCAGAAGCAGGCAGCACCCATCAGCTGCCAGGAACAAAAGGAAACGGGTCAAGAGGTCACAGAGCTTATTGCGTGCAGAACTCTTCAGCAGCTCATTGCACTTCTTACAAGTCATCTTTAACGAGAGTGCTAGCTCCTTTGTTGTCTTCAGCAGAAATAAAAAGCACTCTCTGTCTAAAGCTGCTCAGATACAAACTGAACAACTTTCTTCCAAGTCTAAGCCCAAGACTACAAACCGTTTTGACTGGAGTCTGCATCCTGCTGCTAACACAGGGGTAGTTTTTCAAGTGTTTCATCCCGTGCATGCTAACTAGGGATGATTTGGTTATTCACACCATGATTTGGTTATCCAGCTTTATACCATCAGGAAAAACTGGATACAAAAGACAAAAGCACCCGTGAGACAGTGACCTGTAAGTTCAAGTAGCCCCTTCTCTGTTCATCAATCTATACAGGTCAGCAACCACTGCAGAAGTTTGTGACACTCCCAGTCAGATTCTGTCCTGGGACTTCATCCACGTTTGTTGGGGCAAAATGTTAGAAAGCAACAAATAAGAGGGATGGAGAGCTAAACCTACAAAATGAGATTAACAGGAACACAGGAAGAGGAGCTGGGAAAGCAGTGTTGCTGTTCAGCATCACAACAAAGAGCAGCTTCTCCAGACAGTGATGGCTCAAAAGATTACCAGTTCCAGCCTGCCTTTGCTCATCCACCTAGGCTGTATTCTTTTGAACTGTAACCTCAGGAAAAATAAGTAAATTGTCCTGAGAGTGATCTAAAAAGTAAAAGCAACTTCACTGTGGAAAAAAAGAAAAATACCCTGAATGCGAATCCTTACACTTTCTCCATTTAAATGCATTTGAAAGAAATGAATTCTGCGTCTCAAATAGAGTGTTCTAAGACTTCTTCTTCGTTCCTGCTACATGAATAATGGAAGCAGAAAATACATTTGTATTTATTTGGTTTAGTTTCAAAGAATTAAAAATAAGATCTTGCATCATTTTATTTATTAAAAATGTCAGGGCTGCAATTTCATTCTGATAGTTCAGCTTAAATTTAAAAAAAAAACGACAAAACAGACACCTTGCTATCCATGATAGGAATGCTGTTCTTATTACAAAAGACTAGGTAATATTTTTTGCACACTTCAATGAAAAGGAAAGAATAGAAAGAACTTCATGTGAAATGCCAAAATAGATCTGATTTCTCATCGCTTGGCCTTGTAATTCTCCTATAGCAGATAAAAATAAACCAGTCTATACCTGGACTTGAGCTTTTCAATACAGTCTAAAATACTAAGCTCATAAATCTCCTTTTGGGGCTCAGGCAGCTCTTAAGAGTATCATCAACTTGGAATTTTTGTAATTCATTAAACAAACAAAAAAATATACAGGCCATGAAGTAAGTCCTGGATAGCATTCTGTCAAGGAAGTTTGTGATTTGAAAGAGAGCATGTGTTTGAAAAGAGTATTGATAAGGCAGTGCAGACACAGCCTCTGCATTACAGGAGACCACAGTTACTACATTTTAAATTTCAGTTACGTGGTATGCCTGTTGCAGATGCTGTAGAAGACCTCCTGCATCACTGCTCTGTGGGGAAGGGAGGGGAGAGAGGAGCAGCTGTCCTTCCCTCTAGTTTGATATCCCAGCTGTGGTTTGCAGGCACAGTTGGCTGGAGGAGCTTTGCCTCCTCCGAGGAGGAGGTGTTGGAAGGAGCCCATGTGCCACTGCCTCCCATTGCTTCACCAGAGGTAAATACTGTCTGCTGAGCTTGCACTTTGCCCCTATCACCATCTGTAGCTGTTGAACTAATGCACTCCTCCTCATCTCCCTTTCTCATGGAATTATTAGAAGAAGGAGAGGAGGAGAGGATGGAGTTCAGTGACTAATGGTGCCAGAGTGAAGGAACCTCATTTGCTTTGTGACACTGCCACTGCCTTGCTGCACAACCTTAGGCAAAGCACTCGATTCCTTTAGGCCAGAGAATTCTTATCTTTAGAATGAGATAAGAGCACCACCTTCCTCTGCAGGATGCTTTAAGATCCTGGGAGCAAAGGTAAAGGTTGCCTGCATGCAGTTGCCCTTTGGGATTCAGCACAGCGGGGCCCAAACTTTGCTTCGGATACAGCACTTCAAACTTTTGAAGCTTTGCCAGCAGTTTCCTGGGTTTGTAGACAGACTAAACCCAGATTCCTGAGGGTTAAACCTGAGATGCAGCAACGTGAATTTTGAATGCCATCTTTTTAACCATGGATCATATAGACACACACTCGTCTAATAGGTATGTCTTACTAAAACCTAGTGTTTCCCTTCCTAATCTTAACTGTACTCTTACTGCTTCTAACCAAACTGCCAGCATCTTCATCCTCTCTCTGGCAATGCTGCCTTGGGGGCTTCACTGGGGAGGCAGAGCCAGCTTTCCATACACAGAGATGTGGTCAAGGAAAGATGGAACGATCATCTTCCAATTCCATTGCACAAACCGAGGCTTGAATACCGGATAGATACAGGCAGTCAGACAAGTTGGAGCAGCTTGACCTGTGGGGAGCATAAAGTGCCTCTTCACATCACAACCTGCTCTTCCTGTACTGCTCTTTGCCAAAAGAAAATAGGTACAGACATTCTCATAGGAAACATATGTAAAATAAGATCAAAACTAAATGGGAAAGGCAAGGAACCACCAGTAGAGGAGTTGGACAGTTTCTCACTGCCTCATTAATCCCTTTGCTGCACCTGATTCTTCAGAAGACAACAAGGAATGGTCTGTTTTTCCAACTTTCTTCCAGCCTGATGAAAGCAGCAAGGCTTCTTCTCCTGTTCTCCTGAAGGTTTTTTTTAAAAATCCTGACCCTCCCAGAGTCAAAGCTGAATCATAGTGCCCTGTTTCACGTCTCCTTCCTGTTCAACACCCTACTATTCTAGGGCAGTGTGAGCTGCCAGAGGTGTCCCAGAGTCCTGGCCACCCCCCTTGTTAAGGTCATTTTGTTCTCTTCCAGGACTGCCACTGCTCCTCCGACCCGGGGTGGGTGATGATTTTAGGCATAACCAACTCACTGAACACAAAACCTGCCCACCTTGGGAATAACCTGCCACCAGCAAACGCTTTCCTCTGCACGAAGCACAGCCATCCAGCACTTCTGACACATCCTGAGAGCAAAACACCTTGACCTTGGAACTGGCAGTGCCAGGCTTTGCCGTGGGACAGGAATATGCAGCTTTAACGTGAGGTTAAAAGCTGTGGTCAGGAAGCAAATCCAGCCTGTTCCCATCACCCCTATCTCGCGTGCCCTTATTGCAACACGCGGTGGCCGGCTCGGTTTGGAATCCCTTAACCTGCAGCAATACAGGAAAGGGCCGCTGGCAGCAGGAGCGTGATCCCTGTGATGTCCAGCTGCAGGAATGCTGGCAGTCGGTGGTCCCGGTCCCTCAGCCCACTTCCTGGCGGGACAGGAGGCTGCACGTCACAAACCACCGCCGTAATTAGCTGAACTACGCAGCCAGAGCAGAGACTGGCCCTGGCACGGAAATACGGGAGAAGCTCGCACAGGCACTGCCCACACCGAGCCTGTTACTTCAGGGGAAAAGAGGACATTAGGCTAGGTAATTGCTCCCTCGCTGTTTGGTGTGCCCCAGCTCCGCTGTTCCCAACAGCAGAACGGCAGGAGCTCGGCTGGAACACAAACCTCAGCCAGGCAAAAGCCCTCTCTACACGGCACAGTGATTTTATTGGCTCTGAAACTCCCTCGGGAGGTACAGGTCAGCCTCCAGGTTTGAGACAGTTTTCTTTCTTTGCCCATTATAGCCCTTTTCTAATCACTTAGATAAGCCTGGGTCCGTGAACCCTGCGATGCAATCAGTGAAAATCAGTGCCACAACCCTGCGTTTTATTACTATTTTTCACATCTTCTCATTTTAATCCGCACTCCGAGACCGATCCCGTTCCCATCAAAGCACACAGCAAGCTCCCATTAAAATCTGGCTCAGCTAGTATTTTAATAACACTTAGACATTCCCGTCCTTTGCATAGTTCATCTGCAAAGCGCTTCACAAACATGAATTTCCTAATTACAGGCGGATGATTTACTAAAACTGGAAATTCCTCACTAGTTCTGTCTTTTCCTTTGAAGCTCCAGGACTCGCTCTTGTCCCTCGGCACTTTGGGAAGATCCCCGACGCCGCTCGCTCGCTGGTTCGCGGCGCGGAGAAGGAGGACACGGAGGAGACGGCGAGCTGCCCCGAAGCGCGGGGGCTGCGGGCCGTGAGCCGCGGGGCTCCCGCAGCACCGGGCCGGCCCCCCCGCCCCCGGCGGCCCCTCCGCACCGGGCAGGAAGGGGTGGAGCGGCCGGCGGAGCGCACGGGCGGGGTGCCGCGGGCGGGGAGGGGACGGCAGAGCATCCCGGCCGCGCTGAAGCCGGGCGGGCGGGCAGCGCCGAGNGGCGCGGCTTCGAGAGGATCCTGCCCAACAAGACGAAGATCCTGCGGCTCTGGGTGGCGTGGGGGGACGAGCAGGAGAACGTGCGCTTCGTGCTGGTGCGCAGCGAGGCTTCGCTGCCCAACGCGGGGCCGCGCAGCGCCGAGGCGCGGGTGGTGCTGAGCAAGGAGCGCCCCGGCCGCGGCCTGGGGGCGGCCCGAGCCAGCCTGGCGCTCACGCAGGAGCGGCAGCGCCGGGTGGTGCGGAAAGCCTTCCGCAAACTGGCCAAGATCAACAAGCGGCGGCAGCAGCCGCTGGCCCGGGAGGTCTCGTCGGCAGAGAGGATGGAGACGCTGGTGCACCTGGTGCTCTCGCAGGACCACACCATCCGGCAGCAGATCCAGCGGCTCCGCGAGCTGGACCGAGAGATCGACAGGTACGAGGCTAAGATCCACCTGGACCGCATGAAGCGGCACGGCGTCAACTACGTGCAGGACACCTACCTGGTGGGCACGGGCGAGCCCGAGCCGGGCCGGGAGCAGCCGGGCCAGCCCAACGCCGGCCGGCCCGAGGAGGACTACGCCAGGAAGTGCGAGGAGGTGCTGCAGCTGCAGGAGCAGCGGGCGCAGCAGGAGGAGCTCCTGGAGCACCTGGCCGCCGAGATCCAGCAGGAGCTCAACGAGCGCTGGATGAAGCGGCGGCGGGAGGAGCTGGAGCTGGCGGCGGGGCCCGGGCAGGCCGACACGGACTGCGACACCACGGAGCTGAGCGGTGGCGGCGCCGGCGGCGAGGGCGAGCTGCACCTGGAGCACGAGCGGGTCAAGACCCAGCTGAGCACCAGCCTCTACATCGGCCTCAAGCTGAGCACGGACCTGGAGGCCGTCAAGAGCGACCTGGACTGCACGCAGCGGGCGTGGGAGGACAAGGAGCGGGAGCTGCAGCGGCTGCTGGAGACGCTGGGCACGCTGGACGTGGCGGAGGAGCCGAGCGGGGCGGCGGGCGGGGCGCGGCCGGCCGCAGCGTGGCTGGAGCACGCCGGGGCGCTGCGCAAGGACCGCGCCGACAACGACGAGGACTCGGACACGGGGCTGAGCTCCATGCACAGCCAGGACTCGGACTCGCTGCCCGTCTGCGAGTCGCTCGTGTAGCGCCCGCCCAGCCCCGGGCGGAGCGGGGCTGCCGGGGCACTGCGGGCAGATGTGGGGCAGGCGAGGGAACTCCCGGCGCAGGAGGCAGTCACACAGAGGAAACATTTTAATTTGAGCTCGGGAGCTGGAACTTGTTCTGACTAGTCATCCGCGGGCAGCGCTTGGGCTGGCTCGACGGTGCTTTTATCTAAGGAAGAGAAAACCCACGGCGTGTTTCTGTTTCAGTCACGTCTGGGATTGCTCGCTTCTTAAATGCCGCCGCGTGCGTCCCTCCGAAGCTTCTCTAGCCGGGCCTTTTAACCCTCCCACGCTGCAGTCCAAGGCTGCTCCGGGTAACCTCTTCACGAGCCAAGGGCCAGGACGCGCTCCCGAGCGGGGACCAGCATCTCCCCGAGGGGGGGCCAGCATCTCCCGAGCGGGGACCAGCATCTCCCCGAGGGGGGGCCAGCATCTCCCGAGCGGGGACCAGCATCTCCCGAGCGAGGGCCAGCATCTCCCTGAGCGGGGACCAGCATCTCCCGAGCGGGGACCAGCATCTCCCGAGTGGGGGCCAGCACCTCCCGAACAGCTTCTCGGCATTGCAGAGTCAGATGGAGGGTTGTGCTGGGTTTCACTGGGCTCTGCGGGCCGTCACAAACGCACCCGTCTCCTTTACAGGCAAAAAGCCGCGACTCCAAAGCTGCTGGTTCCTCAAGCACTACGGAGGGAAAGAGGCGTCAGTCCTACTGACACTGGGATCACCCAAGGAGCCTTTGGACGGCACTGCAGTTCCTTTTGGCAACGAAAAGGGGTGATAAATCACCTCCTTTCTCTCTTTTTCTAAAGAACCAACTAAATCGAGATGTAGGTTAACATGTATAAACTCTGCTCTGCGTAGTGCTCTTCCTTACACGTAGATAAGAGTGCTTTGTTGAAAGGCAATACTGAGAATTCTGGTAGTGTCTGTAGTCGTGTGACAGTCATGGAAGGCAATTAGCAGTGCCTGTATGCACACAGCCTTCAACTACATTTTTTCACTAGGCTAGCTGATCTTTGGCTGAGCTTGGTTGTAGATAAACAGAGTACAGAATCAACTTGAGCTACCCTTTTAAATGACATAGTTCATATCAGGCCAAGAGATGCAATGATAAAAGCATGACTCAAGCCCTACCTGCACTACAGCTTAATCTTTTCTGTTATTCCAATAAAACAAAAAAAGCAGCCATCACCTATAACATGCATTTCACTTCACTGCCAAATCTAACTCTGCAGCTTAACTCTTGCCCAAAATGTACGATCTGCTCTTGCAATAAGAGACATTAGGGATTCTTGTATTCCAGAATAATTGCAGAAATAGTTTAAGTGGTGAGAGACCAGAGAATGTTGAGTCAGGTCCCACTGATGGTGTGAACTTTTTAAAACTTCTGAGATTATTATTTATGTAAGATTATTTATAAAAGTTTTCATTTAAAAATACGAAATTATATTAAAAAAGGGGTATACACCAATAGACAACAGACAATAGTTATTTTCATTAAAAACCTCGCAGCCTTCTACCCAAGGACTGCGTTCCACTCTTGCAGTGTTCTTCTTGGTAAGAATTCTGATGGACATCAGAAAATTAGGTTCAGGAGCTGCTCAGTTTGAAAGCAAGCAGAGAAATACTGTCTGTGGATTTGCAGAGGCTGTAGCTGTACAATTTTCTATATGCTATGACTCTTGATAAATGCTGTTCCACTGAATGGGTCTCAGCTGTAACAAACTGTGGTTTATTTTAAACACTGATTATATAATTGTTTTTCATATTTTAGTCAACTTTGGAAAATATTTAAGAACCTATTTTTAGAGCTAATAAAACTCTTAATAAGGCTAAACAAGTGTTCCCAATTGAGTGTGATTTAAAAATTGTGCCAGGACTGGGATTCTGTGGTATCGCCTTGTGTGCAAAGCAAGTAGAAAGATACACCAAGGGATGACAGCATCATGCCTTCGCTTTCTGGTGGCACAAGGGCCTCCCTCAGGTACCAGCAGCTGTGCACTGTCCTCAGCTCTGGCCACTGCAGGGGCAGTGCAGTGGCATTTAGAAGCACCAGCAGACGTCCAGAGTGAAGAATTTGGATTTTCATGGAAGCAGAGGTGAAGAACAAGCAGGGAGGGGGTGGGGGAGTCCCACTGCTGCCCTGCCTTCAGCAGTGTGGATGTAATGGGTGGGTGCTGCAAGGACCTGCTCACAGCTTCCTCAGGGACTGATGTGAGCAATAAATCTGAGCTGGCCGTGTGTGAGCTCTGCCATTACCACACCAGGCAAATGAAAAGTGAGCATGTTGTAGAAATGAGCTGCAACAGGCTGCACATCACTGTACTGCTGATAGAGGAACCAGGCAGTGTGTGGAGCATCAGGTGAGGGAAGGCAGGGAATTCAGAGTTGCAAAACAGAGCCTGCCTACTCATCCTCAGCTAGGAAAATTCATAAAACTGGGACAAACCCACTTTTGCCTTTGGCTGTTGTGGGCACTGTGTGATGCTGGCTCTTGGCTTCCCTGGAGCCCAAATAAGATCATGGCTCTGCAGAGCTGCTGGTCCCTGGCCCCTGAGGACAGGGCTGAGAACGCTGCAGGTGGCACTGTAGTCTCAAGGGTCTGGTGGGAGCTAGAGTGTATTCTTAGGAGCACCTATAGGAGTGTGTTCTTATATTGTGCAGGTGAAATTTGGTAAATTTATTTGATGGTTAAAGAGTTACGAGTGCAAGAGGCTCACAGACTGAACTCCAGCATCTTCACATATCCCTATTGCTCTCAAACCATTATTAAAACATTAGAATAGAGGAGGAAATCACTGTTTGCATTGGACCAGGCACTTTTCCCTTCCCTTCTTCTGGGCTTGAATATCCTCACTCAGATAATAGAAACAAGCCACAGGATGCTTGTCAGGGAATTTGGCTCTGGGCTTTTGCTGGGCACATAGCCAAGGGTTAGGAGAGCTGATTCAGAATCACAGGTAGAAGGGCAAGATTTTTTTATCTCCTTTGCAGTTCAGACAGAATGGGAGAGAGAGATAGCAGCAGAAAAACCCCTGACCAGCACCATGACGGAAATCCACCTTCCGGCACCACCAGGAGAGAGGTGAAAGATCCAACAAACATAGGCTTTGGGGATGTTTTAACACCCTTCCCTTCTTTGTCTTTCAGAGTAAATTCGCACCTGATCTTCCTCTCTTTCTAAGACAGATGCAGATAGCCATGAATTAAATAAAAACCTAACAGCACTCCATTTATGTAAATTGTGTCTAGTATCAGGTTGCCCTATCTATTCAACAGCCTGCTTCTCAAAGGAATCACCATGGACTGAGGCCACCAGGCTTTTCTCAGACAATAGCTACAGAAATCAAAAGTTTTGTCCAGGAGATATAAATCAGAGTAGCAGCAGGCCTTAGTTTCAGGCAGCCTTTAAACAAGCATTACAAAGCACTCCTACACAGGTCCTGGGTGTTTGCTACCCTCGGCCACGTTTCCTCTGACCCCACATGGCACTTTCTGTTTCTCTGTACAGGAGTTCTCTATACAGGGACCAGGTAGTGAAAAAAAAGAAAAGAACTTTAATTAGGTGAGGCCCTGATCGGGCTCAATGCACAGCCGCACAAATGTTTTTGGCAGCAACAAGGTACAGTGGTAAAAATGAGGAATTGAAGGCCCTTGGAAAGGTGGAACTGATCCTTTCAGCAATGGGCACTGTTTCATGCTGACTCTCATGCTGGCAAAAGCTTCCTTCAGGCTGTAAATATCCTCCACTCACAGTCTAAGTGAAGGCTTGGAGAGTGCAAAACCGAGGCTGGAGCTGAAACTTCTTTGACATCAATTACACTCACCTATATTAAACCCAAAATAAGCCAAATAGCACTGCTCTTAGCCTTGACCTTGTTTCAAAAGCCCACTATCAAGCAATATTATCAGAATGAAAACTCTGTATTGAGTTTGATGTATTTCTAGTTCTTAGCCTGTGTAAGTGATCTGCCAGCTTGAATAAGCACTTTGTGGGGATATCGTTTGATGCCTTCAAGAGAGGAGGAAAATGCATTTACTGTAATGAACACCACTGACATGCAATATGAATGACCTATTAATTATTGCCATGGATTCCAAACCAGCATGCAGGCAGCCAAATCACAGTCTGGTTGTTTTATGGTGACAGGTCCTTTTCCAAAGAACCTATGGGCCAGGTGTCAGTCAAAGGAGGGAAGCAGGTAGGTGGGTGTGAGAAAAGAAAAATGTGTCATTAAGCTTTATTATTGACTGCTTGCACAAAACATATGTTCCAGGTTTACTTTAAAAATAGTCTGTGTTCCTATGTCTGGAGACACACGTGCAGAAATCAACCTCCCTCCCAAGTTCTACAAACTTTGGGATCTTTTCCCCCCCTTTCATTTGCACTGAGCTGGGAATGTAGCTCAATACATGAAAAGAGCAGCAGAGGCCTTGAAATAACAGGTCTGGTGAGCTGTGCTGGTTACTGAGTTGAAATACAAGCCATTGTGGATTGTTGGGAGCAGTTGTCCTTTGAAGTCACTTGATATTATTGCTCCTGAGCTGGCACACAAAGTTTAGAGAAATGGGCATGGCAAAGTGCAGGGAGCCTACATGGATGTCACTCCTTTTCTACAAACTCTCATTGCTAAATGAACTTGGAAGCTTAACATAAAGGGGAAAATTAATAAACTCAAAGCAAATCTTGGCTCTGTGTGCAAATTAGCCAACTATCTTCAAGTGGAATTGTAAAATAGTATTTTGAGAAACACTGCTGGCATAATTTGCTACATCACTTGTGTAAATGCAGCAGAGCGGAGCCTTCCATGCAGCAGGGATTGTCACACACTGTCACATGCTGAATGACACACAGAGCTGGCCACTGGTTTCTCAGGGTGTTACAGCTCTAATTCTGCTGGGGCATTACAGCCTACCCTAAAAATACAGCTTCTGCAGGCTTTACACACTCCCTGCATATCAGCTTGTTTACACTTCAAGCTTTATTTGGAAAGTTTTATTACAATCCCTTTACCTCAGTTTCAAAAATGTTCCAGAAAGTCATTGATGTTCCATGAAAAAACAGTTTCCACTCCCAATAACTCCTTTATTCCTTCCTGCCAACCTGCTCCCCCACTATTCATCAGCACCTGCTCTGAATTTCTCTGAATAGCTTTGTTCAAAGTGCTGGGACTCCATGGGTTCAGAACTGGAATCCTGCTTGGTAAGAAACCTGAAGAAAGAATGAAAGACTCTTTCTGTGTCTTGGCAAAAACTCCATATTTGTGTAGCATCTGGCAAGCCCAGCAGTATTTTTGTAGTTGCCATATTAAGGATTAAGGACACACTCCCACCAGCTCTTTGGTGCTGGTCTTGCTCAACTTCCTTGTCCCCTGTCCCCCCACTTTATTTATTTATTTTTTTCTTTTTTTTTTCTAACATGTTCCAAGCTATGCTTGGAATTTTCCCCTTCTCCTACTCAGAGGAGTGCTTCTCACACGGGAAGGGAGCACATCCCCTCAGGTGACATCCTGGGGTGACATTGCTGTGGAGCATTGGGATGGGAAGATACAGTTACAAAAGTTACAATTGAAGAACTGAGGAATTCTTCACTGAATTGAAGGTTATTGAAGAATAACCTGAGCAGGGAGTGGTGTCTTATTTCCCTGGCAGAGTAAGTTTTTGATGCAGGTATTTACTGTGTGCACCACCTGGAAGAAGGAGGCCTGACCTGCTCAAGGCCTCCTAGGTGCTGCTGTAATGAAAACATTGAAAAATGTCAGTCTTCTGTGCCTCATCTCCTTTTCTGTATGGTTACAAACAGCCTTTGCCATTTAGCAGCTCATGGACCCACTGCAGAGTGATCTCAGAACACCATCCTGCTAAGTCAGTCTTGGGATTTCACAGAGTTTACTGGGGAAAAAGAAACAAAACAACGAAAAAATCCCAAAAACATTTATTTTTTTCTTTTTTTTTTCTAAAACAAAGCAAAATAAAACAAAACAAAAAAAACCCAAACCAAACCAAAACAAAAAAAAACCCCAAAAAACAAAAAAAACCCCAATCAAACAAACAAAAAAAAAAAACAAAGACAAAGTATCCATGACTCATGGAAAGAGCTCTTGCATGTCTGAAACATACTATCATCAGCTTACTAGCACTGCACTTCACATGGCTTAATTATGTGATTATTTAGTCTATTATCTCCAAAATAAATGATTTTCATCAGTCAAATTGTGCTCATGAGCAGGTCTTTGGAAAATGTGTTAAAAGCCTCTAGGAAAAATATTTAATCCTTGTTTCAATTTAATGTAATCCCCTTGTTTTAATCTCTTACATTGTAGTTTTTTTACATGTAATCAGGCTATTAGCTTATGCATTTAATTATCGGTGTAGCCTTATATGGTTATTTTCTGCCTTCCACTGAATCTCCCCTTGACAGATGTATCCCAAGAACAGATGAAAAGTAACTTTGGAAATTAAGAGAGACATGGATCCCCTTCTGAAAACATTGGTGCTTGTTCTTCCTACCACAAGCATAGCAGAAAATGATTTGCTTTTAATTGCAGATATCTGGCATTTCTGTTTCCCTTTCTTTCACAGTTGCTCTTCACTTTCTCACTGAAGGGTTTCTCCATAATTCTATTACGGAGAAATAAAAATTCCATTTGGGAGTGGTCAATGACAGGAATCTTGAACCATCAGTAGGTTAAAAGTTCAAAGCCAGCTTGTCATCTTTTTCTATAATTCTGTTCCTGCACATTTTCTGCGTCCCCTACCTTCCATCCTTCATTACAAAAAAGTATTACTCTGTCCAGGAAATAGAGTCAGGCACTCAGATTTTGGCATCCTTCGAAGGAAGATGGAGCACAGAGAGCTTCAGGTGTCCTGTAACACACAGAATGGTCCATGCAGCTGTGCCCATCCACAGGAATGAGCTGATCAGAAATGCCTTTCCTCAGCTCATACAGCAAAAGACAGGTTTGAAGTTACTAAATTGTAAATTGCTCATTCTTAGCCCCTCCTTAGGCAGAGGTGGCTAAGACTCTTCAGCAGGTGTTTCCAATGTGAAATAAAGTAACCTCAGCATCTGAATATTTGGAATTAATTTCGGGTCCTTGATTTCAGGGTGTGGATTTTTAATAACAGCACCTCCTGCTCCCTACCTGTCAGGGGTACAGTTAGAAAAGAAAATGACATTCTGGCTTAGAGGGAATTATAAACCAGCCAGGGTAGAAATGAGTGTGGGCCTTGCTGCTCTCTGTTTTCTGGGGGTGAATGAAAGCTTTCCTGCCTCTGCACTGCCTAAGTGAAGAGAGGATGGACAGGGATAAGGGTGTGGAGAGTGAAACTGGGTCAGAAGTGAACTGAGCCCAGAGCTCACCAGCTGGAGAGGAGTTTCCTGAAGGGGACCAAGAAGAAAGGACAAAAAGCCCCCAAGAAGCCTGGGCAATAGGAAGGCAGCAGGGAGGAGGAATGAGGAGCAGGAATGAGCCCCTGCAGGGTCTGTCACAGCCACCACACCTTGTGGTTATTGAGCTGTTCCACTGTCACCATCTCACTGGGAGGGACAGCCACAGCATCTTCACAGCTTTACAGCACTGCAGATCTCCAAAATAACAAACACTGCAGCCAGGTGGACAGGGGAAGACACATCACTGAAACTCCTGGGTTTTCCTGAGCTTCTGTTCACCCAATTGCAAAGGCCAGTGGCTACAGAATTTGCAACACACAAGGGTGCTGAGAATTTAAGGATGAGATGTCATTCTCTTTTTTTTTTTCCTTTTCTTTCAAGTTTTACTTAGTAAATATGAGGAGGAATGAGTGTTTTCCCAGATGATATACAGTTTGTGTCATCAGTTTCTCTGCAATACACTCCTTTCCTAGAGCTGCTGCTTTTAGAACCTGGGATGTTGTCATGTTGCTTTGCTTACCTACATGACCTGCCAAAAAACTGTGACACAAAGAAAATGGGCTATTTTAACTTAATTTAATAGGCAATCTTAAGGAAAAAGCAAATCCAGATCTATTACTCCAGTTTACACGAGCCAGATTAGAAAGGCCATTGCACATGGTTTGCAAGTATGTTTTGTAAGCTAGTTTGTGTAAAACAAGCCAGCTGAGAAAGACTGAAATCTCAATTATTTAAAGTCTCTCATCATGTGTCACCAGGGTGATTCACATGTAGGTCACTCAGTCTAGTTAATGAACACAATCACCATTTTTGACATTATTAATTGGACCTCTACTTATACTCCTTTCTGTATTTTACCTTCATAACCACCTCCATAATTAGCAACTCCTATAGCTCTAGCACGCCTAAAGGAATAGTTTACTTTTATAGAATGTGTATTTCATTATTAACTTCTCTTTCACTTCCCCTTCCTCCAATGCCTTTCCCCACAGAACTTCCAAGCCTTTTTCTTCTCCTCCAGACATCAGGCATTGGGCTTCACCTTTGGATTTAACAATGGTGAGAGACACTGCCTGTTCAGAAATCATCTGTCACACACTTTCAACTCAAGGCTTAAAGCTGAAAAGTCACAGTTGTTCAATCTAAGATGTCACACCAGTATTCTGGTATTTCTTTCACTTATAAAACTAAAGAATGGAAAGAATGGGTGTTTTCCTGGTTCAAAGATGGGTAAGACAACCAGCTTATGCAAAAGATCACAAGCTCCACTCTTTTCCCCAGGATATCAGAGCCTGCTTGTGAAAGGACACAAATTAGAAACCCTGAAGATGTACCCAGTTAACCCAGTGATTTGTACATTTTCAGCTAGACCCAAGTAGTATTTTAATTAGCATTGGTATAGCAACAGGACCACATAAGGTAGAAAGCTGTTATACTGTGTATTTTCAGAAGACTCAAGTCTTCTAGAGGAAGTCTAATACTCTAGACTACTGCATTTCATATCTACAGTTCTTGATAGTCTCAAGTCCATAATTTTATAGCCTGAGAATTCATGATTTCAGGAAGATTTTTGATTAATTTACATTTCAGTGGCATGAATCGCTGCTGTATTTATAAACATTTCATTCTCCATTTCCTGGATGTCTGCATTTCTTTCTGCAATGAAGAAAACCACACATACTGTAAAGATCTGTCCACGAGCAAAATTTACCAACAATTTTTTTTTCCCTAATATTGTTAGGTGTGTTTTAATTTTCCAATTTAACAAAAAGTGAGACGCTTTGTGAAGAGTGGCTCTGACAAAGGTGCCTCACCTGGTGGGCAGGTACTGCTCCGAAAGCTGCCTGGCTTCCTCTCAGGTGAGCCCTGCAGCCATTGCTGTCTGCCTGGGACACTGCTGCCAACATGGAAAGATTCTCCTTCTCCATATGCCGTACCTGGCAATTTCAGGTGAGGAGGACTATGGCACTCTGGATGGTTTTCTTCAGGCACTCTATGGCCAGTACAGTGTTCTGAACTGAGCTCAGTCCTGAGATTTTCATCTTTACTTCAAAAAACCGACATGAACTGTATTTTAGATTACTGAAGGGAAGTGCTATGGAGATCTGCATTGCCACAAAAGGCTTTATTGCACAAATAAGAGAAAAAGTGCATCTGAGAAAGAATGCATCTTTCATTAGGGCTCAAAAGGAACAGCTCCAAAGACATTTTATCATGTATTTTTTGATCTGCCTAGATGAAAGCCCTAGCTGTTATGGAGTACAAGTGAACATGGGCTGGTTCTGTTGTCTAGAATCTCACTTTGATTAGTGCTCCACAAGTTCCAAGCAGTTTGGTCCCTCACCAAAAGCCTGTACGTGGGAAGGTAGCTGTGATACAAAGTATGTAATTAACCTGAGAAATTTACATTTTATTCAAATTGCTAATGAGCAAAATAATATCAGACACAAGAATGGAAAGTACCAAACCTGGTGTCTAAGTCTGAAAGTATTTTAGACACTGAATTAGGAGCTTTAATAAGAGAAGGCCCTGAATAGTTACTGGCTGGATGGAAAAGCACAAATAATGGAAGTCATGGGAAAATGGCGCTATTGGAACTTGCTTTCAACATTTCACATGGCTTTATAAATATTCAGCACATGACATGCATATGCCCTTTTCCTACTGCTTTGTGTCTCCTCTTACAGCAGCCACACACACTGCCTAAAACAGATTAGAGCCTTGCAAAACCTTTATTAACAATTAGCCTCCAATACGAGAAATGTATCTGAATCTTGATTAACTGAACATGATCATTAATATAACTATTCACATTAATTACGATGAAGTCAATTATCGAGCAAAAGAGCTAAAATCATGCTCAGTTGTAAGCTGAGATCAATTAAAAAAAGATGTCATTTTCATCTTTTGCTTTAAATTTGACAGGTAGTCAAAGACTTCTTTAGAAGTAAAGAATTTCTTTGCATGGTAACATGCACTTCAAATTGCAGAAAGAGGCTTCAAAACCACCTCACAACTCTCAACATATTCTTTCAACAGTGTAATGTTCACAAAAAATCAGAACACATGTTCACAGTCTACTCAGGTAAACACAAGATGACTCAGGTTAATTTGATTTTTCTTCCCAATGTCATAATTAAAGTATGAATATCATTTAGACATCAGTAGATAAAAAGTATGTCAATGAAGGACAGGTAAAAATTCAAATTACTAAGGAGCAAAATTAAGTTAATTTCAGAGTGGAATGTTTGTAAGCAGTGTGTAATCAGTCTCCAGTTTAAATGACTCTTAATTAAATAATCCATTATTATGTGCACTGGCAAATCGAGCCTAAACATGTACAAGTGCAACAGTAAAAGATCCAGCTCCAGTCAGCATTCAAATTCAAAGAACTTTTAGTACAATTATATTGGCCAAGAATATATTTTTGTCTGGGGGAGTTTTGGGGGGGAGTTGTTTCATATTTTTAAAAATCCCTAACTGTTGGAACCTGGATACTGAGAATTTTAGACTTTCTGTGCTGACAGGCACTGACCCTCAAGAAAGTATTGGTTTTGACCTGAGGTTGTGGAGAAGGCTTCCAAAATTGAGTGATAGAACTGGGATCACTGGTGTGTAGTTTGCATAGAACTGTGTGGTATTACATGGTAGAAAACTTAGAATTTGGGGGTTTAGAATATAGTAGTGTGTAGAGAGCAAGATGAAGGTTTTAGGGTGGACGTTTCTTTCTTTTTCACCTTCTTCTTTGTTGGTTTAGGTGGTACTTTTGTAATTAGATAGAAAATTCTGCATTGCGGGTCATGGGTGATTGGTCATTGGCTTAAAAGTAAAAATAATTCAGGTGGCTTTCCTTAATTGGACATTTTAGGCTTAAAAGGCCTTGTAGAGAGAGAGAGATATCTCCATTTTTGGCTTGTTAGCTAGAAGTCCTGTAGTACTCACTCTAATATGGATAAGAATTAATAAACATCTGAGTCCCAACATGAAATTCCATCTCTCGAGCTTTTAATCCTGACTCTGGCAGAGAAAAAAAAAGAAGATAAAACACAATACCACACAGCTGAGCAATCCACTGCATGTTTCACTGGGTGTAACAAGGGTCAAATTCAAGCCCAAGGTACAAACCTTAAAATTTTGATGACATTCACGGGTGCCATACACTGAGATTTGAGCACGGTCTATCCATGAACAAACATGAGCCTATAGAGAGAAAAAATCCCATGCTGTTGGAGGAGCCTGTTGCTCACTTGTCACTTGGGCACACCCAGGTCCAATTGTTGGAGTGTGTGAAACAGAGAAAAAAAAAGAGAGAAATTCTTCAGAGAGAGATCAGAGTGCAGGGATCAAATTAAAACCTTTAATGTATGGATTAAAGTATATTAAGCCACTCATACATGAAATAGAGGTGTAAGCTAAAGTTTTAAGTAAGTAAGTTTAAGTAAGTAAGAATATGTTTTAAGTGCCTTAAGAAGTAAAAGCCTTAGAATTTAGTGTGAAAAGCAAGCTTTAGTGAGAGCTCCAAAACAAAAACGAGTTTCAAAAACAAGTCTCAGTGGGAGCTCAAAAACATAGTTTTAGATATAATAAAAATATAGTAAGAATATTGCTTACATTTTTCAGATAGAACAGATAGGCCACATGCAGAAGTTATATGTAAAACTTCGTATTAAAAAAACTAGAATTCTAACAGATTTGGAAGAAGTGCTTCAGGTTTGTGTTTTTAGCTCATTGGGTAATTTGTAAATAAGAGTCTGTGCACTGGGGAGAGATCCTCTCTCTCCCTCTCCTTTCTCCTCACCACCATCATCATCACCCGGAAGAAGAGAGGAGCTGTGGCTGCAACTTCAGCCCTTCTTGGGGTCTTGCACCAGGAGCTGCTTCTACTTCTCATTGGGACTTTACTTCTATTTGGGACTCTATGCCAAAAGCTTTTAGCATGGACTTGAACACTTGGGACTCTTTGCTTTTTGAGACTGATGTGCCTTTACAATAAAAAACTTCATGGTAACTAACAACTGCTCGGCTCTTTTGAAGATTTAAACCCACGACAATCTCAACATCCAATTTTCTTTTCAGCACACAGCACTGTCCTCTGAACCTCCCCAGTCTGAGGCAGTCACTCATTTCAAGGAATAATAATAATAATAATAATAATAATAATAATAATGATAATAGCTCAGGAGTCCCCAAGAGAGGAGAGAGCGTGTTCAGGTGTTCAGTGCTGAGCAAACATCACTTGGGGTATCGTGCCTGAGCCTGGCCCTGCTCCTGAAACACGATCAGCACAAGCCAACCAGTCTGGCAGGACTGACAGACGTTGCCTTCAAATCAAACATCACCTCCACCCCAGAAGGTGCCTGCAGGGGCTTCCTTTGCAGGATTTGCTGAGGGGAGAGAGGGTGTGGATCTCCTCTTCCTTGGGAACCGAGTCCCTCTTGCAGGAGGGGTACAGCTCTAAGTGCCTCTGGCTTCCAGGAGAACTGTCCCCCAAAAGGCTGCTGCTGTTGGAAAATCACACGTGGTCTGAAAAAAATCACTGAGGCTCTTCTTGAAAATTGCAGCCCTGCTACAGAATTCAAATGTTATGCCTTTGGTACTTAAAGCTGTAAACTAACAAGAAGAGAAGCATATGGGTTTAGACCAGCACAAAACTTTTGTAGTTTCATCCGCTGAAACCTGCCCAGAGCTACCCCCGGTGACTTTCTTGCAATTCTGAAGAATTTTATCCAGCTCTGATTAAAACAGAGACTGAGGTCAAACATGGACATATTTAGTCTCTTTCCTTAGGCCCAACTTTTCTAGGTCATAGTAATACATGGGTCGAAAGTGAATTAACCCAGCACTTTGTCCCATTGAACTGTTTGCTCAATGCTCACATTCATAACACTGTAGTGTTCTCCTGTCTGAGCATCCTCATCTCATGCCAGATCTGAGCTGCTCTACTGAGTAACTGAGCAAGACAATCTTAAAGACTTATTGTGAAAGCCTAAATTCCCACAAACCCAGCTACCTGACCTAGCTGATGCTCAGCTGATGTGAAATTTGCAGAAAGGAAAAAACCCCAACAAGTGTCACAGCTCCTGACCTCTTTCTAGGAAGTGCTCCTGTGTCCAATTTACTTCCACAGAATGAAACCCAAGTCCAGTAAGTCAGCCCAAGACTAAGGACATCAGTTTATCTCTAATACTCCACTGGGATGAACAAGAGACATATCCAGAGGTGGCTGGAGGCAGCAGCACTGCACAGGAACCCTCAGTGGCTGGTTCCCCAGCTTTGGGAACCTATCTCTGCCTTTGATCAAGGAAGAAACCTCAGCCCTGCAATCTTGCATTCAGGCTTGCTATGGCTTTAACCTGCTGCAATTAGCATCACTCAGTGCTGGTGGTGATAACAGAATTGCTTCTGTGGTGTAGGTAGATCCATCCTCCTTGAAGGAGTGAGATCAGGAATGGATCCCCACAGCAGCCTCACATTACTGCTAGAGCAATCTGACTTTGTAGAACCATGCTATGAAGTGTGCCACTTTTATCTTCTTCATCATTTTTGTCCTGACTTTACTACACTGCATAAAAGTTGGAAGTAGAAATGCACACAGAGATCTTTAAGATGTGCTACATTGATAGTTTTGAGGTGTTAAACTGCATTAAAACAGATGTTTATAGTAAGCCTTGACATTAATCTTATGCTGGTAAATTATGCTAGAAGGAAGAAATTCAACTTACACTCATTGATATCAATCTCTTTTTTTAATTTTTCCTCTATCATTTGGCAAAAGGAAGAGAAGAATCTTAGTCATTACTGCTGGGTGGACTTCTAGCCAAAACTGATTGCTAGAAACATTAAAAAAATCCCTCTTAGCTCAGAAAAAAAATGGCACAGAAGAAAAAATACTGCCAAAAGTTTATGTCAGCAAGTTAAAAGAGGCAAGACCATATCACCACTAATTCACATATTAGAAAATTAGTCAATTTTATGTGTACTGGCAATTCGTACATCCTCATCTTCAGCACAAGTAGCAAACATTTATAGCCTGAAAACAAACTTCAAACTTTTGAAAAAATTCAGGGAGCATCCAACCTGGCCTTTCTAAACAGCAAACACTTAACTCAAGGTGAAACTGCACTGCAGACATGCCCAAAATCCAAAAATCCAAAATCCAAATCCAGCCTGTGCTTCATTCCCTTGAGCTGAGAGGAAAACTGAGGCTGAGTGTAGAAAGTCTGGGAAGACTTCAGGAGATACATTGCCCTAAGAAAAGCCACAAGGGAAGAAATGGGTCTTCAAAAAGCAGCCAGCAGGTACTGTGGCACCTCTGCTCTCCTCCTGTGCAGCTGCACCACAGCATTCAAGGGAAGAGGTGTGGAGAAGGAGCATTACAGAGGAGGATTTGCAGCAGCAGTTTTCATGTGTTTCAAACTATTCCTTCCTTATTAGGAATCTCATCAGCTAATTGTTCCAGTGCCTGGAAAAAGTCCTGGCTTTTCTGGCAAGAGTGAGCTGCTGCTAACCAGCATCCAAGGACTTCTCCTCCTCCTTCCCAGCACGGCCAACTGCTCCATCATGAGAGTGTTCCAGTGACAGCTGCCCTCCTCCTCCTCCTCTCCTTCCAGCAGGGAAGCCAAGGAAAGACATCAAGGAGCTGCAGCATCTTGGCAAGGGCCCTTATTAGGCAAACAAACTGGTATTAACCTTTTATATGAAACATCCGCTGTGTTGCAGGCAACTTTGACAAGGTTTTAGGAGCTGTGATGATTTCCTACGAGATATAATCTCCACTGAACAATGGAATCTGCTCATCCAGTACCCTGCCAGCAGGGCTAACATCTGCTGTCTTCACATGGCTGCATCTTCTCCTTGCAGTTGCATTCCTCTGCGTGGTCTCTCCCTCCTACATACATTCCCTTTCATTCCCCATCCATTTCCCTTGGGCCCCTGCTTTTCCAGATGCAGGTCTCAGTTCCCTCAGCACATCCTTGCCTCTGGGTGCCAGTGACCTTGGGGGGCTGGGAGCAGGGAGAAGGAGGCAGGAAACCTGTGGGAAGGGGAGCAGTAGGATGGGGAACTCCTTTGAGCAGAACACTGGGTTTCTCCAGGAATTTGGGGCCTTGGAACAGCACACCGCAAGTGCCATAGCAATATTTCTTCTTCTGAATGGAGGCTCTGCCCTAGGAGATTCCATGTTTATGGGAGCATGTTAATTATTCATTCAGATGCTCTTTAGCTCCACTTTGTTGCTGTTAAACCAGGAGCAGAACCACATAACTGAGCAATTTACCAGGCACTTAACTGAGCTCCAGACCTGGAGCAGTGCTGTCTGCAGCTCAGTCTCACGACTTCATTCCTGCAAGGGTTGAGAAAGAAACCACAGGAAACTACAAAGATGATATACCATGTCTTGGTGAGCATTTCTCAAATACACCACCTTAGGAAAAGCAAGCCTTAATATAATTATTGAATCTTCCAATGATTCAGCTTATGGTTTTAGCCAAAATTCCTTTTTTTTCCCCTCCTGCACGGAAAAGTTATGACCCTTTCATTCCAGGATGAACAATGGTTGCTAACTGTAACATGATCCAAAGGTGGCAGCCCTTAAAGCAATCTCGAAGATTCACCTTAAAAAAGGAGCTCAGTAGCAAAGTGCAGTCACTGGCACTACTCGCAATCAATCCTGAGGACACATCCAAGGTGGAATTTATGGTCCATAAAACCAATCCATAATTCTAACTTGGTTTGATTTCAGCACAGAAGCTTAAATATTTATATAGCTTAAATGAAAGTGGCTGGATATACCCTGGATTTGGGAAGTAAGTTCCTTCCTTCCTTCCTTCCTTCCTTCCTTCCCCTGACACAGCCTGGATTGGTATTTTTTGGGGTGTGCTATTTTGCAAGCCATGACAAGCAGAGAGTTGAAAAGAGGTGGGCATGCAAGCCAGTTATGTTGGCTTTTCACGTTGGCTTTTCACAGTAGTCTAGGCTAATGTATTTTTATCAGTTAATGTCAAGAAATATTTACATTTCTTTTTTCTTGCTGGAGACCATCAATAAACTCCAAGGAAAAAGAGGAAGCAGCAGCCTCTCCCTGCAGTTTGCTCTAAAAACAAGCCCTGCCTTTTCCCTCCCTGAGCACAGGCAGGGAATCCATCAATCCTTGGCCATTGGGTGAGATCTTTGTGACAGTGAGTTTTGGATACCAGCTGCCTGAGCTGCTCTACACCAGACACACTTTGATCTTACCATCAAAACACGTTCTCATTCTGAACATTTGCATCCCTGCCGCGCACAGATGAGCTCTAGCCACACAAATGGGCTGTGCTTACAGGACTAGGCAAAACATCCCTGGGGATTGTACAGGAGTTTCTAGGACTTCAGAGGATTAACAGCAAGGAAAGCTCAATAAAGAACAACAGCTCCTTTTATTAAGCAATTTATTGTGTTACTCTGCACTCCCACCTGGAGAAAATGCTGGATACCCATTCATAGGCCCAGCAGTGAATTAGATGCCACTTGTACAACAAATACGTGGCTCTCACCAATAGAAATCAGGCAGAATGTTCCAAAATTAACTGCTAACTTCTGATTTTAAGAGGATGGTTGTGAAGTGAAAAAAAATTCCTTTCCCTATGTACTTCTTTTCAATATGAACGAAGATAGAACTTTGCTGTGGTGTCATTAAGGTTATATGTTTGAACTACTTGCTAAAGAAATATACAACTTATTGCTTTTATTTCTTAAAAAGCTGCAATTTGAAATTTCTCAGGCCATAGGAAAGCTCAAATAAATTACTGTTTATATAGCACTCTTAGGTCTTCACATGAACAGCCTAATAAGTGTATAACAGCTGCCAGAACAGCTGTACCAAGAGTTAAAAGTCATGGTTTCCCCAGTTTTACTGGCATACGTTTTCACCCAGTGCCCCATCCAAAGCATTCAGTATTCAGACCTACATTAACTCTGTGCTCAGAACAAAGCCCTGGATGCATTTCCTTTCCATTAATAGCCTGGGATTGTAGGGTTCCACTTCAACAACAAGGTATTCAAAGCCACATCTCAATGTGGATAAAATATGCCAAAAAGTCAAAAGGCTTTGTTTTGCATAGATGCTTCACAAGAAATGCTCATTCTTCTGAGACCTCGGGAAGGGGAGAAGTTCTGTTTGTTCTACATCTTTTTCACTGCAAAAGAAAGATGCTTGAAGGACCCCTCCAATATTGTGACGCTAGTAAATGGTTTTTTATTTTTAATTTCTCTCCCATGCTGCTTGGCCAGCTCCAGCCACCTCCTCCAGGACCCTGGGATATTTTCTGTTCCTGCCACAAGGAACAGAAGCACAGGGCAGCTCCTGGTCCTCGCTGGACCAAAAAGGGAGAAGGGAAAGGTTCAGGATGCTCCCTGCAGGAGCTGGAGTGGGCACAGCTGCAGCAGGGAGGGTGGAGGTGACTGCCACCCAGAAGCAGCCTATAGCACCTGGGTGAAGGAGCTCCAGAAGGAGGTGGGAGCAGTGGGTTTGGATCCCCTCGGGCAGAGGAGGGCCCTAAACCTGGGTAACCTGCTTGCTGGATGAGACTTCAAAGCTGGGACTGCTGCTGCTCTCCCACTCACACGCCCTGAGGTGTGGTTTTACACACACCCCTCACCTGACAGCTCCTCCCAAGGGCTGTGCACAGGCACTCATCCCTTTTGGATGGGATGGGTGGGCTCTTTCCCCAGCTCCAGGTGCCCTCACACACTCTACTCCATATCCCCCATTCTGCAGCCCACCTTTCTGTGTGCCTCAGGACCCTTCTGATAAAAGGCATTGCCCCTTCACTAAACCAGCAAGGTTTTCTGAAGATAAAACACCTGGAAGGCTGTCAGAAAACACAATATTCACGGGGCTGATGGACTGAGGGACACAAGTGCCTCACATGGCATCTCCAAATCGCTCTGGCTCCGAGCAGAGGTGCAGAAGAGATCTGCCCACGAGCCAGAGGGAACCTTGGAGCTGCCATCCCTGCACAGATCCCAGCCCACAGAGTTAACTGCATCAAGTCTTATGGGGGGAAAGGAAAAGCAGCTCTCAGGTTACCAGGAGGTTGCTGGGAGCACCTCTGAGAGCATCGAATTGCACAGGGCTGATTATTCTCTGTGCCAATATGCTTTGCTGAATGGAAAATTAAGACAGCTAATTAGTGTAAGTTCAGTTTGCATCAGCCACAATCTATTTAAGGGATATGACTGCAGCGAGGAAGCCCACAAAAAGTTTAGGACAAGAAAGTGTTCTTCTTACAACAGTAGAGCTTTCCTTTGGATATATTGCATTTCTTTTCTCCAATTTGTTTTGGAAAGGTCTGGTTTAGGGTTAAGTACCACTGAAGGACTCAGTGCTTATTCTTTAGCTCTGCTTAGCAGCCATAATAAAATATAGGTATTATGAGACATTACTTTCTATTTTTTTTATCTTTTGAAAACTTCAGGAATATATTTCACTCACTGAACTTCTAGTTTAGTAACACCATCACATTTACTTATCTGCTCTAATAGTTACTGGTACTAATCTGTTCCCACTGAAGTCAATAGCAAAATTGCTGTTACTGAGTATAGGTTCAGGCGTACACAAATATAAAAAGTGATCACAAAAAACATAAAAAGACATTCTGAACAGGAGATGTCTCAATCTCAATATAACCTTGTTTCTCACAGTGATTTCCCTGTCAAGGATTTGTACACTGGAAACCAAAAGGGGGGGTTTATTCCTTTGTAATACTCTTTTATTAATGCCCATAAACAAATATGTTAACAGGCTCAAAAGATTTATTACTCAGTCTGAATGACATAGTCATGTAGATGAACTCTCTAGCAAGCTTCATTCTTGCTATACTTAAAAGATTAGTGACAAAGGAGAAAAGACAAAATTTGAATTTCAAGAGCTTAGTGTGTTTCTCCAGTTGACAAAGGCAGGAGGATGAATCCCTCTGCTCCCACCCAGAGAACAGATATTTCATTGTTCCTCTGCTTGGTAAATGTCCACAGCTTGTCTGAATACCTTTCATTTGGTAATGGCCAGGAACTGAAATCTTACCATCTGACACGGCAGAAGGACAAGATGATTCTGAATAGAGGAGCAAGGGGAAGGATTCCAAACAGACAAGCATCCTTTCAGCTGCTCCAAAGAGGCAGGTACAGAGGCAGCAGTGTCCTGCACAGGACACTGAGCTGACATTCAGACCCTAGAACAATCTGTTTAATAAAGCAGCAGTGCAGTGAAGATCAGCTTCCAGCACTTAGAATTCACAGAGTAGCACAGACCTGCTTGAAAAAATTACTTCTAGAAGGGATCCTAAGTGCTGATAATTCATTCCCTCCCCCATCTCCAGTTTAAAACCTTACAAAACTGAGAGCCTGAAATAACTCTCATCCAGAGATCAATGTTTTGCCATCGTGTGCCTGATTTTATCTTGCTTTCAGACTGCTCTGATTGATTAGATCACTGAGTATTAATTACAAAGCATTTTAGATATTACACACCCAGATTTCATGCACCTACTTTTCCAGAACGGAGCAAATTCTATGTGAGGGGTTCCAAAATTTAGAACAAATTTTTCAAATCAGTCCTAGGCAAAAGTAAAGTCTTCTACACAAAAAATCTCTTCTGAATCTGGAGGATGTATTTATTTGAATTTACATCATTGTCTCAAAAGTGGTTGTTTTGTGTGCTTTGGAAGCCACTGACACAAATATGCTGAGGTACAGTATTTTAAATCCATTTCCATCAGATCATTTCAAACAGTATCTCCTCCCTACAGTCACATTTTTCATCTATTTAAGGTGCTTGCATGGACAAGACAAGTCTGGTAAAGATTTGGTACAAGAAGTTGAAGCAATGCAATCATAATAGAGTTCCTTGAATGAGCAAGGCATTGTCAAATGGAAAAACAGGAAAAACAGAATGGAGAACAGAGATGAGTGGCTGCTGAGATAATTTCAGAGCATCAGACAGTGCCCCAGATTTCTTTCTGGAGCCATAGGTTTTCCCTCATTACTCACTCTTTGTAAGGCTGTTAAAAAACATAACAGAAAATACTTTGCACTGAATGAACCCCTTCACACCCTGGAACTGGATATCTTCCCACAAAATAATTTCCTTTTTTTATAAAAAAAACAACAAAACAACACCTTTCTTGTGGGTGTTTGCAGCACTAGCAGGTATATGAAATCAATGTGCACCCAATTAAAGCACTCTGTAGCAATGGAGTTTCAAAATTGGAGGAAAAATATCAGATGCATGGTACAGTCTCAGAGGAAAAAAATGTGACACTCTTCAGGTGGGTCATTTGTCAGCCCCCCCAGAAAGGAAAAAAGAAATGCTGGTCAGAATTCAGGAAATCCAGGAAAACATTCTCCAAGACCAAGCCCAGATTTCAGGACAAGACTCCTAAAACCTCCTGAGATGAATTCATCCAGTTCTGCTCAGAGCTTCGATGCTGCAGCATCCAGCAGACAGCAAAAATCTGCTTTTCACCTTGAATGCAAGGAAAAATGGATATATTGGAATAACTTCTTGTAAACTGATGTTAGGAAAAAAGCTATTGATAACATTTTGGCCTGGAATTTCTGCAGATTCTGGAAATAAGCAGGTGACAAATGGCTGTAACTGTAATAATAGAAACTGGGAAAAACCAAAAGGGATGAATAAATGAGAATGCCAAGTAACATACAAAAGAAATAAAAGTCGTGTTATATGCAGAACACAACTGCAAATTCTGATACATTAATTATGCTAATTTTGCCAATTCTGACAAAAATATCCTGTTTGAAATACAAAACCGAAAAAGAACTCCAGCTTGGCAAAGTGATAAGGGTTTTTTGGAGGGATCTTTTTAGAGAAATTCCTAATAATTTTTGAGCAAGAAATTTCTGATTTCTTTTTACAGCAGAAAACAGCTACTTTTAACCCTTTCAGCACAGTGAAATGCACAATATTGCAGTCTGATGAAAGAGGTCTTTGTCAGGCCACAGTATGTACATTGTTCTTCTGCTGCCCTGATTGTTACAAAGGATGCACTTCATATCCAGGGGAGGAACGTGGCTCTGGTGGCCTTGATGGTGGCAAGAATCACGTAGATAAATTCTGCTTCAGCTGCTCCCTGGTGACAAACCCTTGGCTGAGGTTAAATGGAAATAGCGATGAAGATGTCACAGTCAGGGATGTTATGAGGCTCATGGCTGTGTGAAATGAAGTAGGAAATCAATTCATTAATTTTTAAAAAAATTTAATTAATTAAATTGTCATGAGATGTTTTCACAGACTGGTCCCGAGCGTTTTGCTTGAACCCTGAAAGAATTAATGTTTTCTGTAAGTATAAATATTCTTTGGATTTCAACAACTGTAAAGATTGGTAAGCTTTTATTTGTTTATTGATCAGCTCCTGAGAAATAGTGGCAAAACTAGAAATAGTCGCTGATTTTGATATTTTAATCTTACTGATTCTGTGTGAAACAAAGCCTGTGAATCTGGAGGAACATGGGAGAGGGCAATAAGCAAGAACACCAAGAAACATGCAAACACCTCAAGAACAGAAAATGAGAGAATTCAAACAGCCTTTTCTACTTTGGTCTGAAGTTTTTCATCCACATTTGCTAAATTTGGTGTTCTCTCATATATCACTCAAATACAAATAGCAATAGGTGCAATATAGGAGTTGAAAGCACCACAAACAACTGGTAACAAGCAAGCTGGGAAAAGCTTGGTTTCAGTGAAATGTGGACAGGCTCTGGCTGCCTCTGCTGAATGATTTGTATGGTTGGATGGTTCTGGCATTTTAATATTGCTCAATAAACCATTAAATGGCACACATGAATACGAAGATGCAACAAAAGCTCAGCGTGAAACAGGAAATTTTGAATTATAGACACTACGTTGACTATATAATTTATACATCATTTTTACACACTAAAGAACCTTCTTTAATGCATTAAGAGAAGCTCAAGATAAGAATGGTGTTTGCAGCAACTTCACTAACAGTTTAAGAATTCATTAGTACATTGAATGGCATTTTAATTGTAATATTTGCTAAAACTGATGGAGTTGTGGTGGCTGAGTCAATAGATAATTTCCTGCAGCTGGTGCCCCATCTTCTAGAGAAGGCATGGCCACTCAGAGAGGAGTGAAAGCCCTCCACTGTCAGGAGAGCCACAACTAACCAAGGAGAATGAATGCCATGTTTGTAGAGCAGTGAGGATTTAATAAACAGAATTATGAAGTACTTGTTGTCTACCTCAGGAAGGCCACTGCATTGTCACAACTGATCACCCATGAGCAAAGATTGGTCTAGAAACACACTTCAGACTCCAGTCTGACTCCAGTCAATGCTTCTCTAGCAGAATAGCACATTCTCTTCAACTCTGTGGGTTTCATGTTGTGTAATTTAGGCAATCAGGTGCTGAAGGGAAGTTGTGGCACATCTTTGCATGCAGATCAGCAGTGAACTGGCACAGAAATTCTGCCCAACGTAACAGAAGATTACTGTCAGCAACTTTCATCATTTAGCAGCAGGGATTGGAAGAGATAGGAAAGAAAATCTCTGCCACAAATACTTCAAAATCGGGCAAAAGTTATGAACTAATACTAAGATAAAGCAATAGGTCTTGCAGGATTCATCTTTTCTAGTGTAGTCTGTGGAAGAGACCAGTGTCAAACCCAGTCATTTTGAATGGCAGAATGATGATAAACTGATAACATTCCATGCAGCTCTTTTCAGTCTTTCACATTTTAGAGTGTTTTCTGGGTAACACTGCAAACAGCAACTGTGCAGTGTCCTGCAGCCCTGTCCCTGAGGAAGAGCTAGGAAAATGAACTTAAGAGCAGAATGTTATAATGGAAACAAACAGATCTGTATTTTTTTTCCTGGTGTTTCTACTTGAAACCTGCCTCTGTCCAACACTGCTAACCTGTGAAGTCAATCCCACCAGCACTGCCTGTGCTTGCTTGTGGGGGGAGAGCTGCAGTAAAACCAGCACCAGTTGTTCTCAGCTCTCCCAGCAGATTCTGCCAGTTCAGATTCTTCCTCTCCTTTTTGTGACTGGAGGAGTGGCACAGAGAGGTGTCCAGGGTGACCCTTTGCCCAGTACCACAGCTGCCCCAGAAGGGACAGAGCCCACTCACCTCCTGCAGCTGAGAAGCAGAAAACGCCCAGGATGGGTTTCCTTTGGTGAGCCCTCCTCCAGATCTTCTTCCAATAACTCCTGAGGATCTGCAAAACAAAACACTCAGCAGGCAGCACGTGGGAGTGGGGATGCTTTCATCCCTCTGGCAGGACAGGAGTGCCATGGTGGTGATGAGCTGACAGCCCACTCCAGATGGCTTTTGAGATACACAGATATCTGACACTCCTCCTGCAGGGAGCACCACCCAGCCAACAGCCCTGCACCTTTCCCCAAAGGAGAAACTGGAAAAGCAGGCACATTTGTTGGCTGGGTTGCCGTAGCTGTGCCAGTTTCTGCTGGTCCTTCTTGATGCTGCTTTGCACTCAGGCAGGAAACAACAATCCCAGTCCAACAGCGGGATATTAACTCTGCTGTAAGGACCAGAACTGGAACTACAGTAACAGCCAACATTTAAAGGAACAACTTAACTATTTTTAAATTTACTCATCCCTTAGAATGTGAAGCATATATTAACTTATATATTCATTTAATTCATCTGACTGAAACAGTGAAGGACTGTCTAATTCACACAGTTTTCCAGGTCATATTGTGTTTTCTCTATTATAATTTTTAAAATATCTGAAGTGGTGGCTGAGGTCGCACACCAGGTCTCTTATCAGATAAATCTCATGGCATAACTATTTGAGTACTTAACTTGATTTAATTGGGACTGCTGTGGACAGAGAGGACTTCTTGATATAAAGAGATGGAGACACTCTGTAATTAGTGTTCATGTTTATTTCTCTTTAAAATTAAGGCCAGCGTCTGGTTTTCGTATCTTAATTTAAAACAGTCTAGAACGATGTTGTTATGATTTTATCTTCACTAGAATTAACTCAAAACACTTGATCAGAAGGATCACCACCTATTTCCTATCCTTTTGCATGAGTTATGTAAACGAAATATTTGCTCTTGGAGATGTATAATGAATAATGTATTAAGTATCAAAGAGCTCCATTTCTGGAAAGATATTTAAGCAGATGAACTACTTGGAGCAAAGACAACAAATCAATCATAAGCTTTGCATGCAAGCAGGACAATTTATATATATATAGCCATGCTTGAAACACCAATCAAAATTCTACAGTCCTTATGCAGGCAAGACTGCCTCCAAAATCTTGATCTGGAAACACAGCATCTGGCCAGAGACATATTTTCCACAGAACAGTCACTACATTTATTTTTATGTGAGAAAGAACAAACTGAAGTTGGTAAATCTTCCCTAAAATTAATGGCAATTTTTTTTCAAGACACAGAAGCAAGCAAGGAGATGAATATTTTGTTCCAAGTCTTTCCACTCTGAACATATTATTCTGTGAAAAAAATCAAACCAGAATCTTAATTGTATAATAATATGTTATAATATCATTAGCGTGGGTTTATTAAAATTAAAATGCTGAAAAAATCCTCCATTTCCCATAGTCATTCATTATTTTTGTACTTTATTCAGTTAAGACAACGAGACAAGTGTTTTCCTTTTCCTGCTCCCACCTCCTAGACCAAGGACACAAAGTGCCTTGAGCTTTTGAGGTATTTTCCAGCTTTTGAGAGACAGTTTATAGACACCAAAACTTTTCAGCCTCCATTAAAAAAACTTATGAAAAACACTATCAGCACTAGGAGGGCAAATAACGAAAAAACACACTCCACCCCAAATACACATAAATAACTTTGATTCATAGCAGTATTTTCATTATTCATTTTATTTAAGGTTCTATTTTGTTCTTTAGTAGTATTTTTGATATTGAAAGTTAATTCAAGGGTGCCAAAGCCTGGCTTACGCCAGGTGGGGTCCAAGCCTCTCGTGTGCACACGCTGGTCAGGAGGGATGAGAGAAATCCCTTTTTCCAGGCTGGCATCCCTGGTTTTACCTGGATTTACCTGGATTTACCTGGTTTTACCTCTCCATCCTCTGGCTGCTGGGACTCCTGGCCAGCCAGGGTTCCCTGAGAGAGCCCAGGCACAAAGGCAGAAGTGGGGGAGCTCCCCCAGGTCATTAGAGGAGCTCCCACGCCTTCCTTTGCCCTTTGCTGCCCTGAAAGCCAAGAAAGGAGGGGACAAAGCCACGGGGGCAGAGGGCCACTGACATTATTTGTAAGTGGCCACCTAAGGAGCTTAAATAGAGCCCCAGAGCAGCACCCCACAAAGCCCTGCTGCTCCCCGTGCCACACTCCTGCTTCTACAGGCTCCAAGATCAACAGAGTGCCCAATAATCCCCCTTCAGCTTACTCCTTTCAGTAAGCATCCAAGCTAAAGTAAACTTCAAGCAAACATCATTAATTACCTCCTCCTAATTGCTCTGTGGTCACCAAGGCATTGAAAGGATTCCTGCCCATGAACATGCAACCATGGCTGGCTAAGTTGCAGTTCCCATGCAAGTGGCATCCTCCAAGCTTATTCTGGAACTATTGAGAAATACAGCTCAGCTGTAATACAAAAGCCATTTAAAAAACGCCCTCAGGTATGCAGAAGAAAAATATAAGCTTTGCTTTTAACCTCCACTGCTGAGACCTTCAATCTTCAAAAATAGGGCAGGTAGAAGGAACCTGCATTTGTAACTAGACCTGTTGAAGCAATTCAAACCTGGAGTTCAACAACAACATACTTTTGCTTATTTGCCTTTTAGGAGTGATTTTCACAGCCTTCCAAGTCAATCCAGTCAGACTTAAAGGATTGACAGCTCTTCTTCAAGGCCTTCAACAGAGCGAATGCAACTTGTCAGATTTAAGGGCATCTGAATCAGCCCTTGCAGTATCTCCAGGTGTTTCTGAGACACTTAATACCATGGACCACTTCATAATCTGGATTTTCAAGCAGCTGCTTAAAAGAAAAGTTGTTTTGATTCGGTTTGGTGCTGCAAGCCAGGCTTTAACAGCAGAAACCAGAACCATGACAACAATGATTTATTCCCTTTTCATAAAGTCAAAACTGCACAGTAAAAGCATGTGTAAAAGCCCAGTTTCAGTCAGATGGAAAAAACCAGCTGCTTAATTCCTTCTAAAATAGAAAGAGAATGGAAAGAGACCTCTGCCAAGTTTTTTCCCCAGTCCTATAGCAGTTTATTTATTCACAGCAGTTCAGCTCAACATCATGGACTGGGTACATCACTGACTGGGGTAAGGATGCAAAGGAAATGTCACTTTAACTTCCTAACGTTCCTGGTAACAAGGCAGCAAACCATTCTGCTCCTTGGAGGCAAAGCACCCTCTTCTTGGAGCTTAGGAAACATCTTCCACAGCTTCTAATTGAACCATTGCAACCACAGTGCCACGCAGGAGGGGCCCCTGTGTATGGTGGGATAATAACAGGAGATGAAAGCAGTGGGATTTCACCTAACACCTGACACCCAACAGCCTTTGAAGGTCAAGTGTCAGACACTGTGGAAACACAATGAACAGAAATGCAGATAATTAGTAGCCTGCAATTTTTCAAGCTGCTTCAGAATATCAGACAACTAAAGCAGCAGTGGGGCTCAACAAGTGCACTTTGCTAATTTTTTTTTTCCTCCCAGAAAACTGACATCCCTTATAAATGTCAGTATTCCTGTCTTGGTCCAGACAGTTCTGCTGCTGAAGTCTGCAGACTTTCTAAGTGCTCATCATGACCACTAACACATAAAATATTATTCCAGAGCATTTAGGGAAATGTAAACCTTGCCACTTGTGTCTGCAAACATTTAGCTCCTTTGGATTAGGAATGCTGCATCCATCTTGGCTGCAGCAATAATTATAATGTCACTAGTAATGATTAGAATGTTCCTAGTCATCATACCACATGAGGAAACACTTCAGATCTTTGGTATTCTCATTTCTACTGCTCAGCTGTACAAGTCAGAGGACCTGAGGTCTGCTAAGTGCCTTTTTAGAAGGTTTAAGGTTATATATTAATATATAAGCATTACCTCTGCAATAACTCCACACAAAAGGATATTAGTAATTTATGTGCTTTTCTGTGGTACTTAAGTTCTCCTTCCCTGCACTGGAAACAAGCACTGGCAAATATATATGATGGAGTGAGAATCACCTCTGCTAGAACCATAGCAGGTGTGTTTCACCAATCTACCTACAAAACCTTTAAACATTTAATTTTCTTTCAGATGGCTTTTTACAAAGTAATAGACTTTTCCAGATATTCTGCCACCATCAGTGTTGAAGCAAATCCTCCTGATAAGAAGGGCAGTGTCAAAACCTGGGGATGTCAACACTGTAAGGTATCAAACCCCAGGGCTCCAAGAGCAGTAAAATTCCTTCCCACTTAGAAGAAAACAAGTTCTGTGTCTGCCTTGCCTGTCCCTTCCTCCCACCCCAACCACACTAATAACAAAGCATATAAATTATTTACATGTAAACAGCTGGAGCAAGAACAGCTTCAGGCAACTTGGGGAATATTCAACTGGCAGCAGTGGTCAGGAGAAGAAAGGGTTATTCTTTTCCATTCTGTATTCAATATCTGTCCTATAAAATATGAATTGCATGTATGATAATTTGTTACATGTACTGAGTACTGGTTCTCTGTACTCACAGCAGCTTCACTAATCCAACTAAGCAGCAGCAATGAAATCACCAACAACTCGTAGTTGTGGTGTCCTCCAAGACATAACTAGATGAGAGTAGGAGTCTGGTCCTTTTATTTGAAAAACTTTTGAGTTTGGGGTCAAATGACTCAGCTTTGAAAGGCTGCTGCCTCCCCCTGCTCTAGAAAACAGCAATATTAGTCACTAAATAAGGGCAGAATCAGCCTTGATTTGTAGTTTAAATTCTGCTTTTAGGTACAGCTTCAGCAAGGAGTGGATTTCCTTTTGTGGACACTGCTGGCTGAGCATTCCAGCTCTGCTCCTCTGGCCCAGTTTGCCCAGTTTGGGGGGAAGCACATACCAGCAGCTCTGATGCACTTAGGCAAGAACCAGAGAAATTCTATTCCTCTTTCTCCCTCCCTGTGCTCCTCTGCCCCACTCGAAGCCATCAGCCTGCCTGCACAAGTTCAGTCCTGTTGTCTTTTTACAGCAAGTTGGAAATCTGAAAGGGGTGGCAGAGGAAATCACATTTAGGATGCTGTTTCTCAGCTCTTTCACATTACCAGTTCTGCAGGTCATTCCACTACAGTGGGGGTGAATTCTGTGGTGGGTGTTTCTATCCAGCCACAGGGAATTCTAAAATCTGGAAATAAATCGGATTCACTGCTGTGATGACCTGGGAAAGGTTCAAATGCATACCTCACAGAAATACTGCTGACAGAAAAGCCTAAAAACCACACCTAACACCATAGGGTCAACAAATGGGAAAGCCATGAACTAATAAAAATTGGTCTGAAAACCAAACGTTTATTGGTTTAATTTCTGTTGGGTTCCAAAGACTTTTCTAAAATGTATTTAATGGGAATAATTTTCAGATATTGTTAGAGTAGCCAGTACAGAAATTGATGATTTTGTAAAGTGAGATTGAAGGCTGGTTGGTTTGGTTGGGGTTTTTCTGTGGACTGTGTTTGGGTTTTGTCTGTTTGTTGTGATGTGTCTTGGCAGTGGTGTTTTTCTTTGTTTTTCTTTGTTGTTGTTCTTGGTTTTTTGGATTTTTTTTAATAGGTATCAAAACAGGGCTAGTGGTTTTAATACCAGAGGAAAAGCCATGGGAACCTAACCTTTAATTTTGTTTATAGAGTAAATTCTGAACATGGCCATCAGCAAACCACCTGAATTGTCTACCTTGATTTCCCTATATTTAAAAGAGAAATAATGATAACATTTCTGAATTATACTGCAAGAATCAGTTAATGAAGCTTAATTTAGCTGATGAATTCATCAAGAACCACTAAATGAAGCATAACTGATAGTTAAGTAACGTTTTTATATTTGAAAATGTATTCTCTAGCACAAAGTATATTTAATTGTTAGTGATAATTTCTCTGAGGCAGTCTGGTAAAAACTCTTCATCTAAATGAACTGCTGCTTGTTAAAAAAATCACAATCTCTGCAGTGCAGACCTTCTGGTGTGCTGCCTCTGTGGTTATTTAAACTGGAGCAGACATTCTAGTGTGGTTTAATATTGCATTTGAATGAGACTTGCCTGGAATCTCAAGGTAGCTTTTAGCATTGAAAAAAAGCTAGCAACTGTAAAAAACACCTTTGGAAGTGTGCTTATTCACTTGTCCAAGGTTTTGCTTGGATAGGCCACCTCTAAAACCAGCACCACCACACTGTGTGCATTTAAAAAAAAGCAAAGCAAAGCAAAACAAAACAAAAAAACCCCAAAAACAAAAACAAAAACCCCAAAAAACAAACAAAAACCAAACAAAAATAAACACACAAAAAGAACCCTCCCCAAAACCCCCAAAATCTTAAAAAACATAAATAAAATACTTGCTTTGAAAGTTACATTGCTTGATCTAGAAGTTTTTTTCTGAACAAATTAGAAAAATAAAAAACAAAATAAACAAAAACTCAAATCCAATGATTGTCAGCTCCCTTTGGGTTTTTCCTATCAGAAATTACCAGAGAGAACATAAGTCTCAATAAACTATAAGAAATTTCTTCATGAATCTTCCTCAGTTTTCTTTCCTTTGGCTTTCCATGTTGGAAATCAAGGCCACCTCAATGGTGACAAAGATGATGAAATTTGACATTTTAAATATGTATCAGATATTATAAATGTATAGGGATAAGAGGAACAAAAACCCCACTCAAAAGACCTTTGAATTTTGCAGCGAAAATGAAAAGGGAAACAGTCCTGTGGTTTAGAATTATTTTGCAAATATAACTTGAGCAATTAGGTTTTGTTTAATCTCTTGCCAAAGCACTGCATACCAGCTGAATTTCCACTTTTGCTAGAGGAAATGTCTGGCCTTACAAAGCAGTTCATTACAGTTCCAATGTGCAAAAAGCAAAGCTGATTGTACTGGTACAAGTATTTAATTTTACATCTCAACCCAGGCTTCTAATTAATCATTTAAACCCTAGGAAGTGGTGTCATCCTGAGCTTCCTAACAATTGCCATAAAGTATTACCTCATGTAACCTGAATGAAAGCAGTCCAAAGGTCTGCTTGGTATCCATGTGGACTGGTGTTTTTTTGTTTTCACAACTCAATATGTATCAACATGTCTGCAGGTAATTATTAGGGGATGAGGAGTTCTTTGAAACAATGGCTATAAAATAATCTATAACTCATGGCCTGGATTATGGAAGAGGTTGGGAGAATGCAGCAGGGGCACAACGACAAACTGGTTTGTGCAACTCCACCTCAAAGCCTGACACACAGCTAGGGAAGGGTTTTTGGCTTCTCAACACAATTTCTCAGCAGTTACCCTTCCCTGGCACAAGACAGAGCTCTAGAGACAGCTCTGACAGGTCTCTATCTGTCAAAATAGATCTGTCAATCTGTTTGTCAAAAGCTGACCATCCAGCCAGCTTTTCACATCTTGTATTCCTTGTGTTCCTGCTCTACAAGGATCTTTGCTTGAGTTTCTTGGTTGATGTTAGAGACACGATGTGAAAACATCCCAGAAGCTCCTCACTGTTTAATTAGCTCTTGGAAATTATGTCTTTTTCCCTGGATTATCCAGGAGGCATGAAATTCCTGTTTAAAGCTACAATTTGATTTGATGCTCTTTCACAGATTCATCAGTGCTGGAAGGGACCTTCAGTCACAGAACAGCCTGAGTTGGAAAGGACCCCAGGGATCATCAAAGCCCAACCCTTGGCCCTGCACAGGATACCCCAAGAGTCACACCATGCCCGACAACATTGCCCAAACCTTCTGTGAGCTCTGTCAGGCTTGGTACTGTGACCACTCCACTGCCCAGCCACTCTCTGGGTGAAGAACCTTTTCCTGATATCCCACCTAAACCTCCCCTGGCACAATTTCAGTGCTGCCCTGTTGAAATACTGAAACTTTACACTTGAGATTGCAAAAAGATAAAAAAATTTCTTTTCCCTTCCCACAGGAGTTACATACAGAATCATGCCCTCCTCAGAATGTAGTAAATCTTAGTTATCTGGAATATATTTCACCGTGTATCCCAACTTCTGATCTGATTTTGTTTTGCTTCCAGCTTTCTCCAAACAAACATCACATCCCAGAAAAAAATGTGATTGTTGGTTAAGCCATGGAGGATCCCCTCAGCGAGTTCTTAGGCATCACAGAACCTATGAAAGAGCTTTGTGTACCACAGTGAACTGAGCCATGAACTAAATACACCCAGCTTGTACAATGCAGAGTCAGTAAATATATATATGCAACATATATGTAATATATATGCAATTCAATGTGTGGAGGCCTTTCATTCCTCAGAAATGTTCTCAGGCAATGTGACTGAATGGAAGTGTCAAAGTATCAGTGCCTTGTGGCAATGCAGGCAGGATTCCCACTTTGCCTCCTGCTGGAGTCACAAACCAAGGGGCTAAGCACACACAGTGGTTAAAAGAGAGCTCCACAGCAGGGTTTTCATACCTGTGATGAATGGTATCCAGAATCACAGCAGACAGGGATGAAGGAGGTTTAAATTCTTTCTTTTCAGGTGCACTCAGCTCACACCTGGCTAGCAAAGACCTGGCAAGTTGTGGAGATCTCCAGTGGGAGCTCCACAGCCTGGCAATCATTCCAGCACCACACCACTCTCAGCATTAACAAAATCCTTCCCTCATGTCTAACCTCCTCCTGTCTCAGCTACTTGAGGCTAACACTGGGAAACAGCAGCTCAGAAAAAACTATAACAGCACTTAATGGAGGGGAGGAATCACTTTACATCCACTACAAATGAGACATCTACTTAAACATGCCTATTTGTAATTTTTTCAAAAAATGTGTTAAAACACTATTTGCATCACAATCCACCAGAAGCCCTAGCAATTCTTAAGGCACTTTTTCTTCAAAATAACCATCTAGCTGTTCCTAAGGGCATAATATGACACTTTTTCTTAATAATTTAGTTTTATTTTCCTCAATTTTATTTTACTACATAGTTTTCCAAGCTGTTCCTGCTTTTCCAATTGTTTGTAGCATAGTGTCACCTGTCAATTTAATATGGACCCTTTCTATATTACCATGCCTATCATCAAGGAAATAGTGCAACTGTGCCCAAAAGGCAAATCCTGCACAAATAGCAGTAAAACAACGTTCTCATTTGGCAAAGGACCCCTGGCAGCAAATTCTTGAGCATGCTTTGCCAGCCAAGCAGGATGTGCATTTCAGAATCATCTCAGCAAGTCCCTGTAACAAATGGGATGGTGCCTGACAAGGGTGCAGGATGGTGTAAAAAGCTTTCCCTGGTACCCTGCTATCCATGCCACCCCTACATTTTCCCAGAGAATGCCAAGCTGGTTTCCAGTTATTAGTTTGGATTTCCAATTATGAGCATCTGCTGGGTAATCAAAGACCTCCTCTTACCCTAATGCAGCTGTCAGACCTTTGTGGAACTGATCTCAGTCTAACCATGCTCTGCCATCTAGGTCAGGACATCAGTGCCATCAGAGCTCACAAAATCCTTACCCCTCCCAAAATCTGTGCTTCCTGACATCCCCATTCTCATTTTCCTCTTCCCATCCTGCTCTGGAACTCGTGAGTGGCCAGCAGAATGACTGCCCTTGAGAAATCGTGACAAAGCAGAAAATAAAACAATTTTATTTTTGCATTTTGTATCAACCCCCCTGCCTGCAGCACTTGACCAAAGCAACACCTTAGTGACCATTTGGTTAAATATATATTTTTCCATTTCAGCAGAATAATTAATGGAGAAAAAAGAATCCCACCTGATCTGACACACTTAATTTTTATTTTGGAGACCCCGTCCCCTCCCAAATCCAAGTTTTCCTAGCAGACCTGCTACATTGTGTTAAATCCCCCCTCCCTTAAAATATGCCTCAAGATTGATTCATTACTTCAGGTACAGAAAGTCAGTCTTGGAATTCAAAACTATCTGCCTAAAAACCTCAAAAAATCCATTTTCCACATTTCCCCACCCACTGATTTCCGTTGTTCTTCTGTCAGTTCATGCTCCTTCTGACAAACATATGTCCTGATTTGTTTGTTAGTACAAGGTGATGAGCAAAAAAAGTAGAAAATTACACACAATTAGGTAAAAATATGTTGCCTATGGGGGGAAAATGAGTTAAACCTGCACTCATCCACACCTTAAAGAGTGTGACAGCATTTAATTAGACCTACTTTGTAATGAACCATGAGCTGACAAAAAATATTCAATATTAGCCTAAAATTTTTTTGTAATAGTAATAATACACTGCACAGATGGGGGACTTAGTGTTTAATTTCTCAAAACTGCAAATCAAGCACCACTCTGGCTTTTGAAAGTCAAAATTTCCTACTCTGGATACAGCAAGAAAATGCAGTGTGGTTCACTGCATAGCTGTGCTGGGACAGCAGAAAATTTTATAGCCTAGATGAATAATTATGTGTATTTTTACAATTTCCATAGCATCTCAAGCATACCAAATGTCTGGAGAATTCCTCAGTTTGTTTTTTACACAGGTTACTTCATACAGCTTTAAAAAAAAACTGTAGGAGAAATGCTGGAATCAATGTAATTTGTCTTTTGCTTGTAGAGATATTTCACAGGCAGCAACAAAAAGCTCCCAGGAACAAGAAACCTCCCTAAACATTATTTTAAACCAGACTGAAACATTTTAAAATGAAATAAATGTGCAGGGAGCCACAGGGAGTAGCCAAATATTTGGAACTGTCAATAACCATTGTTTAGGAGTCTAAGCGTGGTTATTTAATCATTGGAATTCTTTTAGGTTTTTTGTTGGGGCAGAAATTATATATTTCCTCATAAAATATCCAGTTTGGATTTCACAAAAGGTCAGTCCATCGATGGCCCTGGAATCCTGATCTATATGGCTGGATGAAATTGCAAAATATGATGTTTCTAGTAACCTGCAGGGTCACTTCTTTCCCCTTTTTACACAGGGCCTGTACTAGACATCATTTAAATCCTACTTAAGACATTCAAACAGGATTTAAGTGGGATTTTAAAGATTAATAAACCTCATGTAGGTCTCTTTAAACCAGGATGAATTTAATCTGCAATTGCCAGCAGCACATCAGGACAAGCCCACTACACTTTTTCTGTACTTGCCCTATGAGTACAGAATACAGCATGCAGGGAGTGAAAACATCTGTGATTTCCACAACTATTAGTTCATTCACTGTCCAGACAACTGGGGAATCTAGTTATTTCCAGTCTGCTTCAGCACATTCATCAAATAAAGGGCAAAAACAATGGAAAGCACCAGGAAGCCATCCTCCCACTGCAGTGCCCTAGCAGAACAAGCTGTAACATCAACAAGTATTTTAAAATAAATTATATTAGGGATTGAATGTATTTATGCATATTGAAATTGGGTTTGTGCCCAAAAAATGTGGGAGCACTCACAATGTGGTGATTTTTTTTTAATATTCATTCACCTAAGTCCTGTGCTACTGTTATCTATCAATTGTTTTCTGTACAATTTACCAAAAAAACCCTCCTGCTGGGTAAGATTTGTACCCAGCCAGCAGCCAGCACATTCAATTATGTAGTGTTTACTTAACTGCACAATGAAACATGACCATTAAGTGAGCATCTATCTCAAGGAAATTCTTGTAGAAAATGTACCCAGCTTCTTTTTCTCTTCATTTTAGAGAATGGAGTGCAAAGAGACAGATGCAACTGGCAGCAATTTCAGTCTCTTGGTGGCTCAGGAGATGTGGAGCCCAACTCTTACATAATAGATTGAGAATAAATCCAACTTGTCTGTGTAAAGCTAAGTAATCTGTAGGTGTTCTTGCACTGACTGAGGGTCAGGTTTGGTTTTTCATTTAACTACCCATCATGGCTATATAATAAATCTTACATAAACAAACCCAGACAGTAGGATTAAAGGATAAACATAACTAATGCTCAGACCCAGAGATTGTGATGGATGAGAGAAAAAAGCCAAACAAACCCCAGAAGATGCACCATGCACGCACTTATCCTCTAATTTTCCAACCTGACCAAAGTGTATCTTTTTTCCCTCTAAAAATTAACCTATATTTAAATACACTTCAGCTGACTTTGGACTCTCTAGGTTATTTTCTGCTGTTATCACCTAATAGGAAAGGGGTTTTATTTCCTAAGGTAGCTCTATTGAAGATTATTAACAGTAAATGCCGATGAGAATTCATGATTTTATAGCTTCCTGTTCAAGACTGCTGGGAAAAACCATTCTGATGTTAGCTGAGCACAATGAAAGGGGGAACTTCATTTCAAGGCATTTGCCAAACATATATGCTATTCCAATTTTATATCATTCCAATTTTATGTTATTCCAATTTTATGTTATTACAATAACACCAATCTAGAATACATATTTCAGATTGCATTGCAGCAGTCAATTTGTGAAAAACACTTAATATTTGGAAATACTAAACAGAGAAAATAGTGAGAAAATCTAACCCCAAAAATGTACACAGAGGAAGAGCATAATGTGAGCACCACATTCTTGATTCCTTTCAAACCATTGATATTTGCAATATTATTAAAAAAAATTCTCACTCCTAAAGAACCCATTAAGAACTCACTCATCTCACTTTCACAACTGAAATAACCTAAATATCACAAAGTCCTTCTGTATTTTTATAAGCTATTCATGAACCTGAATAGAAATTATTTTGCTGAAGTTTATATTTTATGAATAATTTCTTTTGCAATTAATTGCATTTGGTCTTCACATTGATTATCTTATTACCAGTTTATTTTTGCTGATGGAAGGTGCCTCTCTAACTGAAGTCCCAATCTTTCAAGTCCTTAATTGATCCTTCTTCTCAAAGCAGTATGAATAACTTAGGAAAAGCATTTACACCACAAAACTGAAAAGTTTCACATGAGAAATGTAGTAATTCATTCTCCACTTTCTAAAATCAAAGCTGTGGTAAATTTTCTCAGTTATCAACTTATGGACCCCATATTTTCCCATACAATGACAAACACTAGAAAGCATGATCTGAATGTGCATACAGATATAATTTACTATCTGAGAAGAGCTGAAATATGTGACCTCCAGGGAAAAAGATGATGGTGAACTAACATGATTTAAAAAATGTATTAAAGAGCAGATTAAAATACTTCCATATATGAGAAATAGAAAAACATTTTTGGAAACAAGCTGAAGTCTTAGCGTAAGAAAAATCACAGGGCTCTTCCAATGAGAACAATACCAGCTTCCACATATTGCCTTCTGATATTTCACCAAGAAAAATCTGTACATTTAAAAGAAATTATTTTATTCCCCAAATCCCCAGAACAAGTTTTTGAACTATCAAGTGACTTTCTACTGACTGGAAGAAAATTTCTTGCCCATTTCAGATTTGATCCGATTCATCAACTCTGGAAAAGCATTTTCTCAGGAGAGTAACAAATGGAGACACTGTCCCACAATTCCCCGACTTGCGTCCAGTGGGAAGTCACCAGCCAGCCAGAAATGAAAATTCTCAGCCACCACCTATCTCTAACGCCAAGCCATTTGTCTGAATAGAATTTGTTTGAGTGTAACTTCTCCTGATGCAAGAAAACAGCTTTGTTGCCAAAAATCCACAGTTGATTCAGATATGCAAGCCATGTGTTTGTCTGTTGGGGAATAGCTATCTGAGGGGCAGAACATGAGTCCAGCTGGAAATACAACAAACAAAAAGGATTCAAAATCACCCTCATAAAAAGAAATATAAATTATATGTTGCAGTAGTTACTACCGTAGTAAAACACCCTTTCAGAGCTATAAAAACCTGCATTCTGCATCTCTGCTCAAGCGAGACTGTCCAAGTTTGCTAGTGCAAGGCTCAAATAGGATTATCAGATGAAAAAGCACTCTTTTCTGCTTGCTGCTGGTGGCTCTGTACCTCCTCAAAACACGAGGTTTGGAAGCATTTGGTAAACAGCAGATGCTTTTTGTACACGTTCACTTTGCTTCCATAAATCGAATTACACCATCCCTTCTGACACAGATCTTTGGAAACATTTAGGTTGGAAAAGACCTCCAAGATCAGCAAGCCTGACCTTTAGCATCAACAGATAGAAGGACTTTTGTCTGTGGGGTATGAACAGTAAGATAGTGCAGTAGTGCTTTGTCTTGCTGCGCTTGTATTTATTTTTTAATAGCAATTGTGGCCGGTGATTTAATTTTTCTATACCTTGTGCACGCCTGAAAGAAAACACATATTTTTCCCTAATGACATAAATACCTGACTCATGTAGCAAGGAACTGTTGACATCTGTCTCAGATGACTGGACATGTTTCTGTGTACCTCCTTGTTCCCCCTGTTCTTTTAAGATAGTTTTTACCCTGTCCCTCAAGGCAATGCTGAAACCCACTGAGAAGAGCAGTGAATATGTGCTTTGAAAAGTAAATATTAGGAAATATATAGGAAAAGCTGGGGTTTTCCCTGTGCTTCTTGTTGGAAATAGTTTGAGTGATAACCAAACACAGTCCCTCCAGGGGATTTCCTTTCATGGTTCCTTATTCAGTATATTCAGTAGATTGCTCCAAAGTGCCCCTATTGATTCCAGTTCACCCAGGACTGATGAGAGGGCATGCACTGAATTCCTGTGTGCTGTACAGACAGGGTTATTGACATGAAACTGGGCTTCCCAGGGGATGTCACAGCTGCTGCTCAGCACACAGGCAGCCACACACTGCACAGCCCACCCCAGACCTGGGGAAACCTGAGCAGGGTTGTGTGCTTTGACTGCACTCATCTCAGTGATATGGGGGTTTCTTTTAATTCACTAAGTACTGAGCCCACATTGAGATGATCCTTCTTTTAATTCAATAGGTACTGAGCACACCTGGAGCTATTCCTCCTTTTAATTTTCAGTAGCTACTGAGCACACCTGGGAGATGTTCCTCCTTTTAATTCAATAGGTACTGAGCACACCTAGAGATTTTCCTCCTTTTAATTCAGTAGGTACTGAGCACATCTGGAGCTGTTCTTCCTTTTAATTCGGTATGTACTGAGCACACCTTGAATTGTTTCTTCTTTTAATTCAGTAGGTACTGAGCACATCTGGAGATGTTCCTCCTTTTAATTCTGTAGGTACTGAGCCCACATTGAGATGTTCCTCCTTTTAATTTTCAGTATGTACTGAGCACACCTGGAAACCTTCCTCCTTTTAATTCAGTAAGTGCTGAGCACATCTGGAGATGTTAATCCTTTTAATTCTGTAGGTACTAAGCATACCTGGAGATCTTCCTCCTTTTAATTCAGTATGCACTGAGCACATCTGGAGACATTCATCCTTTTAATTCAGTACACCTTGAGCACATCTTGAGTTGTTCCTCCTGTTCCCACCCTCCTGCAACATAAACAGGAGCAAAAAGTGAAGCTGTATGGATAAACTTAAACCAGAGAGTGGTAACCTGGCATTTAAAGTGCACAGCCCTCTGAAGGTAACACCACAGAAAGTCTGCTCCACAATCCAAACAGATGTGTAGAAAAGGCAAAGTTTCTGTGCTACTAAATACCATGGACTAAACTCTGCTATCAGAATGCCTAAAAAATTAACAAGGTTAACATTCAGACATTCTCTCACTGTTAATTCATTGTATGAAACCAAAGTTAAGTCAGCTTGTTAATACTTTTGAATATATTCAGAACTCTATTACAAAAAAAAAAAAAAAGGATTTCTGGTGCCTTTTTCATTTACTTGTGAATTTCTACTTCCTCAAAATCAAATCAATACAAAATTCACCAAAATTTCTTTTAGGAATGAAGACTTCTCATATCCAAATTCTCCATACTGTAGGAAGTAAAAGAATTGCCAACAACACAGATGTAAGGAAAATTCTGAAATCCTTACAGCTTCGTGACTGGGGCTGGAGGAGTAACATCTTCTGACTCTAAGACTCTGGAAAATAAAGTGATATTTTACCTTAAGGCTGATGTGGGTATTTGTGTGTGAGGTGACACTTCCTCAAATAGGCCAAAGTAAAATCCCATAGTTTGTGCAAAATGAAACTACAACCACCCAGGTGGAAAAGAATCTCACTGAGGGATGAAGTTAAATATTTATTAAAAAAAAAATTAAAATCTACAAACAGTATGATCTCTCCAACTAATCCTAAAAAAATGCAATAATAAGAAAAGTTTCTTCCAAACATCTCTGATCAAAATGAACTGAAAAGCTGCTCTGTCCAACAGGCAGTTACAAGTGGAAGCCATTTCCCCATCAATGATCACTCACATGTTCCCAGTGTTTTGGAGCACATCTGAAATCTGGCATTTTTATTAATTCTAGTAGAAGAGAAAGGGGGAATAAATCATGTGCTTCTACTCTAATGACCCTCTAACAAACACATAAAGATGTTAAATGTTTGTGGGAGAAAGAGGAATAAATCACTTTAATTAAATTTATTCAGTCACAAGTGCAAAATTACCTCCGTACACAATTTCTCACAGACAGCTCTCCTGGAACTGAGGACAAGCTAAAACATCTACTTACCCTCTTCTAATTTTCCCTCTGTTTAACAACCTTTCAGACAAGGTCTCCCCACATTTACACAATAGCCACCTGGATCTGCTTTCCTTCCCAACAAGTTTCCACTTGTGGAAGTTTTACCAGTAAGCAACTTTGTCAAGGAGCTGGAAGCTTTCTTAAAACATCTTGGAACTCCTTGGAGGTCTTGTCCTGCATCCTTTGTGTAAGCTCTGCTGGGCACACCAACAGGCCTGCTATCAATAAATCCACAATCACCACTAAAAATAAAAATTAAAAAAAAATCAACATTCTTTGCAAAAAGAAAACAGCGAGGCTCTCTCTCATAACCACATCTGTCAGCATTTGGCTTGTGAACAGCAACTGATCCAAATGAAAAATGAACACTGGCACCTTTCTGAAAAAACAGGCTGTGAGCTTATGAGAAATACAGAGCAAATTAAGGATGAGATCAAGCCCAATAATGCTTCCAAAGAGAAATGAATCACTGAAAAACCCCACAGTGGGGAGAAAAAGCAGAGCAACACTTTTTCATAACAGTGATTAACTGAGGGAAGTTTTGATAGTGCCACCAACTTCTTCAGCAAGAAATGCTAGGTCATGTCAGCAGAGCCCACTAAAGAAGAAATCGTGTGCTGAAGCAGCAAAGGTATTTGTCTTTAAAAAAATTATCTGTAAGAGGAGGAGGAGTAAAATCTCCAGAAAAAGTACTATGGGATCTACTATTGAAAAGTAAGCAACTTTGCTTTATGTATCCCTGTCACATCCTTCTGTGATACTCAGCAAAAACGACAGCAGCAGTGTTTTGCATTACACAAAATGTTGGGTTATTGCTGGTTTATTGTAAGAGTTTGGAGGATTTTTGTTTCTCAGTTCCTCATAGATCTGACTTCTTGTTCTCCTCGCACACAAAGAGATTTGTTTCCTGAAAAGTCTTCAGAAAGCAGGCTAATTGAAAAGAGCTTGCATTAGTCCAAGGAAAACTACAGGCAATTACAGAAAATCGTAGCTGGTTGTTGTGTCCATAACAAAACCAGATATTTAAACAGCCAGCCCAAACCAGTTATTATCCCTCTTATTGAAATATCCTGCAGCAAAGTCTGTGACATAACACCACGTGGAGATATCCCCTGCTGGTGCCAGCACTTTGTGATGCCATCTACAGACCCAGGAGCTTGGACATTGAGGGTTTTTTCACTGCCTGCGTGCTCTGGAGAGCCAGGCACGAGGCTGCTCACCCCAGCTCCTGAAGCAGAGGGAAAGACAAAAAAACCCTTCCCACACATCACCCTGGGCTGAACCACAAGCTCATGGAGGTTTCCTGCTTCCTCCCTCTGTTCCTAGAGCTCCCAGCTATTTTATTTACACAGTCCATGCCAGCTGGGAAATGAACAGTGAAAAGTCAGGAACCTCTGAGCCAGCACACAGCAAAATCTTCTCAGTGGATACAGAGGAATGACAAGAGTTGGGGCAGAAAGAATAGGGCAGAAAGATCTTGGGGGAAGATGTCAAAAATTAAGATAACAGAGTAAAAAAGCAATACAAATGAAGAAAAAAATTCACAGTTCAAAGGACAGCATGAATGGAAAAATGCATTGTGCCACAAGAAAGCTCAGCCTAGTCTGTGAAAATACAAGTTGTATGTGCTCACATCATCACAATGATGAGATTGACTGACTCTAAGCTATTAAACCAACATTTTTCTGATTTTCTTCCGTGCTTTAACCAGTTTCCATCACTCTCAGGGAGATTTCTGCAGCAGCATCTTTGCATCCTGTTTATGAGTGGATGAAATTGTTCATCTTAGAGCTACTAAGGCTACTAAGGCTGTATTTCCACTTATGCCAGCGATGTATTTACTGAGCTGAACTGTGGCTATTTCCAGCCTTTCAGGATTGCAAGACCAGGGATGCAGGATTGTGCATATTTATGCTTATATGTATTATCCCTGCTTAAAAACAGTGTCCTAAGAGCCTGGCAGATTTATTAGCTGTTTCTGTGCTCTTACCACAGCCAAAAGGCTTCAGGACAGGCAGAGAGTCTACCTGTAGGCTGGGGGGGTGTTTCGAGGAAGGTGTTGAACAAGTTAAAAGTGTCATCACTGTCTCTGTGCAAACAAAATTAACCCTTGAAACCAAAGACACTTCTTTTCCTCACAAGAGCAGTACTTTAAGCAACAAATGCAACCATGGGAGGCACCACGTAAGAGCTGTCAGCATTCAGACTGGCCCACAAAATAAAACTCATTACAAAGCAACAGTCCCCTAAGTGGGAGTTCACACAGTTCTTGACAAAATGTTTATAATCCTCTGCCTGCCAACCACCAAGAAGTTACTTTGAAAACTTTTCCCTTCCTTAAAAAAGAATAAACCCCCCAAAAACCACCAAATCAAGCCCAGAACAAACCCCAGGTCTTTTTCAGTGGTACTGACACTGCTGATTCCTGCATCAGTGTGCCTTGCCCAGGGATCAGAGGCAGCAGCCCCACGAGGATGTAACGGGAGCAAAGAGAAGCTGAGCACAAAGCAAGATTTGGGAGAGAGACTGAAACCCCTGAGCTGTGCAATTAAAGTGTTGACAGAGCCCTAAATCCCCCTAGCACCTTTCTCCTTTCCCATATCGCTCTTTCTCAACAGGAGACATTTCATCTAATCATCGGAGAGATTTTGGTGTTAAGACTTCAGCTGTCATTTCAGAAGTTAAGCCTTTTCAACTTCCTTCATGATGTCAGTGATATTCCAACAGGAACATGAAGTGCCATCAATGCTGAGTGTAATCTCATCACAAAACACACCAAGTAATCCTGCAGTTGGTTTACTGCCAAATAAAAAAGCCTTTGCAAAGAGTACAAGTGAATTAAATAATCTGAAAGGTTCCCACTGTAGTTGGTGCTGAAATTCCAGGTATCACCTGTCTGGTTAAGAAAAAAAGAATTTTCAGCCTCAAAACTTGATTTGAAAAGCGTGAGACTCCTTCTTTTGTAACTAGTCACCTTAAAAACTAGCATTTTATGTAATTGACATGTTTCCTTTAGCAGAAAGGCAAGAGTGCTAATATTGCATACAACAAATACACTTAATTTTCACATCTCTCTTTCAGGCTTAATTTTCTTCATGCAGATTCTGCTGCAAAGGGAAGAGGAGAAAGGAAAACTGTAGGAAACATATTACTACTAGCTCTAAGTCTAGATCATTGAGGAGCTCTTAAGTACTTCATGCCAAAACTTCCTGACTGATCTTGTATGATTTATTTTCAGTAGCTGGTGCTAAAATCCTGAAGAGTCAGATCTGCATTCCTTCAGATAATTTTTTGTCAAATACACATCAGCCCAGTAAGCTCAGGCTTTCTGAAGCAGAATATTCCTACAGAGGCACTTCAGCAACAGATTGTTCCTCACAGTATTGCACCTTCTCCAGGGTTTATTCTGCATTTTATGGAATAACCTCTCTGTGCCACCAGACATGCAGCACTTTAAGAGTAGGTGATTGTCACCCAAAGGTTTCAGGAGCTTTGCCATGATGAGAAGCAGAGCTCTGGGAGGTGAGTGAGGCTGAGAAACATGTGTCCACCAACAAACTCCACAATAGTATTTATAGAGTGAAAAATGGTGCTGGTTTCAGACAGGATATATGCAGGATAAAGGGGAGAAGATCAGATTTTAAATGGAATTGTTAGCTACCAGCTGATTTCTCAGTGGTATCCAGTCTTTCTGGGAAGAAGGTGGTGTTCAGCACCACATTTTCAGAATCACACTTTGGAGCACAGATAGCCCAAGTAATGCTATTTGCACAGCCCCTTCCTCCTAAGGGTAGGAGTATTCTACAAACCCTGCAAGAGGGTTCAGGGTTTCAGCTTTTTGTATTAAAATCTTAGCACAAACTTGCAAAAATGACAATCACCTCTGATTAGAGATACAAAAACTGATAGAAAATGGTAGAAAATTGCTTTTGCTGTCCAGTGATCTTTCAAGGCCAACATACATCATCTATTGTATAATTCCCAAGAGTATCATACTTGGCACACCACCATAGTAGAGTGGAAATTTCCCAACATACTAGATTGTATCTACACAATTTGTCATTGAGCAATAATTCTCTGCATGCAAATACCTGGAGAGGCTCCAATCAAAACTGTGTAAAACTGTGCTAAACTACAAACATTTTAATCTTGCAGCCTGATGTGGAATGTTTGACTCCTGGCCCAGGCCTCCCTCCCCAGCATGTGCATTGCAACCAGTTTGCCTCTTACTGTGTCACATTCATCATTACTGTTGTAAGGAGAGGAAAAAACTCCGAAGTTTTTTATTAAGATCTGATATCCAAAAGGAATAAGACAAAAACAAACATCACCGACAAAACCCAAAGCAAAAAAACTACTTCAAGTTTTCATTGCCATAGCCCTAAATATATGGCAAATCCACAGCTGTTGAATTTATCCCTGCATTCTCTCCATGAAAACACATGTTTTCCATCTGAGTTTTAAGCATTTCCCCTTTTTTCACAGCTGTAAAACAATACTTTCTAATCAGGAGATGGTAGTAGAGAAGATATTCTATTTTTAAGACTCCCTGGGAAAGTGAACTGGCTCAATCATCTGCGAGGACTGCCAGTGGTGCAATCCAAGATGACAACTTCAGTGTCAAAGAGTAAAATTGCTCACAGCAACATTTAGCTAAGAATCTGGTTTATACCATGGCCTCAATTTTTTCCCATCCTTTCTGGATGCTAAAGCATTGATCATGACAACTTATTATTTGGAAAATGTTAAAGCTAAAACATTTAAAAGTCCATAAATGTGGGAATGTAATGAAAAATAAAATAAAATGTTTTGAGATAATATAGAATTAGAGAATCAGTTGCTTTATTTACCACTGCATCTTCTCATTAAGATCCTTCATATGAAACTACAACTGAGTTTCATACATCCACAGGATGAAGGAAGAGATGCTGTGAAGCAGGAAGGGGAAGAAATCTCATGGGGTTCCTGCAGATCAGTGGGAAAGAAGAGGTGGAAGCAGCAGCTGAGCTCTTCATGGGCAAGGACAGATGTGACTGAAGGTCCAGCTGTGTGTGTGGGTGGGGAAGGCAGCTGGGGAAAGCAGCAAGGGGATCCTCACAGAAAGGAGGCAGAAAGAAGAGCTGGGAGGTTGGTGCAAGAAGTGGCAGACAGGGAAAGAAAATCTCTCTTCCTCTAGCTTACTGTTTGATGGGATACTGTCATAACTAAAGCAAGGAGAGAAAGAACAATTCTGAAGCTATTAAGTACTTCCCCAATTCATCAACTTTCTTATTTTTCATCCAGAAGTTAAAGATCAGATTCTTAAATATTCATAGTAATGGGCATGTACAGTAATGAGGAGGAACATTTTTTGCAACTAATTTTTAAAAATACATGAAGTGTGTGTTTGAATTGTGGGGATTTTTTTTTTCTCTCGTGTTTATCACATCGTCTCACATGGAAGCCCAAATAAGAAAGAAAGAAAAAACACACAAAAAAAGAGCAGGTTTCAGGTGGGCATTATTTCCTGCCAGCATCCCAGCATCCCTCTGAGAGCTGGGCAGACATCCTGGCAGTGCCCTGGCGTGGCAGACCTTGTGTCTGGCACCTCTCATGTCCCCAAGCCTGGCACAGCTCCTTGATGGGGAGCAGCACTTTGTGTCCTGGCAGCATTCCTGCGCTGCATTTCCAGGGGCTGGGCAGGCTCTGCACGGCTGTGTCTGTTGGTTTGGGGTTTTTTTTTGTTTGTTTGTTTTTCTTTTCCAAACCTATCAGTATTTATTTAGTATCAGCTCTAAATGGCTCGCTTCACCTCCCCCTCTCCTCCCTGTTTTAGTATGTCTCTAGAGGCAGCAAGCCAAAAAAGAATGATTGTTAGCTGTGCAACAATGTCATGCCTTAACATGCTTTTCTGTAATTTACAGTTTAACCAGCAGTCCTGTAGCCTATATTCTTATATCAGCCTTTCCTCTGCCAAAAAAAAAAAAAAATTAAAAAATTGTACATTTTTTTAATAAATTGTGATATTTGAACTTGTTTTTAATGTCTGTTCAGGAATTTCATTAGATTTAGCTTTAGCAAAATAAAAAATATTACAGGAAAACAAAGATGCTTATAAAGACTTCCCTTACATAATTATATAGGACAGCATTTATAAAAATACTTTGTTCCTATTTTCAAGTGAACAGTCATGATAAAGAAAAAGACAATCTAACTTCCTTGTCACTTTAGCTTAGAAGACAGAAGAGCTATTCTGAACTCAATGAGAATCTGAGCAGCAACTCCATGTGTTATTATAGCCAGGCTCAAAATTAAATACCCCAGAATTCTGTCTACGGTTGTAATCTCCATTGATTCATAATTCTTGCATTAAAATACACATGATTTCCCTGTAGGGGAATCTAACAGCTTTCACATGGAGACTTCAGTATTTTGTCAGAGGATGGGCCATGGACGAGGAGACAATATCTTTTGGTGTCATGCCACTTAGTTTTACTCACCTAGCTTAAATTAATTACCTGGACTCCTTTACAGGACATCAAGCAAGCTGTCAGACAAAGAGAATGCTGAAAAAAAAAATAAAAAAATCTGCTTTTCCTACACTGCAGCCTTGCAGGTGTCCAGGACTGGAAAGCTCCCAAAGCTGGCAGCAGACACTGCTCCCATGCTGACAAAATATGGCCTGGTAATTGAATGAGGGGCCAGCTGATGGCAAGGGAACCTGTGAGCCTCTTAGGGCAGCTTGGTGACAGCAAGAGCTGGCCAGAGATGGCCAAGCAGCTTAGGAGGAAAGACCTGATCGTGCTAAAATGATAATGCATTTAATAATAATGTCCTAATAAACTCCTCAAGATACCAGAAATTTATAACTCCCCCCTGCCAAGGTTTGTATATTGAGATTACTTTAACTGGTTCTTATTAGTCATGAATTTAATGAGTGACAGGATCCTCGAACTAAAAACCCAGAAAGCTTTACCTTTTGCAGAAAACCCCAACAAGTCAAGCAAAAAGCCCCCTAAAAGCCCCCCAAAACCCAAACATTTTGTCTCCCTATGCTCCTCATGGTGATCTGTCAGCTCTGTTCAGGCATTGGGAGTCACCTCAGGACAAAGTGGTGCTCTCTTATCAAAACTCTTCCATTTCCACCAGAAAATTGTATTCACACACATAATTAAGGAAGCTGAAACAAGGTTTCTGATAGTCTCAATACACAGAAAAGCAAGGGAAGATACAAATTCTTCACAGGAAAGCAGCTATTTAAACTGTCCTCTCCTCATTGCTACATTTGAAACAAGTACAAGGGAGCATCAGACTTAAACTGAGCCAAGTAAGAATAAAAGCGCTTGTTCCTTGCTTCTCCAAAAAGCATTTTGCTTAAAGGAAGCCTTGAATCCAAGGCTCCCTTTGGGTTTATGGGCATCACGTCATGATTTCCCCAGCAGAGCGTGTTCCTGGTGATGTCAGTGTCTCTGCAAATGCTTATTAAGCAGCTTTTATCAATGGATTAAGAAGCAGCTCAGCTGCCAAGAGGAGCAAAATAAATTTTAGATCAAAGCATATAATCAACAGACATAACAGGTGACTAAGTACCATCTGTCAGCATCTCACTCCATGACACAGAAGGGGTATGAGTATAAAAACAACGGTGCAGACATTATATACTTCCTCCCTCTTTTATTGTTTTTTTTTTATTATTTTTTGACTAGTATAATCAGCTAGTGTCAGAGTTGAGCATGTGCCAGATGAATTAAGCCAGCCAGGGGCTAATACACAGTACAGCCAATATTTCTTTTAAAATATTTGCATTCCTGAACTGGTGTGGCTTCTCTCAGTGCACAGTGATGCTGACTTTTCTGAAATCCCCTGGTTGAGGCTTGTGCTGAAGGAATTGCTATTCCACCCTCTAAGTCAGTCAGTTTGACTATTACAGATGCCAAATTGCTCTCTTTTATTTAAACTAGTCAGAGAGGAGCAATTTGGTGTATTTTCCAAAATAAACAACATGAAATATAAGTGTGAATTTTCAGGCTTTAGTGGGTAGTAAAGATAAATCACTCAGCACAGAGTTGACATAAAAAAATGCTGTAGTTGCACAAAATCTTATATTTATCTCATCTTGCAGATTAGAAAAGAAAATATATTTAAAATGAGAAGCAATAACAGCTGCGTAAGTGTGAGTTTGGACACTGCCAGAAGCATGAAGGGTTCACTCAGGCTCTTCCAGCAGGGCATTCCCATACAGGAATTGCTGATGTTTCTCAGCAATAGCAGCTCTTAAACTCCACTCTCTGCCCTGGCCAAGACTCCAAGGCAGTTTTATCCCTGAAAGGCTCAGTTTTATCCCAAACTGGGGAGCACAGTGCTTGTCTAGCCCAAATATGCAGTGGCTCACCCCTCCCGTGCAAATCCCCCTCCCTGCCCTCCAGGACCCCTCTGAAAATCCTGCTCAGACCTTGCCTTAGGGCATTCTGCAGCATGTTATGGCACAGATCCAATGGGAAGTCCAGACTCAGGCAGCAGTAGGAAAAATCCCTATAACTTCACCCAAATCCCACTAACTTCACTTTATGAGATGTTCAAACAAGAAAATGCAAGTCCCAGTTTGCCACTGCAAAATGTTAAGCTCCAGAAAGGAGAATGGATCAAGAAAAAGCACTACAAGCTTGTTCCTTCCAGTAAGATTCCTTTTTCCCCCAGGATCTTGGTCAGCCCAAGCCCTTAGCTCCATCTGTGAGGATTTTTCTGAGCCATCCTTTTGTGCAAGATGAACTCAGGTGTTTTCTCCCATACACCTCTCCTCAGTTTTCTTGAGGCTCTTGGCATTACAGACAAGTATGCAAAATTTCATATTTTAATATAAATAATATTAACAGACAAGCAGGGAAAAATTCATATTTTATATGAATAATATTAACAGACAAGTATGAAAATTGTAATGTTTTTATATGAATAATATTAACAAACAAGTATGCAAATTTCATATTTTTATATGAATAATATTAACAGACAAGCAGGCAAAATTTCATCAAGGTGCACAGGACTTTTACAAAAGGATACACCCAGGTCAGAAAAGACACCTGAATTTTGTGTGGGAAGGCAAAGACTGAGCTGCTTTTGGTGGCTGCAGGGGGAAGCTGCCAGAGGATTCAGTTCCCTCTGCTTCAGAGCTTCACTTTGGGCTTTTGAGGGGAGGAAGAAGGGGAAAAGGATGAAGATGGCAGTGGGTGTTTCACTGTTGTAAGACACAAAAATCATCATAGAAACGGCAAAGAGTGGCAAAAACTGAGAACAGAATATTCCCATGGAAATGCAAAGCCACAACAGGAGGACTGGAGGAAGTTTCCTACTCAAATATGAAAATCTCACTGTAACTTTCGTTCTCAGACCAGTCAAATAATTATTATTTTTGAAAATATAATCTTTTCCATATAGATGGTTATTTCCTGTGGTTGGTGCTATAACACGTATTATTACCTCTATTAACTTTTTTGGTTTTAATAATCTTATTGAAGTTTTATTTCCTGAAAAAAAAAATTAATCTCCAGAAATTTGCACACCTGCTGGGGGGCATCAAACCAGCTGTAAAATGGGCTCCATGGGCATGAAAACTCAGGATTTTAGATGGAAAGAAGCTTTAGTAACACATAGCAGAATTGTCAAATCTAAGAAATAATCATATTGAAAGTTGTTGAAACACTGAACTAAGTCAAAGTGTTTCACATTACCCATCTTCCTTTGAATCAACATTATTACACCATAGAAGAACTCAAAATTTCAGTTTCTGAAGTAGTTTTATGATTATTTGGGAATACTTAGGCTTAATATCTCAAGAGGCCGTATTTGTCCAGTTTATGAAAACTTTTGTCAGTTTCTGTCCCTGGGTCTCAAGCAGTTTTAAGGTATCTAATTTTAAGGTATCTAATCTTACATTTTCTCTCTTTCAAAAACCATCCCAGGTAAATATCAAGTGAAAGTGAACAGCAGCATTAAGCATAACTTAAGACTATTACAAGCTGCTCCTGCCAAGAATTAGCACCTTCACCAGGATGCAATTTGGTCCCTTGAAATGACCAAAGTCTCAGAAATTATGTTTCAATAAGCCTTCCTTCCCTTCTAGCCATGTGTATTTTATCTGCCTTCCTGACACACACTGTCTCCCTCCTGGAGCATCCTTGCCCACACTAGCAAACTCATCACTGTTCCCTACCAGAGCATTGCCATTTAATTGGAAGTTTTCAAATTTGAAATTTGCAGCAATGGAAATGTTCACAAAGCAAACCAAGAATAGCTGCAAACAAAATCAGAAAATTTCAGAGAGCTGAGCTTGCCTGCTCCATTCTAATCACGGAGAAGGCAGTAGAAACAAATAACTTTTTTCCCACCAAAGCAGTAACTGTTCAGAAAATCAGATAGCCTTGCTACAATCTGAATTTCCTGGAGGCACTGTGGGCATCCCTCTACTCTCAAGCAGAGATATATCCTTTATAAGATTTATCTTTTATACCAGGTGCCCCCCACAAGAGAACATGCAGTTCTCAGGCTGGCTGGGGTGAAGACACACAAGTGCTCTTGTCACCATTTCCCCACCTTTCACTCTTTTCTACAATAATCAAAATAACACAAAAGTACTGAGGATATCTAATTCTTCAGTGAGCATCCTATTTTAATTCTCAGAACACTTCCAGCTTCCAAGTACAAAAATAAAATCTTTTACAAGAAAAATTGCAACTAATCTTACATGAATAAATTTTCTAGAAAGGAACATTTTAAGCCAAAACCATGCTGCTGCAACGTAATTTTAAAAACATCAAAACATACCATGTCTATTAAAAATGTCCCAGCCAGCAAACACAATACTTGAAAGGCTTCTGGGTGATATAAATACAGCTTATTAAAAAAAAAAACAAAACAGAGCACACTTAAAAAACCAATAATATTATTATAGAAATGAACAATTTCCAGATGCGAACATTTTAAGCAAATGCTCATCTCTGTTGGATTTCCAGAGCTTGTATTGCCAACTGTCACTTTGAAACCAGAGTGTTTTTGTGAGGTTTGTTTGCCTGGATGGTACAGTGCCTACAGCTCCTGCGTTGTGGAACTGTTGCTTTAAATAAAAAATATGTGAGATTTCACACGGCCTTTTTGATCTTACAAATGTCAGACTTCAGGGCTGTTTGTTTTATGGCCCCAGAACCATAATTTATTTGAGGTTTTAATATTACTTATCAGTTAAGCAGCAGAAACCCGATCATGATTATGTTCTCAGCAGTCCTATCTCGACTTTGTGTGCCCTAACTACTGCTTCCATTGTCTGCAAAACCACAATTCTTCCCAAATTTGTTACATCATGTGCCAGCTTCCTTGACTGGGTAACAACAAATACTCCAAGTACTTCAAATTCCTGCTTCCATTAAAGCCATGCAGCATTCTACATCTGCATGCTCCTAACCTAGCCAAGAAATGGACAGGAATTATAAAAAATGTAGTGCTTTAAAATGAAATTTTAAGCAGACAACTTTATTCTAAAAGGGACCAAAAAGGGTTTTTAAAGTTTTTTTAGAACAAAGTCAGTACACTTTGCTTTTTTAGCCTGCAGGTCGAATTTCTTGTATTCCCATTGCAGAATAATTTAATTTTCTATTCTTAGTCCTTGCATGGATATTAGTCCATAAAGCAGAAGACACTGTCCAAAAAGAAGCACGACAGAGAAGAGTGTGTCCAGTGCTCTTGGCAGTGCTGACCCCTGAGTAACTCACTGCAGAGTTACCTCAGGATCCAATTTGGCTGCTGCCCAAATTGGCTGCTGCCCATTTTGGCTTTCTTGCCCACAAATAAAAAACTTCTTCCTTTCATATTTAAAAGGACTAAAAACCTAAGGCTAAACATTGTTGTTACTTGGCCTCTCACAAAATTTCCCCAAAGAACTCACAAGGAAACAAACTTTCCCCACAATTCAGTGTGAAAAACAGCATGATGATTTTTCCCTGTGCAAAAGAAAAGAGTTATATTTTCAGAAGCACCAATGGATCACCACTGAAGACACAATTAGTCAAATAAATCTCTGTAATATGATGATTAAGACATAGGATTGGGCCATCCTGGCTGAGACACATTTCTCCCTACAGGCAGCACTAAAGGGAAAGAGCTGGGTTCAAGTCCTGTGACGTAAAATTTGAACTTTTTTTTTATAGATGATGGGCTTGATTCCTTTGCTCTTATTCACACTGAGCACTACTCTCATTCTTCCAGGGATTATTTGTAAACCAAGAAGGACAAAGGAATTAGAGTCACTAGATGGCAAAGGCACAAAAGACATTTCAAAATGTGAGTTTTCTATTAATAGATAGATAAATAGTAGATAAATTCAAACACAAGGATTTTTGCCTCAAAGACAGTCCAGACAATAGCTTTGATAATTATTAATTGCATCTTTCATGTGGAAGTGAACTCTGAAAACTAAGCAGCAATTTAAATGTAAAAATTAAGTATTCCACTCTAGATAAGATCTTACTAGAGGGGGACTGGTTGCCTTCTTACTATAATCTTTTTTCTGTTTAACAAAGCCAGCCAAACTCTCTTAAGTGCTTTTTATAAAAATAAACCACTCTTGTTATCAGCATAGCAGTGCTCCCAAGACAAATTACACCACTAATCATCTTACACTAGGAAAACTTCCTGCTGCAATTAATGAGAGCAGGAGTTCTACCCAATCGGTGAGAAAAAGATTTTTTTTTTCCCTGTGAGAAAAAGATATTTTATGTGTGCTGCCCCATACAGAGCAGCTCTGGCACATACCCGTGGGGCTGTTTAAACCAAAACCAGAGAATCTGCCTTAACAGGGAGCTCTGTCCCAGATATTCAGCCCTGTTGGCATCACCTCCCTCTGTGGGACATTCACTAGAAACCCCTTTGCAGAAAGGAGTAGGGGCAAGGGAATTGAGAGGGTTTAAAACCCTGACATGAAATGGGTCTCACACACATAGCACGAATAAATGAAAAGGAAAAAAAAAAATCATATTCTCTTTTATATCTTGTTAAGAATTACTTCCTTTCACAATAAATATTTTATACAAGCAGCTGAGTTATTTGAGTTTTGGGGTGGTTTCTGGGTTTTTTTTGCTTTTTATTTCCTAGTAACTTTGACTTGGAATAATATTCAGTGTACACCTTCTGAAAATGCACAGATTTCTGAAGAATGCTCAAGAACATGGAGGAGATTTCATTCTGTTCCCTGAGTGATTCCAAACCGTAAAGTTTCCCCAGAGCAGATCTGCTCTCCAGCACGTAGAAATCAGCAAATGCTTTTTTGGCTCTCCGGTTCCAGCCAAGGAACAAATCCCAAAGAATGAATGCAGGATGCCCAAACACAAACACTGGATAACATTTTAAGAGCTAAGTACACACACTGGCTGCTCAACAGCCCTTGCAAGCACCCCAACCATCCTCATTTTCTGCTGCTGGCAGAATACACGGGGATGTTTCTGTGTGACTGTTGCAACTTGCTCTGAAATACGGTGCCAAAACCAGAAACGTGGTCATGACATTGAATAGGTAATTAGTAACTATTAGAGCAGTATACAAACTAGGGCGTAGCCGAGGTGCCAGCATGTGTCTGAGCCACCTGGAGGGATTTGGCTTCCTAACAAAGCACCAGAGATGGTGGTGCCTCTGTAAAAGTTGGTGTAAATCACCCCGACGGGCTATCAAAGGGTGAAACAAAACCCAGAATTCCGTGTGAAATTCTATCGCAACAAAAAAATGAGAAGCAGGAGAAAAACTTTATGGCTTTACTGCCCCTAAAAAAAAGCCACTAGCAAAGCCACACACAACAAAACGTAACACCATCGTGGATGGAGTTTCAAGGAAAATGGGCTTAGCACCCTCTTTTGGTTTTTCATGTCAGGGATTTGAGGCACTCTGGACTTCTCCAGTTCCAATTGACACAGGAGGAGTGGGCAAAGTGGCATTTGTGTGTCCCCATAAAACACACCAAGCTTTGCTTCCCTGGGCACAGCAGCAGCCCAGAGCTATCAACTTTTTTTCACTCCTTGCTACCAGCAGCTGCTGCAAAAGCAGGACTTCCACTTTCTTCCTCCTCCTCAATAGTAGTGGAATTTTCTTTTCTTCTCCCCAGCTCAAACCAGGAAGAGGGAGAGATGAGAAGCTTTTTTGAATGTAACTCAATGTTTATGTTATATTAGAAGTGATAATTGGCATGCTCCAAGAGGATTAGCAGAGGATTGGTAACTGATGAATTCACCACTGGTAAAGTCTAGTGCCAAACATTCCCAGAAAAGAAATTTCCAGAGCTTGGTCATACTGGAGAATCTTTCTGTGCTTGAAGTAAGTTTGGAGACACAGTATTGCTTGAAGAGTAATAACAAACCAAAGTGCATTCATTGCTTCAATCAGATGAAGACGAACCCAGACAGCCCTGGGAGCCTGAACCTTTCCCCTGGATGCCAATTATGGATCCCAGAGGGCTACCCTTAATCCACAGGCACATCCCTGCACATCAGAGTAAGATCAAGTAAACCAGCAAGTCAGGCTTTCCCAGATTAAGTGGGTCTCTGGATACAAAGGATGCAAAGAAAAAAAAGCCCAAGCAGAAAGCTTTGTCTGTTTGTGGTACAAGGGAAGGAGCCCTGCAGAAGGCAGGACTGCACAAAGCCTGGCAGGGAGGTCACAGGTTCTGGAGCAAAGCTGTGGCACCAACACACAGATTGTAGCTGCCACTGCAAAGAGAAACATCAGAAATGCTAGTGCTGAAAAGCTGAGGAGGCTGAAAGGGTTTAACAGCATGAGCAGGTAAAGCATTCAGAAATTGATTCTGCAGTGACTCATGGACAAACACTGGAGAGTTCTCCAAAACAGTCAGGGCTCATTACTCCATATAAACTTTTTAGCACTGCTGTTTCCTGCACAACAGCTTTTAGAGTTCCTTTTGAACTCTTTATGGCCCAGAAGTTACTCCAAAATGTACCTGAACAATCACAGCTCTGCTACAGCTCAACTCCTGGTTTCTCACAAGCTGTTTAACTTCCTGTCCCATTCCTTATTTTAATAGAGTGCAAGCAATTATTCCAAAGAGTATCTATCCATCCATTAACACTTCACACAGGAACATGTGTGTGCTTGCACTGGGGAGGCCATTCCAATGGAGCAAAGGGAAATGCACCAACACAGTTACTATGGGCTGGCTCTGAAACACCTCAGCACTCCCAGAAATCTCAAATACCTTCAGGTCTTCTCAAGGGCAGACAGCACTGAGAATACTAAACAGACCTGAGGAATTGAATATATGTATTAAAGATACCAAAAATATCTGCTTAGCAACCCAGAAAAAGTAAAATCCTACTGCTTTTAGTTATTTCTAGCTCTCTTCTTGATGTACTAACTGCAGGAAAGGGCAGGAGCACAAAGTGCCCTCACCTAAAGAGCTCTGCTGTGATGCTGTCTCTGCAAAGCCCAACACAAATCTTTCTTTCTGACACAGCTGACACTGTGTGGCTGCTGCACAGACAGACACCAGCCCGAATTCCCAGCTGGCTGGAGCAGGAGAAGTTCCCTCTGGCTGTCCCCCTGTCCATTGGGTAGCAGTTGTAATTCCTGAGAGCAAGGCAGGGGCTTTACCTGACCTCTGCTGTGGAGACAGAAGGGCCCAGGGCTGGGCAGAACAGTAGAAATGGAGCTCTTGAGCTGTCTGGTCACTGCTTGCACTAAAGAGCCTTTGGTAACAGCAGTGGTAAAGCTTGCACAGTGTCAGGTGCCTGTTCTAGGCAGGAATTCCACTTCCCCTTCATCCTCCTTGCTCCAGGTGTCCTTGTCCCTCTCTACCATTGAATAGTCTATGCCAGAATTATCAAAGGCAGCTTTAATGCATGATAAAACCATGAAAATGGATTGGCAGCACTGCCATAACTAAAGTTGCTGTAAATCTGCTGTGGTTTTTAAATGGTTAGTGAATATCTCTTACACCAAGTTTTCTAATTAAAAAAAGGTTCATAATTAGTGGCAGTAAAATTATTGGTTGTTGAAAAGTAAATAAGGCAGGGCTTGGGTACTGACAGGCAGGTACTGAAGAAAACATCCTGTGCTATATCAGAACTTAAACCAGGGCAAAAATAAATGCAAATGTTGTTCAAATAAGTAAGCAATGTAAATCAACTCCTGAGTTCCAAATAACAGTACCTCCTTGGACAGATTATGTACTTGTTAAACATAAAACAAGGAAAAGAGGCAGAACATTGTTAGTTTGCCAAGAAAGTTTCAGCAATGCTTAGAATGAAATTAGTAGCTAAAGTCCAAGCTTATCAGGAGAAGCTGATGGCTTCTGAAGATCAGTCTGCATGAGGTACTGCAGTGCTGGGGAACCACTTGAGCTGCTTGTGGCACCTGTGCTAAAATTTTTAGTTACTTGTTATGGCTAGAGAGAGTTTTACAGAAATATCTTTAGCAGAATGTCAGGAAAAAGGGGCTCTCAAAATACTAACAATTTCCAGTTCACTGTGCCTTATGAGAGTTCCTTCTCAGGTCCAGCTGAGAGAAAAACAGGCAGCACAATCCAGGTTTGGGTGTGCAGGGATAGTCTGTGCTAGGGAAGACAGCACATTGCTTTTATTCTGGGCTAAATCCTCAAGGGCTTCTTTAAAAGAGAGCTGCAAAAAGAAGGGGAACATGAGTTCTCACCAAAAAAGCCCCTCTATTTCTGACCTTTATTTCACTGTCTTCCAGCACAGAGCTCAGCAACACTGACTGACCACAAAAGCAGGCAGAGGATCACAGTCAGCTTTGCTGTTAAGGATGAGCTGAAGGATAAGCAGGAATATCATCCAGACCCTCCTTCCCTTATAAGTGAGGCTCACTTTAGTTTCAAGTTTTGAAGATGCAATTGAATTTTTCTACAAGGCCATTAATTATTTATATTAATAAGTTCACAGGCAGCTTTTCATCACAACGTTTTACACAGACATACAGCTTTTTGTTGGTTTTTTTTTCCCCACCAGAACAGCACAAAATTATTCTGATTACACAACGTAAAAAGTCAGTAGGCCAGACAGTTTAAGCCAATTTCCCAGGGCTGCACAAAACACCAGCAGTCAGGATCAGACCATGAGTCCTATTGCAGTTTCCTGCCCTATCTGCAAGGTTTGCTGCCTACAATATTAATAAGAAATGCCAGTTACAAAACACATGATCCTCTTTGGCAGATGGCAGATGTAGAGGGATCCTTCTCTTAGCAGCTGTGATGCAAACAGTAAGTCTATTTGAAACATCTTCAATGTCCCTTCCAACAGGCATTATACTTCTTCAACAGCCCATAGATGTTTGGGAACACATACTTGATTTCTGGGCACACTGGCAAGTATAAAATGCAATGTGTCAATAGTCTGTTGCTGTGTAAGACTTGGGGGCATTTTCCAGCCTCAGGGTAGCTGGGATCCCATATGGCACAGCCTTTGTAAGACACAAAAGCTTCTGTCAAAACACCCTGATCTAATGAACCTCCAGCAGATAGACTCCAGCACCTATTACAAACCTGTGAGAAAAAAAACAAACTGTGATCCTGTTTTTCCCTAATTGCTTTTAGTCCATGGAGTGATGCCCTCTGCCAGGAAAAGCAATCAGTGGCAGCTCAGCTAAAAGTCAGAAACTCTCATACATTCAGACTGCAATGCCAGCTTTTATGTTATTTCCCCTGCTGCAGAGCCATGACACATGGAAAACAAATGACTTAGCACACACATAGGATAATGTTGACAAGTAACATCAATACATTGACAAGTAACATCATGAAGGAGCAAGCTCTGCTCCTTTTCATGTGGCTCTGAGTAAAGCCCAGCAGATTTCCCCTTTTCTTCAACAGCAAAATGTCTCCTTGCTTGCTGCTGCCCACACACTTAAGGAGTGGAATTATCTGCAGTGAAGGGATTCAGGAGACTTGAGGCCCCTGATGGCTTTGACTCATGCTGTGTGTACAAAAATCCATCCACTGCCTTGCTCTGTCTTTATCCTGCCCTCGCCTGTGAGCTTCTTCCCACCCCTACTCATTTTCTGCCAGGCAGATTTTCAAATGGACAAATTGTCATTCCTAATTAAACTAATAAGACTTAAACACAGAAATGCAGTGGGAGAAGTGTTTCTGTGGAAGTAGAGCATTCCTACCATAAACTTCTGCTCTCTGTGCATTCAGTCTCACCTCTTTACCTGGCTGCTTTGTCTCAGGTATCATTAACAGAGCTGTTAATTAGTGTCCCAGGTCTGCAAACAGTGTGAAGCAATTTTTGTGACTGGTACCTGCATCCTGTCTGATGTGTCTTTACTGCTGAAGGTTGCCCAGCCTTGACTCTAAGTAACCAGAACAAGTTTGCAGAGCTGGTAGATAAAGAACTTTTATGTGAAAATTGTAATCTGAAAGCAACACCCTGCATTGACAGAGGGCCTTTTAAAAACGTCACTTTTCTAAAACGGGATCTAGCCTACCACACATATGCAAAGTGAACAGGTCCAGTGGGAACATCCCCAAGAACAAGACCATGGGTCACAGAAGTACTGAAAAAAGTTTATGCACACAAGTAAGCCCCAACAGAGCAGCTGTCTACTGTTTCTTCTGCATGGGCAACATAAATATAATTACACCCAAGGGCACAAATGGAGGGGGTTTTTTTGTTTTGTTTGGGTTTTTTTGCAGGTGTTCATGGAACTACTTTATTTGCTATCTCCTCTGGAGTATTTCAAACAGAATGTAAACCTACAAACAGAATTATAAATTTTGCCTTAAGATTTAGAGGTCCACACACACTGATTGCACATGCTTTTTTCAGAATGTCAAGAATGCACAGCAACACCTATCCTGTAATCCATTCATATCTCCTTGAAAAGATAATTGATTCATGTCTTGGAAAACATTTACAGACTGTGAACTATATGACAGTTGGAAGTTATTAAACACCAGGGCAAATGTGTCCTTCTCAAAGAAGTGTGACTGCAGAAATAAGGTCTTTCCTGCTTTCCTGTGTCTAACACAGAGCTAAAAACTGCTTTTGGAGTAAAACACAACATGCAGCTGCTCCTGTGCACACCAGCAGATGATTTATTGTCATCAAATACAATGTTTCATATTGGCTTCAAATTTCTCCACTTTCAACCCAATAATTTAGGATGCAGCATAAGTCAATGTGGTCAGTGAAATAAGGAAAAGAATGAAGTATGGCATATTGACCAGCAATTATTTAGCTGGGGGAGAAATCAGGGAGATTGCTTGGCAATGGATGAGGAGCCAGCAGCAAGAATCTGTTCCTGCTGATGGGAAGCCAGATGGACACAGAGACAGATGAAGCATTGCTAATTATTGCAGGTTCCAGCACTGACTCATCAGAGATGACCACAATTACTTAAGGGTAGGACAACAGCACCAATTGCAGGCATGTTTCACAAACAATTTCAAATTAATACAAATTGAGGCATTTCCTCCAAGCAGTGTGTGCAGTCACAAGAAGGCATGTGTCTGCACAGTTTCTGTGCTTCTCTGCAGCTACAGAGAGCAGCACCGTTCAAAAATTCACCTTTCTGGCATGCAAAATGTTCGTGTTTCAACGTGTAGAATTCCAGCTTTCAGAAAACAAATTTATGATTAATCTGAGAACGCACAAGCACAAGATATATATCTATATTAAATCAACTATGCTTATGCTAGATAGATTTACCTTAAAAATGTAATTAAAACGCTGATTCATAAGGGATTTCCCCCAAATTAGTCAATAGGAATGAAAAACATCCAAAGTAGTAGTTCCTGTTCACTTAGAGTTCTGATATCATTGCACAGAAGGGGAATGGCTACTGACTACATTCAACTTCATTTTTCCCTCATAACTTATGGTAGAACACACCTTGGACTTAATGATTTTTTTTCTATGTCCATGTGTATTTCACAGAGGCTTTTACCTAAATCACCAAACAATCCAGGCTCGTTTACTATTTGTATATTTGTCATTTTGCTTACAAAAATGCAGAAGACCAGGATGTCTCTTCCTGCATGATTGGAAGAAGATCAATCTATATTCTCATTTCTCTTCAAAAACCTCACCTTGGCAGAAGTAACTTGAACAGATATGGAATGTTAAACACTGAATTAATCTCTAATTCCAGAAAACGTGCTAGAGCAAAATTAAATATGCATTTGGCAAAAAGAACATAAAATAACAGTAAAAAAACCAAGTTTAAAATGTTTCTTTCTGTTAGAGATTACAGCTGTTAAAAGATGTTTTAGGGATTTAATGAAAAATCTTCATAATGGGACAAATGAAAAACCTATTAATAAAAAATAAATTTATATGCAGAATTATGAGACCAAGGGAAAAAACATGCCTGAGTGAATATCAATAAAGAGAGAAGAGGTAAAGTGCATCAAAAGTTTGATGCTTTTGAATATATATACTCTCTCTGGATTTACACTGGGAGAAATTAGGACATTTTGTTTATTTAAAACATATTTCAAAAGATCGACAGAAAGAAAGAGATATCAACATTTTTCCTTAAGTATTCTACAACATAGTAATTAGTTACAAATGCAGAGATTTACTTAGAAAAAGAAACCAAAATCAAAATTTTGATGGTAGCTTTTCTGAAATGTTTACCCTATTTTACCAAGAATAATTTCTGTGTTTTAAGTACTTCTTTTCAGTTTTAAAATTAGAACTTGCTATAGAAGTTCCAGTTTAAATAAAAAATTATTAAGTGGAATTAGCTTTAAAACTGCAGGAGTGTGAAGAAAGAACTCTTTCAGTACCTCTAAATACCTTACTTTGCAAAAAAATGTTTCAAGGAAAGTATTAATGTACTTTGTTCTGAATAAGGTACAATTCATTGCACTTTTATGTGCTGTAATATGATCACACATTTGGCAGATATGGCATAAGATTTCCTAAGGTAATGTAATGTTTCCAGCTCCTGGTAGCCAGGATAATTTTATTATTCTGTTGGTTCAACCTGTTGTGCATCAAAAAATGCTGCTGGTTATTCCTAGCCTCATTCAGCTCTCAGGTGCTCAGAAGGGCAGGACAGCAAACAGTATCATTAGTAAATATTTTAATATTTCAAATATGCCCCACTCATCTGCAGGACACTTGGAATTACCTTGGAGCCAAAGGAACAAGCTATTAGGGCTAAAAGACAGAAAAGTTTTGGAGCTTTACTCTTTCTTACATTCTTAGCTGACAAATGCTGATAAGAATGAAGACATCTACACCCTTATCTTCTATTCCCCTTTCCAAAACAATTTTGCTTTCTTTATATGCAGTTCAAAAATATTTTTTCTCCCAATGGACAAAATTTTCTGTTGGCTTCTGTTTTATTTTGTCCAATACCTACTCTTAACATCCACTGCATAAAGTACATTTGTATCATGACATGTGCTGAGCACTGTAGCTTTACAAACATTCAAAGAATAGATTAAAAACTTACTGAGCTTTATAACAGGGTTCTTTTTTTAAATTAAAAAAAAAAAAGGCAAAGAAGCAGATTATACAGAAAGCCTCTCACCAGGGAACCCAGAAGAGGCCCTGTGGTGTTTCCACACCCAGTCAATTAAAGGATTACCACTATTAAAAAACAAGTCTTTCTTTGGGACTATAGATTTAAGCGCATTATCTGAAATTGGTAGGGATCATCTTCGCTTGTAAAATGCCAGTAGGCTTACAGACAGCAAATTTTGAGTTAGGCATCTTGGGGACCAGCACAAAAAGCCTGAGTGGCTTCTATAATCAAAAAACCAGACCTCACAGCAGCTCCTGCTAGAGCAGAAATGTAATTCCTGTATTTTGTGTTGTCTTTTGACACGATCATTTATCAGCAAAAAACCTCTTCCGTTTTCTCTTCCATGACTAAAGACTTGTGTCCAAACTGGAAAGCAGATCTCATTTGTTGTGTCTAAGGCAATTGATCCTTTAAAAAGAAGCATTTATTTGACTATCAAAACTATGCAGGCACAGCACAAAATAAGGGAGTTTTTTGCAGTTTTAATTTTACATAGATCCAATACTGATACTAATTAAAAACCAGCAAGGTGTCCACTGTTTTTATATCACAGACTGGTGTAAGTGCTTTGGTAACTAGAGGTCAAGAGGCAGGTAAAAATCAACCAGGCATGTTAAGAACAGAACAAATAATGTGTGTATTGCATAGTGTGTTTTAGGCTGTTATCATCACTGAGGACTGGAAAAGGCAGAAAATAGAGGAACACATTAGGTCAGATTTTTTATAGAAACCACGTAAAGGATAAATGACAGAGATACAGCCACACTTCAGGCCCAGCCTCTGCCCTTAGTGACATTAACCCAACCCACAGCAACACTTTTGGGCTCAGTTTGACTACTGTGGCTCACAGATTGGCCAACCACAAACCAAAATTGCTATGAAAGATGGTGCAATTTCTGTCCACAGCCACCTCTGGATTAAGGGCTCTCTTAGGGCTCTCACAATCCTAATTTACTTAAGCACCATTGCAAAAGGTGACAGATATGGTTGGCATTTGGCCCCTCCCTGTCTACCATTCCTTATTTCCTCACAAAGGTCAGAACTGAGGCTTTATACCTAAAAACAGCTGCAAGCAAAATATTTTTTTTCTGGGGGGAGGAGGTTTCAGAGAGAGGCTCTACAAGCTTTATCTGAATGAATGAGTCCTGCACTGCCTATTAATTTCACCAGCTTGAAATCAATATATGAGCCAGCAATATACCAGCAATAGGTTGTCCTAAAGATACTCCCATGATATCAAAAAGGTAACAGCAAAGCAAAACAGATCATACCAAAAGAAAGTGATATCCTTGGGGCAAAGAAATCAAGGGTCAAGAATTATTCATGAACATACCTCTCTTTCTCTTAAAGGTAGCTGACAGGATGAAAGAAAAAAAAAGAAAAGAAAAGAAAAGAAAAAAAAAGAAAAGAAAAAAAAAGAAAAGAAAAGAAAAGAAAAGAAAAGAAAAGAAAAGAAAAGAAAAGAAAAGAAAAGAAAAGAAAAGAAAAGAAAAGAAAAGAAAAGAAAAGAAAAGAAAAAAGAGAAAAAGAAAAGCAGATGGATTGAACGAAGTATTTAAGCAGCTTACTTTACAGTAATACTAAATTTTTTCACTTGATGAGCAAATACTGGATTAGTTATGAGTTCTGCCATGGCAGGTGGCACCTACAGTTTTGACTAGCATAGAAAACATACTGAACTACACCTGAAAAACCTAGATAAAATAAAAAAGTTACAAAGGCTGGGACGTATTTAGAGCCACCTTTGAAATAATGTAACTACAAAAGTTAAGAAAAATGTAGACTTAACATTATGAAAAATTAGAATTATTTGATCAGAAAGGTATTGATTTTATATACAGAGATGAAATATCTCAATGTTTATTATTATTATTATACATAAGTTCTTTGTAGAATATATTTTATCATCCTTTATCCCATAGCAGGGCTCTTCTACTTGTGCATTTGAAGTCCTTTTATGTCGATTACAGAATGCAGAACCACACAGCAAGCTCTTTGCTCCAGAAATACACAATTTTAACGGGATCTAAAGCAGTTAAAATTACTTAGTAAAGCTCACTGAAGAGAAGGAGATATAAGGCAGGAGGTGGGATTTAAAATTTTTCAATGACACACATAGACCTAATAGCTTTAATTTTCCTGATCAGCTTCAGACAGACAAGATGTAAATAACATTCAGGAGAGTTATTGGTGCTGATCATGCTGAACAGAGCTGCTCGTGCAAAAGACACAGGATCAAAGGTTCCTGTGCTGAGAAAATCTCACACCTTTACTAACGGGGCAGACCTGGAACCTCTCCATCTAAAAATACAGGAGTTACTTGCAGGACTCACCAGTCTGCACTGACAAAGCTCAGCAGTTAATAAAGCACTACAACACCATATTGTTCATATTAAGTTCATATTATTAACTTAATATTATTAATAATAATTTAAATTCATGTAAAATTAACATAATACCATTATGTTCATATTATGTTCTTCACCTATTTGTGTGTTCTAAACAAATATCTTTGGCTTTCTCATTGTCTTTTAGTTGTGTCATTGGTGTAGGCACGGGAGCAGAGTGGGTTATGAGGATATCCTGTGATACTGACCTTGACCAGGACACCTGAAACCCCCTAATCACCACCCAGCCTTGTTCCTAATCAAGTTATACACACAAAACCTGCTTTTCTTGGCTAAGGAATTTTTTTACAAGAACCTGAAAACCTCCCTGTTAAAAAAAAAAAAAAAAAAAGTAATGAAATAAACTGTATCTTCCTCTGCTGGTGCAAAATTAACCCAGAGGGTTTTCAGTGGAAAGCAGCTTCCAGCTAAGGAATACAAGAGGTGCCTGTGCTCCACCACACAAAACTTTATGCCATGCACACTGATATCATTTCTGGGACAAAATGGCTTAGTGCACATGGTCACTTCAGGCTGTTAGAAATCAGGTAAAATGCCTCAGGGTAACAAATACATTTCCCACAACATCCCTTCAGGCACTGTCAGAAATGAGGAGCAGTGCAATGTCACTATCTAGAAAGGAAGAATGTGTTTAGAACCTTGTGTTTAACTGACCTACAAGCATTGTTTCTGCTGCTTTTATCCAATTTGCTCATGTTCCTGGCAAAAATGCAATCTAAAATGATTTCTAACTTCTCTACTCCACCCCCTGCAAAGTACAGTACTCAGCTTTATCTGAAAAATTAGCTTATCATTACATCTCTGGCAAATTCCCTCACAGATGGTCTTTCTTTATCTTTTCAATGCCTTAATTGGATCTTTATTTTGTGGTGATCAAGCTTAATTAAGGTCCATTTCACAAGACATCCTTCTTACTGTTATCACATTGTCTACAAATTTTGTTCTCAATCCCAAATATTCTTTCAGGAATATTTATTTAAATGTGCTGAATTTATATACAAACACTTTCTAATGCAGCTTTGCCTATTCTCAGAATACAACTGAATCTTTGCAGACTATTAACAGACTGCATTTGTCAGTGATTAAACACCTCTGGACATTTATAGACAGCCTTTTCCCCACCATTTTTATTGCCATGGCCTCCTTAATTTCTATTTTCATACTAACTCTTGATCCAGTACTTACCTGCACATTTAAATTTCAGATTAATTTTTCTCTAGGCTTTTTCCCAATTACAAGTTATGAGAAATCACTGACACATAGAAGTAATACAAGTGCAAGTTAAATGCATCAAAATTTGCTTTGCCATATTAGTGATTAACCAAAATCAGTTCCTATGATTATTTTGTCCAGATTAAACAGAAATGTCAACTAAATTGCTTAAGAGAAGCTCAATGCAATTCCCTCTTCAAAATTAAATCAGAAGGGAAAGGTTCGGTTTACTGCATTTGGGAATTAGTTTCTTGAATTATGCTGTCATAGGTTGGAAAAATAAATATGTGCTTAGGACTCACAGTATCACAGAATGGGTAAGGGAGAAGGAACCACTGTGGGGCATCTGGTCCAAAAACCTAGACCAAACAGAATCTAGGAAGTTGCCTTCACCCTATTTGGGAAATTTACTTCAATACATTGCTATTTTGTGGCAGTATGTGTGCTTCTAACAAAAATACTGCTTTTTTTGTTTCTGTATATAAAATTTCTGTAATAATGTGATCTCTTTATGATCCCTAGGACAACATAGTTTCCTTCTCCCAGCTTGCAATGAAGATAATAAATCTTGCACAGCAATCTAGGGCTGCAAACTATTCCTTCTAGAAGCCTCCCACATTATCACTTCCAAAGCTGTGTAACATACTAAATTCTAATAGGATTAGCTGGGTATCAACTGTAACATGAACTAATGAACATCTAATGAAGTAGCCCAAAGCCCCTGTTATACATAAGTAGATAATTAGATAAGTTTCCCTTCCACTTGCTCATCACCCAAATATTTTGCCTCTTTCAAAATTGAGGGATTTCACAGACAAGCAGAAACTTAGGAGAGAGACGTAGAAATAAGTGAAATCTGCATATTATATAAAAACTATATAGGCTGCTTATACTTCTTTGGAAATACTATTAGTTCCCTATCTTAATCATCGGACATTTCTAGGTCCTTGAAAATATAACCCTAATTGTCTTTCTCAGATGAGATTGATGCCAAAATCCCCCAAAGGGCTTCAGTATTGTTCCATTCAATGCTGCAATGGCTGATTTTAAGTGTCCTGCAATGTACTGGAAATCAGAGGAAATGGCATCAGGTGGACTGATGTGGATGAGACCCAGCACTCTCCAGGTGAGTTTTAATGCACAATACAATGGATAAGTTTTACTTAAGGCACATGACTGCAGTATCTTTAATAAAAGCCATTTTGAGTTCAGTGCTGGTTGAATTTAGTGCTGTTTGAATTCTCCCATGCTTTGTAAAGCACTATGTCAGGTTAGCACTGTTATTATTACGTAGTCAAACTGCAGCAGAACTCAGAGGTCCCAATTAAGGGGGAATGAGAGGACAATGAGACAGCACTGGGGATTTTCAGTTAATGCCACGCATTAAATACCACAGGGGGAAATGCAAAGCTGCTTGCTGGAGACACTTAAAAGGGCAATAAAGATTGGCACTGCAGATGCCACACAGTCAGCAGTGCAAGAAAATAAGCAAATAAGGTGTGGTCTGGAAAGTTAAAGAAAATAATCCCACAGCACAAGAGAGGGAACAATGGAACAGCAGCATAACAAGATGAAAAATATTTTCAAAGATACACGTGTTGCAAGGCAGAATTTGTTGAGACTAGAAGGGAGATGACTGGAGCTGTCAAGACACGAAATGATAAGGGCCTGAGTGAGAGTTCTGGCCATGTGAATGGAAAACAAAGGCTGAATCAGCCTGAGACTGAGCAGGAAGGAGTAAATGTACCATGCTAGCAGTGGCAGAAAGAGAAAGAAAAATTAAACAGGCACTGAAGTCTGGTGTGGAATAACGTGTATGATCATGTACACACTGCCCTGATACCGTGGCACTTAAGGTAAGAACATTTTAGATCCAGTTCTCATTGGGCTGGTAGCTCCAGCTTCATAACCAGATGCCCTTGGCAAAGCCAGGCTGAGGATAAAAATGAGGTGCTGGAAGAGGGCTGGCACTGCAGGCACAAGGCATCTCCTCAAGCCTTTCCTAAGGATGCCACAGTCCTGCTGGAAATATACTCTTCTATTTCCCTTTTCTTCTCAAAGTCCTTCCTGTGTTGCTGACTAAAGAACAACCACCACTATGCTGATGGAGCCTTCCAGTGCTTTATTGCAGTATTCCTCTAGACCATTCCTGCTACAATGTGCATTAAATCTTTTCAATCAGTTAAAAAAATATATTGAGGGCATTTTTTTTCCCTTCAGAAAATAATTTCATATTTTATACAACTAAACAAAGCTTAATACTTTTATTTAAAAAAAAAATTATGAATAGAAGACAATTGGTTTTCAGAAGTTTATTCTTTCTTCTTTTCTATATGTGCAATTCAAAACAGTACTTTAACTCTTGACCCACTCTTAAATGACTCAGTGTTGTCCCATTGATTCATAAGAATTTGTTAAAACTTGGAAGAATGAAAACTTTCATGTTAAAAAACAGTCTCTCCAGAGGCTGTATATCATTAAAGACAACACCATTCTTCTGAAAGGAGAGATCTTTGGCATTTTTCATTAAAAAAACCCCAAACATAAAATCACTTTGTAAAATCTGACTGAGGCTAAATGCATTAGGATCAACTTTTCCCCAGAATCTCCCGCATTAAGAAATGTGAAGGTACATCCCTGTTCTCTCTGCTTCTTTACTGCTGGTGACCCTAAACTCATGTTTAAAGATGACTTTCAGATATAACATCCTTACAGAAACTGTGCAAGGATTATATTGATTTATAACCCTTGACCAGTGTCCTGGTCTCTGAAAGATTGGTAGGATAAATTTGGCAACCATGAAGCTTGTTGTAAAAGAGAAATTAGAGGCTTTCAAATTTTAAAAGGGATGGTGAGCCCCAAACTGTTACTCATCAGCCACAGCAGCTGGACAGGCAGTCGTGAGATAAATTTTTTGAGCAAAAAGCAGGCTGTAGCAAATTCTGAGTCAGGAATTTATGGAGCAGTTGCCCAATTCAGTTATACAGTAAAGAGTCAAGAGAAAATAAAAATAGAAGAAAGAAATACATAAATCCACTCCAGCAGAAACTGACTGGCTCTTTAATTTTGTTATGTTTAAATGTTTTCTTCCTGACATTAACAGCTTTATAGTCCTCACTTGTAAAAATATAATGCACAAAAGTGAAAGGAAAAAGGCATAACTTAAACTAGCCAGGATTATTTTAGACAAATGTATCTAATTTAAAAAAAAAAACAACAACCAAATCTGAGTTTTGTTGATTGCTGAAAATTTTGAACAAAAATAAAATCAACATTTCAACCTGCCAAACACTATGACAAAGGGAATTTAGAAGTCACAGCATAAAACTGAGCTCCTGGCAGTGGCTGCCACCACCACTGAGACACTTTGGTGCTTTAGCAGCGGACTACGCGATTTTTGTCCACCATGAAACACAGCGGGGTTGGCACCACGTTGGACACACGGAATCCCCAGCACTTCCATGGCATCAGTAGGGAACAGGCTCCCAAGGGCTGGGACATTTTCCAGCAGCCTCCTCTTCCCGGCAGGAAGGAGCGTGTCTGACAGAGCTCCGCTCCAGTGTACGGGAGCGGGCGGTAAATTTAATCCGCGCACAATTCCTGCCAAAGCCGCCTTTGTGCGGCCGCGTTTAATTCCCGGCCTGTGCACTCATGGAATGGTGCTCAGCGGAGCAGAAAGGTGAGCGCCATCCTGCCCACTGAAAGCAAAGAGGGCATTTACAGATGGCTCCCTAAGCTGGGGCCTGTGTCCCCAACAAAGGGCTCTGAGTCCCGGCCACATTCCCTCCCAACACGGCCCAATCCCCAGCTGGAAAGCGACTTCACACAAACAATGGTTAAGCCTCTGACTTGTGGCTTGAAACGATTCCTTTGTCAGGCTTTTGTCTGTGGACATAATTAGTTGTTTAGCCAGGGAATTTCTCGGCACAGCCCCTAGCCCAACACTTTTTAAACCAGCACAGACTTCTACCCATTGGGAAAATGGGCCCAAAAAAGTCCATAGCCTAACTTTTTAAACCAGCACGGGTTTCTATCCATTAGGAAAAGTGGCCCAAAATGCTTTGTCATCAGGAGGAATTAAATTAAGGATATAATTAATTGGAGAGAAAGCTTGAAGGTATCAGTGCTATTTCTGGGACGCTCACAAGGGAGTTTTATAAAACCAAAAAGAGGAAGAGGAAATGTTAATTATTTATTTGTACCTAACACACCATTTAGCACAGTTGCTCCAAGCCCTAGATCTGCATTGTGATGTGTGGCACTGAGCCATGCCTGGTACCTGGAAATCCTTGGTGATTTTTCCTTAGCTTGCAGGAAAAGGAAAAGGAAAAGGAAAAGGAAAAGGAAAAGGAAAAGGAAAAGGAAAAGGAAAAGGAAAAGGGAAAGGGAAAGGGAAAGGGAAAGGAAAAGGAAAAGGAAAAGGAAAAGGAAAAGGAAAAGGAAAAGGAAAAGGAAAAGGAAAAAGGAAAAAGGAAAAAGGAAAAAGGAAAAAGGAAAAAGGAAAAAGGACACTTTCCACTGTCCCAGGCTGCTCCCAGCCCCAATGTCCAGCCTGGCCTTGGACCCTTCCAGGGATCCAGGGGCAGCCACAGCTGCTCTGGGCACCCTGTGCCAGGGTCTGCCCACCCTCCCAGGGAACAATTCCTGCCCAGTATCCCATCTAAACCCATTTCTTTCAGTTTGAAGCCATTTCCCCTTGTCCTGTCACCACAGTTCCCAACATCTATGGGTGATGCCAGCTATACCCATTGATAGTCACCACATTAATAGCTGATAAATATATTAAGATGAGAAAGGAATCAAATTGGAAGTACTGAAAATAGTCAACCAAGGGACATAAGATATGAACAGATTTCAAGCATAAGACAGAGAGTTAATTATTATGGCAAAACCTAAATAATTTTATTATGATTCATATTTTTAAGTTTCTGTTAAAAAAAAAAAAGTTGGAATAATACCCTTTTAGTGAAATGTTTAAAAATAATTCCATAGAACTGTTTTTCAGTAAATATTACTAATCAGGAATATGTGTGCCAATATTCAAGATCTGCATCTGGCAGTAAAATCAGATGTAGAGGCTGACTATGAAACTTCTGATTTCACAAACCCAATGAAGAAGCTGCTGTCCACATTCCTCAGGGCAATATCAAATATTACAAATTGCAAACATAGAGCCTTCAGCATAACAAACTTCCATATAAAACCTTTTTTTCACAAAAAAGATTTAGCATCTGTCTGTTGCTTACAAAAATTCACAAAATATTAAAAGCAATTAAATTCTTCCCTCCAATCACTAGGCTAGAAAGAATTGAACATTCCCAAATAGTTGAAAGAATTTACGTTATTCCGATTATCATAGATACAATCTTTAAAAATTACGATGTACATAATACTTAATCAACTTTAAAAATAAAAATCATCAAAAAGCAAAAGCAAGGTCATTAATTTTTAAATCATATTTGAATAAGCATGAAAAACAGAGACAAGGGAACATCTTCAGCAGTTTGGAATCCAGCATCCATAAAAGACATAATCCATACTTACAGCAATGGTTACATTTGGCTTTTTTTAAAGTAGGCAACACTTTGGTATAAAAATACTAGAGAATCCAGACGAAAATTTAATTATGAAATAGTAATGGAATTATTTAGCTTTATAAAAATGTCAAATTCAGAAAAGCTGTTTACTCTTTATAGAATAAATGGTTTATATATTATATAGTGTACATACTATATAATTGAGTTTCAGTTTTTATTTTATTCATATATTCATATTTAAAAATAAGCTTCAATATTACAGTAAATATGAACTGTATGATTCATAGGAAATCATCTAAATAACTAAAAAATATTGCACAACTATTTCTAAGGTTTGGCCATCCCCAGTGAGATGACAACACAATTTGGTTCTATCATTTCACCCTCAGTTTGAACGCCTGTCCTTTCAGAGATGAAGAACTGACTCAAGGAAGTTACCCCAAAATACAGAAAACAACTTGAAGGCAGTTTTATGACTATTAATTCTTCAAATACTGGTTCATGGGATTTTCAGAACAAATTCAGTGACTTAGGAGCAAAAGCCTCCACAATTAATGAGGTAAATTAGATGTGAAAAGTAGAAACTTTCTATATGACTTCATACAACTCCACAATACTATTTCATGCAGCTTAGATGGGAAATTAAATTCTGACCTGCTGTCTCTGTGTAAAATGTAAAGACCACATTTTATTCCAGTTTATCACTCTGAAAAGGGACTTTACCATCAAGACAGTGCAGCTGAACAAGTTTCTGAATGCTACCATTTTTTCCCAGTAAAGACAGTGTAAAATTATTCAGCAGTGGAGAAATTAATATGCAAAGCTCCAGGACCAATTCCAGACAGATTTCGGCATTTCTACTCAGTGCTTGAGTACAAAAGAAACTTCCCAGCATTCAGGTGGGCAGAGGCCAAAATAAGACATACTGCTGGTAGACAGCTAACATAAATATTAATCACAGGAACAACTGGATTCAAACAAAGAAGATTTAGCATCTGCCTGTGGCTTACAAAAAGAACAATAGTTCATGGCTTTAAAAAATTGAAATCTACATTTCATTTACAAGTACTTGCATACAGTTCTAAATTGAGCACATTAACGAGATTGCAGAGTCGTAGCTGACTTCTCCAGTGAATAAACAATGGAATTAGTCAAGCTGCCAATCCTTTTCCCTAAAACAGGAATATCACATATAAGGCACTACACTCCCCATAAGCTTTCCTTTCTCTCCTGCCAGGCTCATTTTGTTATTATCTATTGTGCTAAGTGGCTTCATGCAGTGTTCTGGATGGAGCAGCAGCAGAAGAAAGCATGTCCAAGTAGAGTTCACCCACCTCAGCTTCACCTTGTTTTCCAACAAACAATAGAAAGTGCAGCTGAACAGAATTGGCCCATTTTTGGTTGATATCTCATCCCATCCATAAGCTCCAGCCCAGCAGAAACTGATGGATCTACCCAAAAATGGACAAGCACTGCAGAGCAGAGGAGTGTGAACACACAATGAGAGAGGGAGAATCAACAAGATGGAAGAAAGTGCAAACAAAGGCTCAGTGAGGAAGGAAACAGAATTAACTACTTTACCACTGCAGAGCATCAGAATTCTCCATCACAGACTTCACATCCCCCATGCCCATCAACATGGCAGCTCCAAAACCTTCTTGGATAATTTTTTTTGTAGCTGGTAAGGCACTGCCAATTGGGAAAGACAATTTCCTTTTGTTTTGTAACAAACATCACAGGATCAGCATCCTTACAAAAACTAAATTTTGACCTTAACATCCACGAAACCAGAGCTGTCCTAAACCAGCAAACCTCTAAGCAGCTTACCCCTCAAAAATGCAGGCCATGAATAGAATCCCAAGAAGGAAACAATGTCAGCTTGGAAATCAGAACATCTGATCTCAGCTGGAGAGATGAGCATAAAATGTGAGAGGTGCAGAATTACAGATAGGTCATGAGCAAATGATGACAGCAGGTGCAGTGTCCAAGGGTTTTTGAGCTCATTGAAACTTAGAAAATTCTTATCCTTGCAACACTTAAGCAGCTGGGAGCTGAACAGGGCATCTTGCTTTTGAAAATGCAAGGCTAAGAACTGTCCACAAAATTAAAATCACAATAATTTCCCACTTCGTGTCAAAAACATAACACTTCAAGAAGCAACATATCAAGTTACGTCTAATCCACAGCTTCAGAAATTCAACTCAAGTAAAACTCAATAAGCCAAAAAAAAAAAAAAAAGAAAGCTCTCAGAGGAAACTTTTCTAGATACAGTAGATAATACAGATTCTTTGTTTAGCTATAGAATAATACAGGTATTTCCTATGGGAAATTTTCCAGGGGAATAAACTGCTTTTAGAAGTAGCAGAAATTTGTAGGGAGAATTCTGATCTTTCTTAACCATGCTAGAAGTTCATAAGCAGGGAGATGCAAACATATTGATCTCTAGCAATAGGACATCTCTTTGTTTTCAAGATACAGGAATAAAGAGTCCTATGGCAGAAACACTCTTGTTTTCCCAAAGAAGAAAATAATTGACATTTTCATGTGACAAGGGATAACACTGTCTATTGTCCACTTATTTGAATCGGCTCTCGAGAGTCACTGATGGAAATTCAGGAAGAAAAATCCACTCTAAATATAATCTGCACTAGGTTTGAAGCAGTATTCAGTGTGATCTCTGTATTTGAGAATAAACCCTGCAATTTCCATTCAGACAAGAAGCATTTCCAGGCTGTTTTGGAAGAAATGACTGAAAATTGGCTAGGGAATTGATAGTGAGTAGTAATGAAGTTTTTACCTTAGCGGAGAGACCAATGACTTTTATAGTTCATTGTAGTACAAATCCTGAGAACTGTGAAAGAAACGGGGTCTCTGCAAGTTAATTTCTCTAAACTTTTTAGTTTATATGGCAATTTACCTGACAAAGGAGAACATGAGAAGAAATGCTTGAGGCAGCTCATAAGATGGAAAAACTCCAAACAGGTAATGTAAAATATTCCAGGTTACAGGTGAGAGTAAGTTGAATAAATCTACCATAATTCTTCTTGGCTTCAAATATTATTCATTCACTAACATTAATATTAGAAGAGCATTTTGAATTGGAAGTCATGAATGAAAAGATTTACATAGGGATATCTTTACTTGTATGCTACTAAAATGACAGGCAGACTGAAAGACTAAAAAGCCAAGAGAAACCTGTGTCTTATGTCTTTTTCACTAAGAAAAGTGAAGCAGTATGTAGAAGATAAGGCTCTAAAAATTTGTCAGATTCAATTCTCAAAATAATATTTTCAGGCAATTACAACCTTGGCTTCATCTGTTGATCTAAATCATCCAGCAAGTTCATACTGACAAGTAAAGCTTGTGTTTATTTGCATTTCAAACAGCTAAAAATTAACTCAAGATGCTATATTTATCTGGATCCTTATATACAGATTTTAGTACAGGGCTATTTTGGCCTTCAGAACACAACTCCCTATTGAAAACATTAAACAGGAAGTTGGAAGTCCTGTCAGATTAAATTGCCAAGGAACAGAATTAATATTAGAAGCATTTTTAAACTTTAGCTCAGTGCTTTTGTTAAAGTGAGTTAAGTGAAAATGAATGTGGGCATAGGAATAGTCAGGTTTGGGCTGCCAAGTCCTCATGCTGAGAACCAGGGGAGGATGTCCTTTCAAAATGTTTGACTTGCAGATGCAGAAACACAAATTGCATCAGTTTACACTCAGTTCAGGTTTTCAAGATCTGTCTCCCACATAATTCCACTGTAGGAACGAGCAGCTGGATCCTGAGGCATGGCTCTACATGAAAATGGGCATTCTGTGCCTGCAGTATATGAAATATCCAAATTTTTTCACATCAGAAAAGTGCTGGGTTTGTGTTTCATAGCCATACATGTTCTGTAATGGGGTTGGTATAAAAATACTACACAACTATGTGAGTTTACCACGTGAATTTCAACAACAGAGGTCACATAACTCATAAAAAGTCAATTTATATTGGGAAGATGCAAGTTATGATGCTAGCAATAATTTTATATGTGGGAATTATGGCATTCCTCTAACTCCAATTATTAGATGGTATCTAATAAAACAGCAAGGCAGTCAGAATTGCTGATAGAGATGGCATAATACCAGCTCAGATGACAGGATCTGAACTGACAAGGCTTTGGGGACAGAGACTGTGGGAGATCAAACTCCCTTCCAGCTCTCTAACTCCACAGCGATGTGCATGTGATCTGCAAAATGTGTTTCATGGCAAAGATTGCATTCCTGACCCACAGCTTGAAACAAACACCAATCCCCTCTTAGTTTAGACAGAGGTCAATATTGATTATACTTCCTAAAACAGCACTCTGCAATAGTATTGGTATTTTTTGTCTGCAAAAGATTGTTTTGCTTTTACTGTGAGTGATTCAAACATCCCCCAAATCCTTCTGCCTACTCACCTCCAGACTGTGATGACACCATTTTAGCCATTTCAATCAAAATTACACTTTAAAAATCTCAAGAACTTGCTTAAGCACACTCCTGCCATTTTTTAAATAAACAAAAGAAGGCTCAAGTGCAATACTTGTAGATTAATTATAACATAAGGTTTATTACAACTGCTTACCATTAGCATGAATGATTTTTCTTGCAGCATAAATATTAGGATTCTTTGATTATACCTTTCTATCTAATTCCCAGCAGGAGGGGAAAAACAAACAAACCCAGAAGAGCCTTTGCTAGAAAGACATAATAATAGATATAATAATAAATATAAAATATTTATAATCTTTTAATAGAAAATAAAATTAATATAAATATTTAATTAATTAATAGAAAATAAATATTAAAATTTATACTGTTTTAATATAAAATTTAATTAATATAAGATAATCATTAAAATATTTATAATACTTTAATACTAAATGAATAATAAAAATAATAATAAAGCAAAAACTGTGTCAAAACAAACAGTGGAGGTCACTGTCACCTCAATTGTCCTTTACCCTGTCATTCTCCTCTTCCCCAAGTCCTGCTCTGGGACTGTCACCCCTTCTCTTTACTCAAGCTTTGGGAGAAGAAGCCTGCCTTTAGTTCTGAAAAAACTTTATCAACAGCCAAGTTTACCCAAAGTACATCTATTGATTTAAATCACTTTCAGAGAGGGGGCCCTTAAATTAGGTTCTCTACAGAAAATAAAATAAATGTTGCATTCTATTCCATTCCATTCAGGTTTTCAGGAGAAACACAGATTTCCATCTGTTTTACAGCTAGTGTGGCTAATATTTTACAATATATATTAAAAATAGGTGCTTTGGTTTAGAACCTTTTATTCTAAACCTGAAGAGAAAAAAAACCAAACAAACCCCTCCTAAAATAACTACATGAGAAATCAGACTGTAGTTGAGGGAAAAAAAAAAAGGAAAAAAAAAGCAAAATAAGCTAGATTTACAGTAATATTCAATAGTGAAAATGATAACTCTGTTTCAAGTGGACTCTGAATAACCCAGTTAAAAGCTGGAGCTCCCCTCACAGTGCTATTATATTAATAGAAATCTTTTCCTTCAGAAACGTTCAGTGGCAGCAGAGCAGCAATGAAACCCTTACGTAGAAAACACATAATTTCTGAATATCCAAATAATCCACTTCAGGTGAACAATAAATAACAACCGCCAGCAAATCTCTTCATAGACATTCTCCACTTCTGCTTTACCCACTCAGCACAGGGTTTGTGACTACACCTGTGTAGTTCTGCCCTCTCCTGGTGCACCCAACTCATGCAGCAGACACTGCCAGCACACAGAAAATTAAATTACTGTGCAGCAATGTCGAGTTATTCATGGGTTTAGGTCTTCAAAGAGACAAGAGCAGTTGTTGCTTGCTGTAAAGTTGTTTATTGTAGAAGCGCATCAGTCTCAAAAGGCAAAGAGTCCAAAGTGTTAAAGTCTGAGTGAGAACTATTTGGCAGAGTTCTGAGTAGAAGCAGCTCCCTGGTGTTTCTCCTTCTTCTCCTTCTTCTCCTTCTCCTTTTTCTCCTCCTCCTTCTTCTTCTTCTCTTTCTTCTCCTTCTTCTTCTCTTTCTTCTCCTTCTTCTCCTTCTCCTTCTTCTCCTCCTTCTTCTCCTTCTTCTTCTTCTCTTTCTTCTCCTTCTTCTCCTCCTCCTTCTTCTCCTCCTCCTTCTTCTCTTTCTTCTCCTTCTTCTCCTCCTCCTTCTCCTCCTTCTTCTCTTTCTTCTCCTTCTCCTTCTTCTCCTCCTCCTTCTTCTTCTTCTCCTTCGTCTCCTTCTCCTTCTCCTCATCCTCCTCCTCCTCCTTTTTCTCCCATGTGTGGTGGTAGTGATGATGATGATGATGATGATGATGGTGGAGGAGATAGATTCTCCCAGTGCAGGGGTTTTTATTTGCAAATTGCCCAATGAGCTGAAAACACGAACCTAAAACATTCCTTCTAAACCTATTAGAATGCTAGCTCTGTAGCACAGAAGTGGTGTTAATTCTTACACATAAATTACACATATAGCTCTATTTATTCACATAAATGCTCCTATTTGTTCTATCTTTAAAATGTAAGCAATGTTCTTTATAAGTTTTCATTATGTCTGGGGCTAAGTTTTTGTACTTTTACCGAGGCCTAAACTTTACACTAGATTCTAGGGCTTTTTTACTCTCTTAAGGCACTTACAGCATAGCCTTACTCACTTAAAACTAAGATTTACACTTCCATTTCATATCTATGTGACTTAATAATATTTCTACTTAATTAAAACTAAATCGTACACTTTTACCTCATGTCTGTGTGGCTTAATATATTTTAATTTCTTCTGTTTTACACACTCCAACACAGCAACAAGAAACCAGCCAGCCTGACCACAGGCTAATTCACTGGAGGTTATGTGCACTGAACTGTCTCACAATCACTTCTCTGGGCTCTGATCTATCACTTGTTAAGTGTTTATGGATAGAAGAGGGTCTTCCCAATCACAAGAGAAATTAAATCATATATTTACACAGTAAAATAAAATGCACATTTGCTTTTGCTCTCACTTCATTTGTGGAACGATCTTAATTAATGCTTTATTTTACAATTGCTAAATATTTTTTTCTCTTGATCTGAACTAAGTTTCTCTGTGTAACCACTTTAAATATTTAGATAATGAGATTGTTTTGAGAGACAACCACATGCTCAGATCTGAGTGGTATCTCCTGATTAGGTAAGTTAAAAATCTGAAGTTTCATTTAATTTGATATTTTCTTTTGTTCCAGCACTATGATACTGCCTTGTCATTTTCTTTTCTTTAAACATACTTCTTGCACACATTTGACAAACTCCAGGCTTGCTACCCAAAAGTGCAAACACACAAATATAAAAATGTTCCTCATGAGTCAAAAACCTTAACAAAATTTGCCAAAAACCTCCCTCATGGTGTCTGTGATAGCTTATCCACATTCATCACCAGAAGCAGAGTGTGTGGAGAAGGAAGAATTGCAGATTGTTTTGCACAATTGGCTCCTGGGAAGCTCAGGATCTGCTTTAACAAACTACCTTAAACTCTCAGATAAGCACTTTAGGCTTATTATTAAAAATGTCATCTTTAGGACATTTGTGCAGAGTGAACAATGACAAGGCAGACTTATCAAAACATTGCAGAATAACAAGAAAGCTCTTACTTCCAAAATTTTTCTATAGAAAGTAATTCCTTATTTTCTGCTCCTGCTTCCCTGAAAGTAACTATAAAAAGGGATAATCTTTGGGCCTTGGCCTCTCACAGTGATCCAAAGGTTGCAGCTGAATTTAGAACCTTAACAAGATTTCACAATAAAATAAACATCTGACACTCCCCACAAAAAAAGTTTGCTTTCCAAACAATCATAGGTGGAAAAGTGAGGAGAGGTTAGAACGAACAAATGTTCTTGTGGGCACCAAAGAACAAATTTCTTCCAAATTGTAATGGAGGTGCTCTAGTAAAAGGCTTATAAACAATTAAACAGCTCTTCACAGAGGGACACAGAGACACAGAGGGACAAAGTGTTGGTAGAATCAAAAAGTCCAAGTCTGTAGAGCCCAGGTAAGGATCAGCTCTAATCTCCCATCTCTAATATGACTTTGTTTTTCTGTAAAATAGTTTTTGTCTTATCCCTGCCAGAACGATGCTAGCATAGTCTAAAAGGAAAATTTTTTCTTAAAAACAATTTTTGTCATATAGAGGGGTCAAGGATCTTCCCCAGGCAAATAGTAAAATTACTGCTCTGAGAGGAAAATATTTATTTATTCATACAGAGTCACAAGATACACACAAGCTCTACTGCAGTCTGTAATAGTTTTAGAAGCACTGATGTAACAATATGTCATAAAATACTAGAATATTTTAACCAAATACTAGGATATTCTGGTTTTTTGATAGTAAGTTTATAATTAATTTGTTTCCCATTGAAATTCCAAAGGGGTGATTTTCTTACTCTGGAGACAGAAGAATTGGTTTGACATATAATTTGAATTTATCATGCAATTTACAGGATTCCAGAATGATTATACGCTGATTATGCATCTACCTAATATTTTCCTCTTGTAACTTAGTTACTGCCTGGAACACTCTGAGTATCCTGCTCTGCTGTTCTTGCAGATACACTTCCAAAGAGTTTGAACCAAACTGCTCTGTTTCAATAAAAATACAGTCACAGAAGAAGTGAGAGGACATTCTTATCTCTTGGTAGCTGCACTGCCAGTAGAAAACTCTGTTTTGAAGGGAACAGCCACCAACTTTAAAACATGTAACCCTCACTTGAAAAAGGCCCAAACATACCCTGGGAGCAAGGAAGCTCCTGAGAACTTTAAACCTGGCAGAAAGAAGATCCTGAGATTCAGGAGCTGCCATCCCTTGGCACCTGATTCCCCTGGTGAAGTCACAGGTGGATCTGAGATGGGCTGCCAGCATTCTCAGCAATCCCTGCTCTCTGTGCTGTCCTATCCTCTCTGGGTGCTTGGTGGCACTTGTGGCATCCTGCCGCCCTCATCAGGCAGGCTCAGGGCCACAAGCCCTGCTCCCTGGGCTCACAGCTGGCCTGGCTGGCACATTGGGAGCATGACCTTGGTGTTTGCCCTGCATAATTGCTGTTCCACACATGTATGAAATGGTCATTGGCACCTAGAACATCCCAGACACACACATTGCCTGACCCTCTAACCTAAAACCACAACAGTGAGCTACCAATGGGGAGCAGCCAGCTCAAACACCACCCCTGAGGTTTTTTTGCTCCATTTCTCAGTAGTTGTTCATACCCAGACTATGTTTCTGCTTGGAAGTGTTTAGATCTGTTGTACAATAAAGCGTTCAGCATCTCTGACACGTTGTGTCTGAAGATAACCTGTGTGCCCATGCAGTCCACTGAGATTCTGAACATACAATCACATTCGTGATTCACTTTGAGGAGAAAGACTCTTGTGTTGTACTACTGTCTGTCTTTTAAGTGACTAGATAGAATATAATAGGTATTTTTTGGTCCATTTCACCCATTAATTTACTTATTTCTCCTATAGCTGTACTATTTAAACATGATTTTACTGTGTTGCCTGCTACTTTACCATAAAATCAGCTTATGCCTCTACTGGCTTGGAGACTTGGCAGATGTAGTTCCTCCAGCTAAAAAGAAACCTGCCAGAAAGAAAGGAAAAGGAGGCATTTTCTCCTCTCCAGTTGGGAAGGTTCTTTTGCTGTGTGCCTTGAAGCAATAACACTGTATAGGTGGTACCAGTCTCAGTCTCCCTCTCTGGCAGAGCTTTCTTTCACCCTTTCTCCAGTTCTAGACAATCCTTCTATCACTGTACAAAACCTTTTCAGCAGACAAGATATTCTCTTCCAATTAGAGACTTTTCTCCAGCTTTCTTTTATCACTCCCTCTCATTTCTCTGCCCTCAGCAGCTGTTCTGTCCAGGGAAGATCCAGAAACCTCCCTTGGATTTAGAGCTCTTCATTACAGGATACCACGACAAATCACAGCTTCCCGAGTCTATTCCACTGAATAAAAACCAAAAAACCTGCTACTGCTTCAGTCTGAGAAAGCCTCTGAAAAAAACCACTGCTCCTTCCAGCTGCCTTCTCCCATTAGGGGTCTCTAACAGCTCTTACCCACTCACAGAAGGTGCAGCTCTCTGCACTTGATTTATTGGGAAGAATCTAGCTTTTAACAAGATCTGAAAGTTAGAAGGGACTTTCTGTCAGTCTTTTGTTAGAAAGAAATGCAGCAATTTGAGATGTGAAATTCTGATGTGGATGTGTCTACACCTGTGCCCTTCAGCAAGCTGAAGTGCTTCTTACCTCCACTTGTTCTGTCTGTAACAATAAGCAGTAGTACACACTAATGATTAGGGGTCACTGCTGATTATTTAATCACAGCATTGCTCTGAACCTGCATTGTTTGCTCTAAACCTGCTGTCTTCAAAATGGATTGTAAATCCAATCAGAATTAAAAGGGAAAGAAAAAAGATCCTTCGGGTTTTCAGGTAAAAACTCATCTTTACAAAAAGTGTGACACAGCCATAATTGTGACAAAAGACCCCAACACTTCTTGAGTGAGTGATAATTAAAAGTTTTTATTTAAGTGTTTCAAACAATCTTTTCATATCCACAGTATAATTTGTTCATTTTCCACTTCTTATGACAAAAAAAGAGAGACATAATCACTCTGCCTTTGGGGGTTAACCGAACCCTTGTGACTACTTGTAACCATGGAAATATGAAGAGCTACTCAGAGCCAAACATCAAACTAACAGAGGTGCTGAGAGACAGAAAATAGACATATGATGAATTTGCTACACATTAAAGCCCATTGAATCTGTACCACCTGCATTAACAACATAAAAAACAAAGTCACAAAGCCTTTTAATTGCTTAAAAGCATATGGCATTTACCGTGGCTTCCCACAGAAAATAAAGGGAAATGCCTTTAAAGGTTTGTTTTTAAAGCACTGAGTTTAACTGAACTAATTTAAAAGCAGAGACAAGAGGTAAAAATGGTTACTATGTGAATAGCAACAGGAACAAGGTGCATGAAAAGACTGAAAAAGGCCCTTTTGAAGAAGCAGGGTTTTCATGGACTAGGACTGCAGCTATGGGAATTTGCCACCCATGGCCAGTGACATCTGAGTTAGTCTGCCCCAAGCACCATCAAGAGTGTTTTCTCATCCTCTGCTGGCACAGAAGTACCTCAGACAAGCAAACACTCACCTGATGATTTACTGATCACATTATATATATATATATATCATTATTATAACAATAATAAGGCATGTGCATAATTAACTGCCTTCTCTGTGACAACCCAAGCCACAAAACACTGTTTAACCAACCACAACTCCAGTCCTCACACACACAGCCATCCTCCAAATGAGACACCTTTGGAAAAAAAGGAAAACAGGTGCATTCCTTGCTGTAGTAAGCGAGACATGACAAACAACAGGAAAAAAAAATCACTTCAGTAATTCGTCTCAAATTACATCTACTTGGAATATAAAATAATTACTATAATAGAAAAAAAACCTAGAACCTACGTGCACACTATGAACATTATCCAGGTGCAGGGAGACTCAAAGAGCCAAAATTTGCCAGCACAGTCAAATTGATTCTCTCTCACTTCTGTAGCTTTGGCACCATCAGAAAAACTGCTCAGACCTCACTGTGTGACCACTTTCTTTTCTTTAGCCCACTGGTAACTACAGAATCTGTAGTGAGACATATGCTAGCTGGATGAAATACACATTTACTATCTCTCACAGCCATGATTTGCTCATCATACCACCATCTACTTTCCCCATTTGCCACAATTTTTTTTCAGGTCTTCATTAAATTTTAAACTCAGGATCAGGTTAATGCCATGAAAAATGAAGATACCGTCTGGACAACATTTTCTTGCAATTTCTTTGTCATTTTATTTGTACTTTCTGTTCAGAGCTACCTTGTATACCTTTACAGATATGCTGAGTTACAGTACATTCATTAAACAAACCCACAGATTATTACAAAATCCAAATGGATTCCACAGGGTTACATGAAATATACAGAATGCATTTCTAGTGTGCCAAGAGAATCTTGGCTACCCTTCATATTTCCAATAAGTGTGTGATTTCTTTTCTTAGTCATATTTGGAAACTCAATACTCATGAGAAATATCAGATTTAACAGGTAGAAATGTCTGAATACAGGCCAAGTAATAGAAGTCTGTTGTTTTTATTACTGCAAAATCTTCATGTTGGTCAATTAATATAATTATTGATTAACTTTCATTATTATTTGGGTATTTTAGCCTTTTAACCTCTGAACCTCAAGCTAGTACCTAAAATCACAAATAAAACCAAAAGTTAACGTGGAAAAAGGAATTAGGTGTACCACAACAAAACACCAACAAAAAGAGCAATGGTTTTCTTTTTTTATCTTGTATTTCAGTGGATAATCTTAAGAGACTTTAAAAATATTAAAAAGAATGCTTTGTGTTGTTTTATGCCACCGACACAATTAAGTGAGACACAGCACAAGGATTATGGAAGCAAACCTAAGGAAACTCAAAATAATTGGCTACCCCAAGCTGCTACTTCCACCTTGGAGTTTGAATTAATTAAAAGATCAAGTGTAAAACAACAGTAGAAAACCACATACCTAAAAGTATTACCCTCCTGAGAAGGCTGGAAAGAATTTTAACATAGATTTTCTTTCCATAGAAGGAAGAGGGCTGCAGGTATCACATCAAGGCTGGGCTCTCTGGTGAGGAGCCTGCAGGAGGAGTGTGTGAGAAGGCACAGAACAGGGTTTGAGTTTGGTGGCTGTCCCATGTTTGTCTGTCATTAAGTTGTTAAGGCTCCCCTGTAATCTCATGCATCACTTCTCCATCTCTGCTTCAAACATTTGTTCATAGGACATAAAGCTTACAAATAGATGACTTCCTGGAAACACATCCAAGGAAGCAAAGAAATGGGCAGGGAAATAAACACGGTAAGGGCATACACAGAGTATCTTAAATTTCATTGGCATTATGTGAAAATCATTGAAGTAATACTGGACAAGAAGAACAACTGCCCATTGGCGTTTTTTATTAAAGAAAATGGCATTGTTTTGGTCATTAAAATGTGTTGATTAACATATCCTAGAGAAATCTGCAGCACTCAGAGCAAGGCATAACCATCTGCTTAGACTGTGCCACAGTCAGAACAGTATGACTATGGTCCAGACTAGTCCTTTCATGCCCTTCTTGTCTCCAAGCACATGTTCATGCTGAGGGAATAGGTTTGGGTTATGTTTAAGATAAACAGTGTAATAGGCCACTTTGATGATTGTCTTTTTGCTCATCACACTGAGAACTACTTGGTGTTTTTTCAGAAGTAAAAAGGAAAAATAATTGCTCACAAAGCATAGAATAATACATTACATGAGTCAGAATCATTCCATAAAGGGCCTAATGTTCGTTTGTGGTCACGTATGGGAATACAAACATCACACTGATATCAAAGAAGTGCAGGAATAGCTCAAATTTATGCCACTCCCAGCGATGTGCACATAATTAATAAGCAGATTAATGAAGCCATGGGGTGGGTGTGGAGAGGATGGGGCCTGTATCAGATGTGGGAAGGAGCTTTGTAGCTTTACTTCAAACTGTTTGGGCAACTGCAGGAGAAAGCAGTGGTGGGTGCATGTCCAGCATGAAAGCAGAGCTGAGGGACTCACGTGGTGCAGAACCTCCTGGCCACCACTCGTGGGAACAAGCAGAGGTTAAATCCCCCTTGTTAAATCCCTCCCTCCATGCCCCAGGGATTGTAGCAGCAGTCTGGGTGAGAATACATTTAGTATGGCATTGGTGTTTAATATTTTAACAAGCAATTGAAATCTTTAGCTGGCTAAACACACAAAAAACAATGGATGCCAGGTCACTCACATGGAAAAAAAAATGTGCAAAGAAAAGTAGCTTTCCACCTTTCCTAGGCAGGTTTTGCTGCTGAGAAAAAAGTCAAATCACCCTTGCAGTACCTGAAGTCATCAGTGCGACATCCTGACACCTGCCAGCTTCAGTTTCCAGTTCACATCCCCCAGAGCACAGCTCCTGAGCATGCAGGTCAGGTGATGACAACAGGGGCCAAGGTAGGGTGTAGAAGGTGTGGGATTCAGGGAAAAACATCACCAGGGAGCTCCACCGCATGCCTGAGGCTCCAGTGCCTTCCATCCCTCTGCAGTGCCTTCTTTTGTCCTTTCTCCACACCAGCCTTTTTCCTAAGCATCTCCAGGAACAGGTAACTTCAGCTTCTCTCAGGACTATTTTGTCATTTGTTTGGAGCTGACTGGGATTGAAAATCCACAAAGACGTAAAAGACTTTTCTTTTTGCATGAACAGATAGATGAAGTCCTAGGACTTCATGGCAAGAGGCAAACTACTTGATAATTCTTGGATTTTGGAATCAGGTTGCAACTTGGCATCCACGACACCCTTCCAAGATGTAAATACTTCAAAGTGAATCTAATTCATGCATGTAGCTCATCTTTGTATATAATTATTAATACATACCACCTTTTCTGCTATTTGTGCTAGTTGCTGGAATTTATCCCCATCATATGTTACTGTGGATTCTTTTTCATTGCCTTTTGCAGTCACAGAAATGGCACATCCATTTTATGAGATATGCTGCATATATATTTTTTGATCACATCACATCACCACAAAACATCCCTTTAATGTTATTTGATATACTGACCAATTTTCAACATGAAATGGACAGAAGATGTCCATGGGGAAAGACAAGACACTGAGATGAAACATGAGTGACTGAGCGTAAATATGAGAATAGGTTTTACAGGATTATGTTAAGTATCCTTTCGACTGTAAAGATGTCAGATAACGTAAAACTCTAATGTACCAGCTGCTGTCCAAATAGATCACAAAATAAAAGTCCTCATGCTGAGCAGGGCTCAAAATAGAGCAGCTGATGAGTAAGACACTCTCTTATATAAACTTCACATTTCACGCACTAAGACATTTCATTGTCAGATAGTCGTGGGGTTGCTATTTTCCATGAAAAATCTGCAGCGGAACAGAAGCGTCGAACTGTTCCACTTCTCAGGCTCCAAGATTGTTATTTTCATGCCACACAGAAACTCCCTTCTAGTCTGCTTTGTGATTCATGTGTTTGTATGAATAACTTCCCTGGAACTCAGAACAAGAGGGAAACCTTCCCTAAGTACTTCCTGTCTTTCTACATGTACTAATAACAAGACGGAGTCCTCCCACCCTTCCCATTTACAACACTCCAGGCACACCTACTGGTTGATGTACTCATAAGCCTCAGAATTAGTCTGCTTTTGCTCTGGTTTTTAAATAGCAGCTTTTCCTCTAGCAACAAAACAGTTTTTTGTCTAACATTAGTATGTACCAAAGCAGTATTAATAGATTGCTTAATTAATAGACAACGGAGAAGTCGTAGCTTGGCATGAAACATGAAAGATTCTTTGCTCTTCCCCTTTTTCCTGATCACAGCCACTCATGGCTTTGAAACCACCCTAATCTTAAAATCCTGGACAGAAAGATGTAATGCTGAGGGGAAGAACAACCTATGTCATGTGTTTGACCCTCAGAGCCCCACAGAAGAGGCCTGATGAAACAAGCATGAATTTTGACTGTGTAAGAATGAAGTAAAAACTCCAGAATAAGGTCTAGTAGATCTACAAGATGAAACACCAAAAAATAAAGTCACTATCCCACTCTCCTATCATAGCCTGTCAATCTGGAAATCCATCTTCCCACCACGGATTGTTAAACTCCTATTAGAGTTATCAGCACTAACTGAAAGTAGAATTAAGTCCCTAACTTCTACAGTTTGCAAAGTTTCTTTTCAAAATATGCCCTAAGCTTCACAGTTTCCTTGTGAAAGTAAAATGTTTTATCTAACTGATATGGGAAGCCAAGTGGAGGAGCTGAGTGACTCCCCAAACTCTTCAGAAGGCTGCCATGAGTTGCTCCAGTTCTAATTGTGGCTTAATATGTGGGTGTAATCCTGACCAACTCATTAATCTCCAGGCCTGTTTTTCCAACCCGCAAAAGGGAAGATATTATATTTATTTAATTAATACAGCCTGTGACTGTTTAGTTAAAAAAAAACAACAACAAACCTATTTAAATGACATTTACAATCCCAGCTATACTGTTCTGTTCAACTGTTTCTGCTTCTTATTTACCCTTTAGAACAAGCAAATCAAAGTTGGTTGGAATCCATTCTCTGTTCATTTCAGTATCAAAAGCAGAAGTTTTGGTGTTTAATGGAACTTAGAAAATTTTAAGACCCCTACCAAGAAAAGGAAGCAAAACTCTACCCTGAATCTCAGTGTCCTCAGGAAATCCTCAAGAAACACTGTCAGCAGTTTTCAAGAGTGTCTTTAGCCCAACTCTCTTCTAACAAAATGGCTTCTAGAATTTTTTTTTTTTTGTGAAGGGAAGGAAGAATCTCACACCAGCAACTCTACGTTTGTACATGATGCATTAAAAAAATGTAAGCAATAATATGGTGTTGACTCAAAATTACTCCAAGAATGAATACTGATTTCGTATCAACAAAAAATATAAATAAAACTCTAGGTAACATTTTAATAAAATCCCAGGAAAAAAATATGCTGTTATTTGAAAAGGCTGTAGCCTTTTAGAATTTTCAACTTAAAATATTATATTCACTAAAATTTTCTTAACATATTTAAAGTTTACCACATCTTCTTCAAGTTCAGACTTCCAGACTCTGAAACACAATTCTGAAATAATATCTGAAATACAATTCCAGATATTTTTAATTAAGCAAAAACTCTGAAGTTCTTTAACCTTCATTAAGGTCAAATCCAGAAAAAGATAGAAATTCTTTGTCCCGAACCTTCTGCAAAGATTGAAAATATGTTGCAAAAAAGTACTTAGAATTTCTTAATTCCCTGGCTTTAGCCTGATTTTCCTCCTCAGATTCTTCTTCCTGCTCCTGCTATGCTGCCAGACAGTGGATTGCCAACTCCTGGGAGTTCCTATTGACTCTCTGAATATTAACTGGTGTTCTCAGAGACCACAGGGCTGAAATCAGTCGATTGGATAAGAATCTTCTCTTTTGCCTGAAACAAGCTTTTAGCCCTTTAAATTATGATAAAGGCCAGGAGGAAGAAAAACAGGTTTTAAAAAGCTCAGAAGGAAGCAGGCACATGAAAAAGTCAACATTTATTCCTTTATATTCATGAAATTAATGCTTAAATGTGGAAACATTGTGGTAGAAGGTGTACCCTTTAAAGCAGCAAGTGTTGCACAAACAAACTAATATTCCTCTGGCTTAGGTTTAGAGACAAATGGAGGAAGAGGTTGGATAAAAGTAAGGTTAATTAATATTGCATGGCTGAAAACCTATAAACAAACAGCAGCTGGTTAAAATGCTCTAAAGCAGCTGGATCCACAGCTCACTGCTAAAATAGTTATCCTATCTCACACATATTCTGGAAGACGTTAAAAAAATAAACACATATAATTCTATCTCCAAACCATTTCACAAAAATTCACCTTCCAAAGACTCAGAGATCTGTGCCCTCTGTCTCTCTAACTGGGGTCATGAATCCTGTCTGAGAGAAAACACAACTAAAGCATCAAAGAACTAATTTGGCTGGTTACTTCTGAACATCCGTGGGTGTTCCAGAGATAAATCAAGACTGCTTGAAAGCAACCTCTGCAAAAAAAAACCCAAACAAAAAAAACAAACCAAACCAAACCAAACTAACACAAAACAAAAAAACCCAAGCAAACAAAAAATACCAAAACAAAACAGAACAAAAACAAAACTATCAGTTTTTGGATTATCAGCTGAGAAACCAGACTCCTTTTTCTGCAGGGAAATAGTTATCTAGATTTAAAAACTTGCAGATTCTAAAGTGAAACCACTGATATGGCCTTATCATACTTTAGGTAAGCTGCATTATCTACCACCCTTCTCGACACAGAGTCATAATCCTAAGACCTGGAAAGTTTTTACTGTAGCATTCAAATGTGAATATGGTAAAGAAAATCAGCTGGAACATGAGCTACTTTTTCCAATATTCTATTAAAAAAACACGATTTTCAGTACAATTGCCACACAGCATACCCTCTTTCTGCTTTTAAATTGTCATTTTAAGACAAAAATTAGTGTAAATTTTGGTGTTTAAACATGTTGCAACAATTAACATATTAACACAGCTAAGGAGGAAGTTAACATTCTGCCTAAGATCTAATTTACTACCTTCTTAGAAAGAAAAAACATAAAATCTGAAAATTAATCAGGTGAGAGTTGTCTGGATGAGGAAATGCTTCTGCTTTTGTATCAGACACACCAGTGCACACCAGTGCCCTGAGCTGAGCACACAGCTGAGCTGTCCTGCCCAGCAGCTCCCACGATTTGTGCAGTGCTCTGCGTCAAGTGCTCCCTCAAGTACCTTGCAAGGAGAAAATGCTCTACCTTTGGTCAAGCCTCACCTCTCCTGTTTGCCTTTTGTCTCTTGAAACGTGTGGTGTAAACTTTTTTGGCATCAGGAGCTGAACTCGGGTCTTGTCAAATTTAAAATTGTCATTTCTTAGCTCCTCACCTTTAAAATTTCAAATTAAAAGGTGCCTGATTCACCTACAGATAGAAATTCCCTGCACTGACCTGACAATCTCTTTCAAAGGAAGTCACAGAACAAGACTGATATATATCATCATATGGTATGATTTGGAATTTAATTAACCAGATGCTGTTATTTTCTTTAATATCTCATGAATAGAAACTACGGTGTAGAAACAACTCAAAACAATTGCTCACTGGGAAATCTGACATATGGCCTGCTAAGCTGCTCTCCTACAGAAATAGCTAAAGATCATTACTCTTGGCATCACTCCCTACAACAGGCACTGGGCTCATTAAAACAGACACTATGTGATCGAGTCCATAAGGGAGATTTTTTCTACAGATGGGTAGAAACAATGAGCAGAACTACAAAGGCTGAGTTGAAAGAAGTAGTCAAGGAGACTTCTCCACCTCCATAACTTCCGCGTCCTAAAACAATCAAAGCAGCCCCATTTTGCTGGAAATAAAAGGATGCATTTTCTCCTCTCTCTTCATGGTGTACATTTCCAGCCTGTTAATGTACAGTACTTCGTTTCACTCGCTCTGCTCAAGGGTTTCTCCCGAGTAGGAGTATCCTGATGTGAACAGAGAGTTTGTATCCAGCAGGGGCCACTTGTTGCCTGTGTTTAGTCCCCACTTAATTAGGTGGAAACGAGCTGTTAACCCTGCCTACATCCAGGTATGGTGGATTGGGATAACCACAACCACCGTGACGCAATCCTGCTGCAATCCACACTTCCCTGGTGATGTTACACTAGGAAACGTAAACCAAACCTCTGGGACGTGGCATCACGGGACAGGAAATGTTAAGTCAATTAGGATGTGGCAATGATAATCTGATGCAGCGATCACGCAATCACGTTTAGCAAATGTTTGCACTTGAAAGCTGCTCCACTGTGATTATGTGCCTGCAACACATCCCTATGCTGCCCTGTGGATTATCTAAATTTAGACTAGAACGTGTGGTAGATGGCTTTACCACATTCCACTGATGACTTAAGTTTTAGCTTTCATATTTTCCAGATTCTGTACTGCATTGGTGTGCGGAACTTCATACAAAGTATTAGCAAGTTCTCCTCCCAGCTCAGTCACACAAAACAATCCTTTTCCAGCCCGAGAACCAAGGACACCATTGCAGCTTCAGGCCCAGAAAGTGCAAACAGCAGCGAATTGAGGAGAGAATCTGGGAGGATGGGACTGCAGAACCTGGAGCTGGAGTTAGACAATTAACCCCAGTATGGAAATGGACCCAAACTTATGAAAGTGTGAAAACTTGTGACCTGGGGTCCGTCCTGGGTGGAGCTGTGGCTGGGCTCCTGCACTGCCCAAGGTGAATCCTTTGAAGGCCTTTTAATAAACCCCTACTTTATTCCTTTAACTCTGTCCAGTCTCTGTTCCAGGCAGACTCTCTGGGCATCACCACCGCTGGCCTTTGTTCCACATGCCGAACAGAACCGATGCTGTGAGCAGCCCCGGCGTTGTGACTGCGCTGGGAGGCGATGGAGCATTAATGACAGGGACACGGTGCCAGCACCACACCCGTGTCCCCGAGCCCAGCGGGGGCCGAGGCTCAGAGCTGCAGGGTGTGACACCCCACTGAGCCCCTGGCACGGAACCGCGTCCCACGCACACACCCGGGGGTGACGCGGGGCTCCGCAGCACCGGAGCACGTGTTGAGGCCCAAAGAAGCTGACCCTAAAGGTGGATGGGTGGTCACATCATGGCACCGGCTCCCTGAGGCTCCAGGGCCGCGCCTGGGCCTCGCTGCCGAGGGAAGGAAGGAGACGAGGCCCAGGCACAGCGGCCAGGCTGGGGCAGCGCCGCCATGACCTTCACACCTCTGCGCGTGACGTCACGGCCGCGGCTGACGTCACGCGGCCGTGACACAGAGGCCGGGG
>VWZS01007477.1:0-41085 GCA_013397075.1 Rhabdornis inornatus | reverse complement strand
CGCTGGCAGGCGGGCCCGGAGCCGCGGGCAGAGCCGGGCCGGGGTCCCGCGGAGGACAGGGGAGGTCGGGGGGCGTGCTGGGCTGTGCTCCCTCCCCGGTGCGAATCTCCCCAGGGCCGGGGAGGTTCGGGCGGCTCTCACGGAGGGGATCGTGCCCCTTCCCCGGCCACCAGCGGCGCCCCGGGGTCTCCGCCGGGCACCCCGCGGTCGGAGAGGCCCCGTGTGCCGTGCAGGAGCTGGCGGTGCTCGGGGATTCCCTGGGTGTGTGGCACGGTGGCCGCTGGCACCTGCGGGCAGGTGCCAGCCCCGCGGCCGGGGGAGCATCCCGGGCACCTGCCGGCCGTGTTTCCCTGGGGATACCCTAATCCCGAGCAGCTGTCCCCGTGCCCTGTCGGACACCTCTGTGCGCCGTGCCTGTCGCAAGGGGAAGGAAGGTTTTCCTCCAGCAGCGCACCGGGAACACCAAGGTGGCTTCCCCAGATCGGGATTTTGCGCTTGAGGAGGCAAGGGAATCACTTTGCATTTTTAATTGCTGAGGTTTCTGTTACTCCAGTGCCTCGATTATAACAGTTTTGGGAAGATTTTCTACTTGGAAAAACAGCGGTGAAGGAACAAGTGGGTGTGTTTTCTTGCCTTGGAAGCAAACATGCCTACTGGAATTTTGAAGTATTTCCTTAGTATGTGAGGCAGAAAGGGTCAGCTGCGGAGCGTGATCTAATCTCTTTTCAAAATTCAGTCTTCAAGTAGATTTAAAAAAATTTTATTTTTTTTTTTTGGAGCTTCAACATTCAAAATACTACATTTCTTTTTTTAACGTGCTCATATTAAAAATACCTGTCCTGCCTGTGTATCTTTTCTTTTACCAAAAGGGCTTTTAAAACGTGAGTGACTGATGATACACAGGCTGCAGCTAAATCTGTAAGGGAGAAAAGAAAGAGGTTTTGTTCCAATTAAGTATTAATTCTGACTAACTGTCTCTGTAAACGGTCCTGCAGAAGGCTGAGGTTAAACTCTGCCCTCTTCAGAAAGTATGTTTTGTATCCTCCAGGAATATGCAAATGTAAATAGCTCTTTGAAGCACCAGGAACTATAGACCTCTGTCTGGTTACTCCAAACCACAGCTGCTTATTAAGGAGAAAGGCTTTACTCCTCTTGACTACTGTGGGTTTGTGCTTCTCATGGCCATTCATGGGTTTTTTTATCCCTGCTTGTAGAAATTGAGTGTGTAAAATAATCTGCAGCCACAGCATTTCATTGGGGTTTTATGCTGTTTTATCCCATATTCTCTTCCACACTGTGCATTTCCATTGTCTCTGTGGGGCTGTGAAGGATAGAGCTCTGTAAAAGAAGTTCCTTGGGAGAGTAGACGGGAGAGGCGCCCCAGAGAACGTGAAGAAAGCTGCTTGGTTTGTGTTCTAGGAAGCTCAGGTGGCTGGAGCTGGGATTCCATAAAGCCAGAGGCGGAATTAGGGCATGCTGCCACATCCCTGACACCAAGTGCTCAGTGAGACCTGTTGTGTTTGGGGACCCTTGCTAGGCATGCATTAGGAAGATGATGTTTGTAGGGGGACTTTAAAGGAGATTTGTTGTTCTTCAGATACCTGCTCTCAAGGATTCTTTTGGGCAACCAGGAATAAGAACAGAGAGCATTTATTGGATTTATTTGGTGGAGCTTAAGAGTTGCACACAGTTCTTTGATGCTGTGCAAGACTGATGGGAGAGCTGCAGGTGAGGAAGGCAGGTTTTCCAAGAGAATTGATATCAAGGATGCTGGAAATACCAGGAGACGTGCAGGTTATTTAGTTTGCATGAGTACAGATGTATTTGACCATGAAAACAGCACAATATTTTAAGCTGTTTTCAGCATGGGACCCATTGCCTGTGTTGTTATACTTTGACGGGAGCTACAGGAAAACCAGAAGGCATACATTATTGTTAAGTGAAACAAAGTAAATTTGGTGCATCCTGTAGTGACTTTCTGTTTCAGTTCTGTAACCTGCATACTTTTCATTCTTAACCTTTACCATCAGTTTTGTTCATAGTTCTGTTTCTAAAAAAGGGCAGAAAAGCAGTAAGAGGCAGCTACCTGTGTCAAGTGTTAGGAAGCTCTCTGAAGTTAGTTGTCTACAATAAAAGCTGTATAAAGGCATATCATATGTAAATAACTGCAAAGAGAAGCCCAAAATAAATACATATTTTTAATCTTGTATAGCTTTTTGGTTCTCACTAAGTTTACAGAATGCAATATTTAAGCTTTCTCTATTTATTTTGATACATTAAACATGTTTTGAAACTTTAATTTTTGGCTGTCATCATATTTTGAGAGCTTCAGCCTGAAATAATTGATTTTGATAAATGCAGTAGCTGACTAGATAATGCTGACTGGAACTCAGTTACCAGCTTTTGAAATGTGGTTATTGAAAGTTTGATCAACCCACAGAAGTTACAGTCTGTGTTTTGAAGCTGCAAATGAGGTGGTTGATGGCATTTCCAAACCTGGTGAAAGAGCTTTCAGTGTGGGTCTTTCACAGATTTTGGGCAGTAGATTGATGATGGGTGAAGCAAAGCAAAGGAGTGCTCTGCCTGTGGGGTGTGTGTTTATATATCTGTATGGATGGGGTGGTCTTGCATTGCAGTAGGAAATGTGTTCCAGCTTTAGTCGGATCAAATCCAGACTGATGCTCAGTTGTTACATAGTTGAAACTCAAGACATTGAAGCAGAAAAATTACACACTTAAAAAATCAGAAGGCTTTTCTCCCTAAGGGTTGGTGTATTGAGTTATTTAGAAAGCCTATATAAGTTTTGTGGATTTTTTTTTGTGTGAGGAAGAAATCTCAGTTGTGATTATCCAATTGGTTTTATTTGTATTTAACGACTCTGAACATTGTCAGATAACCTGTGCTGTGTATCAGATTGGGATGGGTATCAAGGTAATTCACTGCCATTAGCTGCATATTGCACCTGCCTTTTTTACCTCAGTTTGTTGGAAAAATGCAGTACGGCTACTTATCCAAGGCCCAGACTTCATCTCCTTGGAAACCTGATCTTTCACCAGATGTTGAGAAATGTAATTTCTTTTTTAATCCGTTCTGCAGAAGAACGCAGATCAAAACAGCATCTTCAGGCTTTGTTAGTCAGGAATATCCATTACCTTAAAAAATAGTCTGACATTTCATTCTTTGCCCCAAAGAAGATTGATAGTTTCTGTTGTGTTTGGTATTATTTCTAATTTATTTTTACCTCATGCTCAAGTTCCTGGTTTATAGTTTGATTCAAGGACTGGCTGATATTGGGATCTTCATGTATAAAGTACAGGATTGTTTGAGGACTCATGCCTGCAAGAATTCTTCTTTCTTCTCTCTCTGTTCAGGTCACACTTTCTCCTAAGATATTTCTTATGCAGCACACTGAGAATTTGTAACCTTTTCAGTCTGCTGCCATTTGAGAAGCTGTTATTCAATGTCTGCTGTGTCAGATGCACTTCTGGGTCAGCTGCTGATGTCAGAGCAGCTTGTGGCCCTGTGCTGGAGCTGTGCTGGGCTTTGCTAGGTTTGCCTTGTGCAGGAATGGTGCCACTAGGCTACCTGGAGAGCAGGAGATCTCTCTGGCAGCAGTTTGGAGGGGAGAACTAACAAGCCTCCTTTCTTGGGGCCCAAGGTGTTGACGTTCTCTGCTGCCTTCAAGGCCAGGCAGCTGAGGCAGATGGTTGTAGTTTTTGGGGTGGGTTTGGCTGGGTTTTCCTTGCAGATGTTGGTGGGCTCTGTTTTCCACAGGTACCAGGCAGTTTAGTGGCATGTGGGAAGGGCAGCACACACATGGTTAAATCCTTAACACTTCTTCCACCCCTGGCTGGGGTGGAAATCCGTCTTCTCATGGGCAGTTGTTGTAGCAATGGGAAGGATGTTTGGTGATCCCTAGGCACCATGTCTCAGAAATCACTTTCCTAGGAAGGCATTTTATGGTAATTCTCAGGTGCTCATTCAGTTGCAGCCTTTTGCCTTAATTCCTTTCTGTGTCAGCTAAAAAATAAGTGAATGGAATCCATGTGTTTTAAAGATTGGATGTATTCTTGATACAGGACTACTTAGGAAACTCTAAAGGTTTTATTATCCACTCGGGATTGATGTAGGTTTTGAAGGGTGAATGAAATTAGACTACCAGAGAACTCAGAAATTACTATTATTATTCTTGATCGCAAGTTCTTTTTATCATGGAAACTTTTTTAAAGTGCCTTTGCCTTTTATAATTTGCCTTAGCAAAATGGACAAAATCAAAAAGGCTGCTAGAAATTGCTAAATAATGCTGTACTGCAGAATATTTATCAGCTGAAGTGAGAAGGAAATGTTACTTCCTAGAAAAAACAGGAGAAAATAAAGCTAATAAACTTTTATTTTAATTTTTTTCCTTTTCTTTTTTATTTTTAAAGAATGTTTTTTCCTGTCTTTAAAGCTGTTATTTTATAGTTTCCTTGAACTGGTTTGGTTGGGTTTTCTTTTCCTTAACATGTTATGAATGGATTTCTTTGTCTGTGGATTCTTTTTGGAGTGTTATGAAATCTAGGACTTTTGTTCCAATTTGAAGCAAAATGGTCTATTAAAGTATCAAAACTTTCATCCTTTATGTTGTGCATATACCTTGTAGTCAATGAGAGTGGCAGCAAGTTTGCTTTGGTTTGAGTTCCACTGATATTATTTTTATCTTTCACTCAAGGACCCCTGATAATTGTATTTTAAATCTCCTTGAGTTTTGGGCTTTCTGATGCACTTTGGCTACTGGCTTATTAGTTTTCATATAACCTTGGAAAATAATATTTATTTTGCCCATGGACTTGAATGGCCTGGTCGCTTTTCAGGACTAGAATCTGTGCTCTAGAATAGATTGAAAAAAAAATCGTATGTTTGTTTTGGAAGTTTGTTTTTTTAACCTTGTCTTGACCACAATGGGGTTTCCAGTTTGAAGTTCTAGAATTGTTGACTAAGAAACAGGAAGCCCATTAATTCCTCTGTTCCCTTTCCCAATGTGATTTGTTGCCAAGGGACTTCATGTAATCTTGCCATTTGCATTTGCAAATTGGTTTGTTATTGGTGAAATTAATTCAATGAGCTAATGGAAAAAACGTCAGTATCAACACTGTGCCCTCAACATACTTAAGAGTATTTTTGTGTTATAGTTTAGGATATGGCCCAAATTCATAAATCCAGAAATTTACATGTGTTTGTGATCTTAGAAAGCTCTGATACCTGGAATAGATTTTTTTCCTTATCAATCTGATAAAGCTCCAGGATATTAGGCAAATTTGCTCGAGTAACGTTTTACTGTAATTTCACTCTGTACCCAATTTACTATGGCTTGGAAATTTCTATTACAAATAGTGTTGTTTTCTTCCTGTTTTTATAGAGTTTCTTCTTTCTTTTCTTATTTTAAAATGTATTTTCACTGCAATGACCAAACCGGCCTCTGAATATTGTAGTTTATTTTAGAAACCTGTAGAGTCAGGTTCAGTGACTTCTTAGAGGGACTTGTCACATAAAACATTAGAATTGCTGGAAGTGTGCTGTAATTAAAGAACAATCTGTTCAAAATGTTGTTAAATGCTTTCTATGCAGTTTGAGTCCAAATTCTAGAAGTACTTGAAGTTATTTGTATTTTAGAAATACAAGGCCAGCAATTGGATATTCCTGTTTTAAATAGAAAGATCTAAGAGTTTATGCTAGTTTGGGTTCGTGTGGGATTTTCTGTTTCACTTCTGTTAGAAATTTTAGGACATTTATGTAAATACATTTTTCTCCTTCTGAGACATGCAACTTGGTCAGCTTGTCTGGCCAGGAGGCAGTCTGAAGAAAGATGGGCATTTCCCTATTACAGCATTTTAAAATCTATTTCAGTCTGTTTAAGATATCCCAGCTGGCAATAATGAGATCTCAATTACTGTACTTGGCATTATTTGTTGAATGAGGTAATTCCTGTCCTCATTTATCTGCCTTGACCATGAGACTCTTCCATAGCAAATGCCTGCTTTATTTTCTTAGCTGGAATGGCTCTTCATTTGTCTTATCAAGAATAAGATGATGAGGGGAAAAAGGCCCATCAGGGGAGAAGATTACTGCAGTCAGCTATTGGAGAGACTGTTTCTACATTCCCATTCCTGGTGGAGATTATCAGCTCACCATTTTAGAGCAAATTTTAACAATTAGATATGGCTGATGCCATTGTGCAACTTTTCTGTCTTTTCTGTGTGTGTTCCTCCCAAGAATTCTGGTCTGACTGATGGATTTTTGCAGATTTTTGAGGAACATGTGGAAAACCTGCCACTGTTCAGGGCAGGATCATCAGGGCTCTGATCAAAAAATCCTGTTTTGGTGCCCAGCAGTTTGGTTAATAATGACACATGAGTCCTTTGCATCGTCTGTGGACAGCTGGAGTTTGGACAGCAGTTCTGATATCATCTGAACTGGGTTGCCATGGACAGGGTAGCCTCCATCACTGCTCCAAGCCCTTCCTGCCTCAGCATTTCCATCCACGTCCCTCTGCTCCCTGCTGCCATTTGTGTTTGGGCAAGGATCCAAGCCTGGGGCATCTCCTGGGTCTCAAAGCTGAGTGTTTGCCCTAGAAGAGTGATTTGAGATTGCTGATGCCATGCAACGTGTGGCTTCATAAACATTTCTGCTTTTGTGGGTTAGGAAACAGCTCACAAAGTGAGTATTCCTGAAGGAGAGGTGGGAGAGGCAGGAAGTGTGAAGAGTGCTGTTTGAAATGTGTTACACTGCAACCTTCATGTGGAAGAAGAGGCTTTGTGACAGTGTATTTTTGGATTAAGCTGTATTGGGTCATTTCTTTCATAAATCTACATAAAAATTTGATGAAAAAATCTGGCTTTGGCACTGAGACTCAGAAGCCAGAAAAATAAGCAACTTTTTACTTTCATCTATACAGTGGAGCTTTTCAGTATTTATGGTGCCATTTCTAAAGAATTCTCTTTTATAACAAGGAAGAGTAACTCAGGCAGACCTCTGCCTCTTTTCCCTTTCCCCTCGCTGGCCCGTGTGCCTCTGGGTTTCCAGATGAACAAATATAGAAGTGTTTCAAAGACCCAAATCTCTCAGGAGCTCATTCACCACCGTCACCTGACTTTGCCAGAGCTGAACACTTACGTGTCCAAGTTGTTGTCAAACTGATAATTTATGTAAAATTGGCAGAGACCCAGCCATGTCTCCAGTTAAACTTGCCAGGAAGTCTCGAGGAAATGGAATATAGGAAAGAGACTGGGGGGAAGAAGGTTTTTTTCCCAAGACAATACATGGTTTGAACTCCATTAATTGTGCACAACTCTGCCGCCTCTGAGGAGGGACATGTCTGTTTAAAAAAAAAAAAAATGCTGTTTAAGAATGATTTTCAAAGTCGTCTTGCTGCCAGTTGGTTTAAATATTCTGTTTTCAAGAAGCAAAGCTTTCTAAAACCTATCCAGGCTTCCATTTAGAGAAATATTGGCACCATAGTTTGTTTTTGATGTTCTTATCAAATAGCTGTTCGGGAGAATTGTGTTCAGTGGCATAAAAAACTTTCTAAGACTGTAATGTGCCCTTATCAAAGAGATTTGCTAAGAACTTTAAACTTTATTTGGAATATAAATGGAACGTATGACAAAATTTAACTCAGCAGATAACAGGAGAATCCATGCCTTCTACTTAAAGTGAATTTTTTTCCTAGAGCATATGAACTCTAATAAAGACCAAATAGTTAAACACCTTGGGAAGAAGCAGAACCAAAAAAAAAAAAAAAAGAAATCTTCCATGTAACAAAAAAGGGAGCAAAAAGTGCCCTATTGGTATCTCATTACAGACCCGGGTAGTGTTGTAGCATATTAGTGATCATTATTCAACATTTTAAGATTTTCAAAGTTCCTTTAAGTGCTTAAATTAGTGTTGCAGAGTTCTTGCTGCATTTTAGACAAAATGAACGTGCCTTTTAGAACAGGATTTGCTCAGGCAAGTGCTCAAGCCTCCATGGATTCATTCACTTGTGTAATCTACTTTCTTTGGCACACATTTCATTTCATGCATACTTCTTATTTTTTAAAACAAATATTTGGTTGCTCGTCTGACTCGTCATCTAGTTTTAGGATATTTCTGTGGTTTGCTAGTTTCCTGTAGCCCCAAACACACTGGGATGATGGTGTCTCTTGACAAACCTGGAAAAGTACTGGTTTGTGTTATTTGTCAATGAAACCTATTTTTCCACTTTTCTGTTTAATTTTGTTTGGTGACTTTGGGAAACCTGGTAGCTGGTGTCTTAGCTGGCCTCTGACTTTATTTACAGACATAGACACTCAAGAATCACCCTTAGAATTGCTTGTGTGTGTTTTTCTGTTCTTTAGTCTCAGTTCTGTGAGCGCTTTGTTTGCTCTTTTGTGCGTGTGTGTTTTGTGGCAGTGACGATGTTTTGGAGTGATGCTGTGTTGGCAACCAGGTCACAGAATAATACTGGTGCAGGTTCTCAGGTTTGCCTGGAGGAGTGGCTGGCAAGTGGATTTCAAAGACTTTCAGGAAGCAGAAAAAAAATTTCCCTGCCCTTCCAACACCTGGAAGAGTCTTGATGCACTAGCTTAAAGGAGAAACATTAGGGATAAGTCCAGCTAACTTTGATTGCCCTTTCTAGCAAACCTCATTGCATGTTTCAGTGAAGGGTTTATTTTTCACCTCCAAATACAAGCCAGCATATCCCCTTGAACTCCTCCCTGTGACACAATTTGGCTGAGTCTTTGTTTGGCAGCAATGGGTGAGTTTCTCTTCAGTCATTCCTCACGGTGTAGTTCTGTATTTTCCACACATTCTTCCAGAAGTGTACTCATCCCAATTATTTCCACATGTGAGCTTTTCCTTGTTTTCCACCCTTCAAAGGGCTGGTAACTTAATTCCTGGTGGCTCCTTGTGTTGTTGTGCTCTGCTTTTATCTTCATAATTTGCACATTCCCACTGCTCAGGCTGTAGGCATCGGTCACCTCAGTGCAGTTTGATTGGTAGTTCCATGTGCCATCCCAACACTGAGCAATGTTTCTTAAACCTAGCTGGAGTAACATTCATCCAGGTTCTTTCTTGACTGTGCTGCTGTGGATGGGAGATGGAGTTCACTTAAGTGTTGCTGAAACAGCCTTCTGGAAAAGGAGCAAATTTATCCAAAGCAGCAGCTCACAAACAAATTAAATACATTTCAGAGTGTTTCTTGAATGCTTCTATGGCCCTGGGGGCTTTGTAGGGTTACTTGTGCTGTAATCTCCCTTTGAGAGGTGACCTGTGTGCTCCCATGTTCAGGTGTGTGTTTGCAAGGGAAGTTAAATGGACACTCACTGGTGAGCTCGTCGTCTCTCCCCTGCATTGTACAGTGCTGGTATCTGTTTGACTTCTGAATCACCTTACTGTCATCTACTCAGACTTTTAGCTTTTTAAAAAACTTCTCTTTACTGGATTAGGTTTAATCTATTTTGGATTTCTGAACAGTCCACTGTGGGGTTAGGTAAGCACCGGTGCTGTGTGGGAGTACCCAACTGAATGCTGGAGCCAGGAAATTAAAAGCTGTTGCAATTAGAAAGGGTTAAAAGGCTAGATTTTCAACTTCTCAACTAATGAAATGGTGTGAATTCTGTCACCTGAATCTCCCAAAGAGGGGTGTGTTCTGCACTGTAAAAACCCACTTAGTCCTGTATTAAATAAACTATCGAACTGATTCATAGTCACTGTGTGAGCTGAGCAAGGATTAGTCAGTAGCATTGATTCTGGCAATTTCCACTTGGCTTGCTTGAGAAATACGTGTGCCCTTTCTAACTAGCAGTCAAGTCCTGTTTCTGTATGTCACACTTCCAAGAGGAAGTGGCTGAGGGTGGAAGGACTTTATTGACTGTCAGTTCCCAGGGCAACATTAGCGAGGTGCACAAAACAATCTGTGCCTTGGCAAACAAGGATATCAAGCTGGACTCAAAGGTAGGTTGAGCTGTGTAGGATGTTAATTATGTCATGACTTTAATACTTTCCCGGCCTTGATAAAGTGTGAATAGAAAACTGAAAGGAGTTCAAGGAATGAACTGTTTCGCAAACATGAATTTGAGTGTCAGATGAAAGGAACACAACTAAACTTACTTAAAGGAGGAAAAAGCAGTTCACTGGATTAATCCTTTGGTCGATGAGCTGATAACATTATCTGGTAGGAGAAATTGAAATTTAATAGCAGATAGGTGCCTTAGTGAAATTCAGGCTAGAAAAGTTGGAAGTTAGCAACAAGAAGAAGAGCTAAGCTTCAGAACAGAAAAGGTGGGAGGCGGGTAAGGGATTCTTACAACACATCAGTTCTTCCAGGATATCTTTGTAAAGTAAACTTTGACCTGAATTACAACATATCAGTGTGTCTTATAAAACAGTCCATGAGGTTGCCTCCTGTTGCAGCAGAGGAGAGCAGAACACATGATTGTACAAGGGACAGATATGAATGAATCTGGTATCAGTATTGAGATAAAACTTGCCTGCTTATCTGTACTCTGTGTTTGAGTAGAAGGAAGTGCAAGGACATACAGCTTTTACCAGGCTGAGAAGGACAGGGAGGGCCAGAGAGACTTGGAGCAGGGAGAAGGGGACTACAGAGACTCTTGCAGCAAAACAAGTCAAAAGGCTAAAAGTACCACAGGGGGTTCTCATGTTGTTATGCTCTAAAGCATACATAAAATGTAATGCAAGTTTTATTCAACAAAACTAAAATGCAAAGCAAACATCACTTTTGGTCTGTAATCTTAATAATTAAACGGATCAAAATATAACACTTCTTTATTTTGGAATAAGAATATCAAGTTTTAATACCAGTGATTTGCTATAAGGTGAAAATGTCATTCACTGATACTGGAGGCAGACAAAAGTGGGACAGAAACCTGAGGAGCTGATACTCATATTTAGGAAAACAAAGATGGACTGATTTAACAGGAAGATAATGAAAGTGCCTTTACATTTGTCAGTCAAGTTACTTAGGGTAAATATTTTGTGTTTAGCCAGTTACTTCAGAATTTAGAGAATATAAATTTAAGCTTGTACCTTTGGGGACAGCAAATAATTTCAATGCATGTGGAAGAGAAGACAGGATCTTTGAAGAGAGCTGAAGGGACTTTAACAGATTAAAAAAACATTTCAGTTGAGCACCAGATGAGCAACTGAAGAAAACACACATACAAAAAGTGTGTGTATTTCTCTATTAAAGTCAGGGCACAATAGTGCATGAGGCTGGAGTGAACATTTCTGAAAAGCAGGACTCTAAAAAAAGCCAGAACTCTTTGCGTCTGTTGTTTAGTACATGATCCTCTGAAATATGTGATTCTTTTCTGCTCTAAGCACGTTGGTCTGGATGGGTTTTTCCCCGTGTGTAATCAAAGGTTAAAGGTTGGGCTTGATGATCTTGGAGTTCTTTTCAACCTTAATGATTCTGTGATCAGTAGCAGTTTGCCTGTTTTAGTGACTCCTTTGGCCTCTTTTGAAAAGAGAATTGAGAGCTATACTTAATGATAGGAAAGATCTGGTACTGTAGGAGCGATCTGAGGTGAGTGGGGCAGTGTGTACGGACTGCAGTGCTTGGCAAGGTGAGGCTCTCGCCTGCCATGCTGGTGTTTGTTTTGGGTGGTTTGTGCCTGCTGACTTTCATGGGGTTCCTTGCTCAGTGCTGTTGTTTCTAGGTACTGCAGAGGAGTTCAGCTGTTCAAACTGGATTTGGAATTCCACTTATGAAAGCAGACACTGAGCATATATACCTGGCTTCCCGTATTAGACTGGTTTCTTTCTGATAAGCCAAGCTTTTACAAACTGCTTTGCTAAACTTGTAATGTCTGCTGGATCAGTTCAAATGTTCCACCTGGTGCTGGGTGCTGGTAGGGTGATAATTGCAGGTGGGTTAACTTCAAACAGAGTTGACCTGGAAAGGTTTTTTGAGGACATTGTTTATTTCACACTTTGAGTATTCCACGTATATCATACTTGTGAATAGAAGTTTCTCTGAATACATAGAAATGGAGATAATGCTCTTTTACGGATAACAGTGAAGGCAAGAGAACCCATTGTGTGCCATAAAGAAGACCCAGGTGCTGCAGAGTCGTGTCTCCGGCAGGGCTGTGAGTTGCTCCTGATGAACAGCAGGGTTAGGGCCCACAGTTATTTTCAGCTCAGGGACTTCACAAGCCACATGTGATGGTAACTCTCAGCAGAATCTCTTTCCATGAGTTGCTCCTGCCTCTCTGTGCAAGCCACATGAGCTTCTAGGCCTGCTGTTAGCTGGCAGAGGGTTTCCACAGCCTTCCACCTCATGGGAAGAGCTGTGTTGTTTTGAGCCTTCCAGGCAAGCTTGATGTCCCCATGACATTTGATGAGTTTGTAGATCTTGGTCCTGCCAGTTTTCTAAGCTGAAGAGGACCAGTTTATTTCATTGTTCCTTAAGCAGAATTCATTGCCTCTATTGTTCTACTGAGTGAAAGTAGAAAGTTTTCCATTTTCTAATAAATTTAATTTCTGTGGATTTGTTGGATGATATCCAAGCCATCCTCTGTTCAGGAGCTGTAAATAATTATAAGCATTTGTAAGTGGTAACTAAGGGACTGCATTATTAATATTTGGCACAAGTCTACTACTTGCAGAAATAAAATCATCTGAACCTACTTAAGCTTTCTTGAGGAGGAATGTGAACTGTCTAGTGATCCTTCCTAGGTCCACTGGGATCAGACTGCATGGGTCGTGGAATGTTCTCTTTTGGAATTAAAACAATGAGTTGGAGAAACTTCTGGTTGCAACTGTTAGTCAGATATCCCTTTGCTCTGTGTTCCATCCCTTCTTGATTAGGAGGGGAAGGAGGTTGTTGAGTGGGTGGATCTTTGAGTCAATGACAGGAAATAATTGAAAAAAAAATCAAGCATGCAGCATTCAGTTTTATGAGGAGTCCTTTTTTGGGGGTAGATGGCTGTGGTTTGTTGTGTTGGGTGTTTTCTGAACAGGTGTTCTTCCTCAGTTGCCTGTGTTTGGTCTTGGCAGAATTTTTTATCTCTTAGTTTTTTTTGTATGTGTGTGTCTATTACACACTGTTCTTCCCCACTTGCATTTCCATTATTTTTAATTTTTGTAGTGGTTGAGATGTCTGCACAGCAATAAGGGTCCCATTAAGTGAACTGCTGGTATTCCTTGATCATTCCTCTGCCATTATAAAGGTTGTCATGATTTGGGAACATGAGTCTTTGTTCCAAATTCAGCAGCAATTTTAAAACTTCTTCAGTTTCAGTTTTAATGTAAAAGTACGCATTCAAACTTGACTGTTTGATTTAAATTAGAAATCACAGATGAAAAAGCCTGTCTGGAAAATGCAAGTCTGAGGCTTGTATCCAGCTGTATGTGTGGCTGCTGAATGTCACAGGTTTGGAAATTTGGTGGCTCTCAACATCAGTGTGAATGTACAGAGACACAAAAAAGGAATATGTTGTATCAGCCATTTCTCGAAAGGGCTGTCCCATTGCTGTAGGCCTTTCTGAAGAAAATAAAGCTTATACTCCCACTGCAGTAGTGACTGCAGAGTGGATGGAAATACTCCTCTACTGTGTCTGTACATTCATAACTCGTCATTCACAAAAGAGCAGAGAAAATGTCACAGTGCAGATGTGGATCAGTGGAAAGGTTTCAGCACGCCTTGTCTTGCTCAAACCAAGGAGGGATTTGTGTGTTGAAAGCAAGTCCTGTGGGTGTCCTGAAAATATCTTGGAAGTGCAGAAAGGCTGTAACAGGGATATTTTAACTGCTTGCTGTAGTTGGATGGGACATTTCTTCCCTTCCCCTTCTCTGCCACGTCTCTTCTCCCTGCTTTGAGCTGCTGCTGGGTATCTTCTGACCTTTCAGCAAGGCAGTTGAGATTTCCAACTCCCCAGAAGACAATAACTTCTCTCAAGTTATTGTTCAGCCTGATGAATTCAACACACTGTACAGGCAGGCTCTGAGGACTTGACAAAAGTCTCTGCTGGAGTACTGGAAGGGAAATGTGGGGGAAGAGTGACAAGAGAATAAAAAAGGAAGTAAAGCCATCCCTTTGGCACTAAGGTGTTCTGTCAGCTGTTCTGCGAAATTTTGCTGTGAGATTTTCAGCAGTATCTCATGCTTATCCTGAGATAGAGAATACCACTTTCTCCAAGCCATATTCTGATGGTTTTTCCCTAAACTATCACTTGATTTTGCTCCACTGAGTCTTACTTTGAATGCTGTAATTACAAAGCCTCAAAACCAAAACCATTCAACATGCTGGATTTGGTGAGGTTCACATTATAGGGTGTTTGGGGCTCACCTTGAACATGTGTCATACTGCACAGAAATTCCAGTTTATCCAAGGAAGAGAGAAGGAAGCATAAAAAGTAGCTAGTGCTGCAGTAGAAGCCAAGAGCATTCACTTAAGTGTTGAGTACATAGTGCAATGAGACATCTAACTTTTCCTTTAATGTCCTGCTAAAGGACTTCTTTGGGCTGTCGTTGTTTCACTGTCCTGCCATCGCTTGCCTTGTTCTGTAGCAGTCCTTAGCACTGCTTTGGCTGGACAGGGAGTTGTCAGCTACAGCAATTCTGCTCCTAATGTGCTGTGTCAATATTAGTGCTGGCCCGGGGGGCCTTGGGAGCTTGCCCTACTCAGTATTCTCTGTGGCTGTGCTTCCACTGCTTTGTGTGGCACTTTTGGAAGGGCACATCTGGTGGGATAATGCCCCAGTGTGAGCTGCCATGGCACAGAAAGGCAGCCCTTCTCAGCCTTAGCAGCAAATCCCTCCTTTCAAATCCTGCATTTTGGCTGTGGGTGGTGGAGTTACTTCTGAAGCATTGACCCAGACTGAAAATGACATGTGTGTCTTTTTTTGATGTGTGTTTCTTTAGGTGTTTTCCATAAAACAATTTAGCAAGTGGTAAATAGTTGCAGTGTCAGGGTTTCACTAGTTTGATTTGGATTTACCTGGCAAATAGTGTGACTTGAGGAAAGGAATCTGCTGAGCTTATTTATGTCAGTGTTTATTGTTGCTCCACCAGCAGAAGGACTCCAGGTGCACACGGAGGTACCTGCAGCTATTTGCAGGTGCATGTGTGGGGAGAGGTTTTCTTAAAACTGGAAATCTGTCAATAATTTTAGAGTTGTAAATTTCTGTTTCCACACAAACTTTAATGTATACAGTAGCTATGCCATCATTGTATGTTCTCTGGATTTTTTTTTTACCAGATTCCTACTTGTACACTTAACAAAAAGCTGTGATGCCCTCTCTTCCAAAAAGCACAGGTAGTGCGGGAGAACAGAAATTGAGTTGAGCCTCTAAGACAGTCTGAAGGAAGAAATACAGATGTTCACATGGATGTGATGCTTTCGTGTTTGACAGCTGGTTTTGTGTGACATCCAAAAGGAGCATGTAAGAAACCAGTGGGGAGAAATGAGCCTGTTGAGGATATGTGAGCTGGAGGAGCCAGAGTGAGGAATACCCCAGCTTGGTTCCAGGCAGGGTGAGAGTTTCTTCCTTTTCCCAGCGCTTACTTTAGGATGGAAAGGAAAGTGACAGCCTGTTGGCTTTGCTTCGTCAGGCTGGCAGAGTGCTGAGAGCAGGGGTGGCTTCTTCCAGCCAGAGATGAAATCCAGCAGGACCAGAGAGAATATGCAAAAACTGGAAATGAAAGTATCAGCTATAAATAGAACCACCTGTCTTTGCTCCTTCTGGTGATATTTTTACCCTCTTGTTCCAATGCTTTGTTTCCTGAAGATATGAAGTATTTAGCTGCAGTTTGGCAGTAGATCTCTGAATGAAAGGTCTTGCACATGCCAAATATGTTTGGGTTTGTTGTAGCAATAATACGACTGGAAAACACCTCTGTGCGATATCTCTGAAAGTATTTGGACCAGGTGCTTCAACTCAAAAGAAACTAGGATTTTCACCTTAACAGATGCACTTCAGAGGCTAAAAGAAGTGAGTAGTGGTTCAGTCTATTCAGCTGAAAAATAGCTAACTTCCCAAAATGCATAAACCTTAAAAGTCAAGTGAGAAAATATTACTTGGGTAATATTCTTCATGTTATGGCTTGATTGTATTGTCTGGTTTGGTTGCCTGCAATGCTGCAGTAAGAGGAGGGAAGAAAATGAGGACCTGACAAAAGCCCAGAAGGACTTGGTGGCTGGAAGCTGGACTAACTAATGGAGTTCTAAGATGGTGGTGTGCCAGTGAGTAGAGTGACTGAAGTTAAAGCTTGTGCTCACTTAAAATGTTAAGGGCAAGAGATCCTGTTACAAGAAGTGTTAAAGTGCAAGCAGTAGTTCTGAGATTGAAGAGGAAGTCCTGGAAGGGTTTCTATGGTGTGCCAAGATCACAGGGTAAAATTCTGCTTTTGACATAAATGAGGAAGTGTTTTGCTAGGCTGCAGTTTCATTTAAAAGACACATTTCTTTGAACTTACAAGAGGATTTTCCCTCCCTGCCACTGAAAGACAACTTTTGATATTATGAACTACATGAAGAATATTTGTTGGGTTGTGAGGATCCACGAGTTTCACTGAGCTGCAGTAAGGAAATTAAATTTGCCCAGATCATATCACAGTCATAGTAATACAGTGTACAGTTGGGCTTTATTTATCATCTTTAGATTAGAAGATGTGCATTTAACAATATGAAACGTACTTGTTCTATTTAGCTAATTGAAGTGTTTAAGACCTGTATCTAAAACATCTATCTGCTGTAAACTGGTGCTCATATTTAGGAGCTGGATGAACTCTTGAAACAAAAAGCTGCACCTTTTGGACTGAAAGTGCAAAAAGGAGGCATTCCCAGTTGTGAGTTACAGAGGCACTGATTGTAAATTGCCACTGTAAATTTGTATAACATGGGGAGTGAGTTGAGTAGCTTACCTTGTTATCTTGTGTGCTTCTCCTGCTCCAGAAATGTCACTCCAGGTTGTGTACAGTCTTCTTACAGAGAAATTTCTAATCTTCTATAAAGTTTGGCTTTGAAGCCAACTCTACTGTGCCTCTTCTGTTGTTGACAGATCAGAAGTAATGTGTACAACTTGGGAGACTTCACAGAACCACTGCCTCCTCAGCTGAGAAGGTTTTAGTTGTTTTGTGGGTTTGGGTGTGTGTTTCTGATCAAAGCAAGCTGGAAGTACATAAGCCATTAAAGAAATCGACTTTGATTAGGTTTATCCTTGAAGCCCACTAATGTTGGATAATTGATTTACCTGCATGGTAGGATGGATTTTCCTTCTTTGACACGCCCTGCTCTGCCTCCCACCCTCTCCAAATTTCTTGGCTGGCTTAGGGTTGGTGAGCAAGAACTGCATTCAGTGGTTGTGAACAGTATGTCCCTCACGTAGAGGCTGGACCTGGCTTGGAAACTCAGAGAAGTTTAGATTGTAGTAATTAAGGGAGTAGATTTCTTCTGTTGTGCCTGGGTTTGTTTCTTTTAACTCTGTCGTTACTAAAAGAACAATTGATTTTGTTATCAAATGTGTAGATTGATATAACTGGCCCAAAGGACTCAAAGTTTCTGTTGTCTTTTAAGTCTACTCATTCTCCCCAGTCTTGAAAATACAATACCTTGTTTCTTCTCACGCATGCATAAAATCTTCTGAAGGACTGGAATAAATGAGTATTAAATATCACATCCTAACACAGGTTTTGTGAACTTACTTTACCAACATTTAACATTAGTGGACCCTATTTTTAATGTTACTTTGTTCCATAACTTATATTACGGAAATTCTGGCATGCTGTGCTGAACAACATTTCTGAAGCATTGTTTTAATGTATGTTGGCTTGGGTGTCTTGGGTTTAAATAATTAAAATACTTCTGACATTGGGCTCAGTCCTTTTCCTACAAGCAGCTAGGTTTCTCAGGATAACTGATTTTTATTCCATTTTATCCAATAATTGTTGTATCCCTTTCCAGTGAAATTAGTCTGGATGTTTTAGAACAGCCTGTTGAAATCCAGAGACATCCAAAGGAGTGTGCTGATTGAGAGTGGATCTTTCATTGACAGCTAGAGCTGGGTGTAATTCTTAGTGTAACTTTTTTTACTCTGTATATCAGCTGTTAGCTTACAGATGTTGTCTTGCAGCTACACTTTTTTTGTAAAACTCTCCTTAATGTATCCCTGTTGACATTTGAGGTGAAATATGAACGTGTGTTCCTAGAATATCCGTGGTGATCTCAGTGTGTCTGTAAAATGTCACGAGGCACCCAGCAGCACATGGAGTTTTCAGAGCTCTGAGGCAGAATTCAGTGGTTGCTGCTCTCAGTGGAGACACCTGAAGTGCTGGTTCAGTCTCATTCTGTGTGCTGGGGCTGAGCTTAGCAATTCCTGCAGCACTGGGAGCTATACCCAGTATATGGGTATATAATATGGTATATATGCTATATCTATAGTAGTGCTTTCCACTAGCCTGTAGAGAGGCTATACTTTGCTTCATTTGTAGAGGTTTTATAAATCTCTTCAAGCCTGGCCTTCCTTTCTGTTTGCTCTGTGGAAGCAGTTTCTTGGAACCTGAGGAGAGCATGTGCTGGCAGATTGATTATTGAAGCAGGCCAAATTCCTTTGGTAACAGCAGCGTGTTAGTACTGATTTCCAAGAGTGTGCATCACCACCTTTTCACAAGGGCTTGATTAGTTCCCTTGTGATGTTTCCTTTTGATGGGTGCCCAGAATGAAATATGCAAACAGGGCAGCATAAGCTCACTTCAAAGAATAAGAGCTTGAAGAGTCTAATGTTGGCTGACGAGAAGCTTATACTAGATCAAGCTTTCAGTAATGGTTGCAAACTAACAAGCTTTGTTGAAACACTCTTGCAGCTGGGATTCAGTGGGTAGGTAGAGAGGCAGGCACTCCTGAGATGTGAGGGGAAATGGAGTCTCCTGTGGCTGAGGGTCAGCTGGATAATCAGGATGCTGGCTCTGATGATGTCTCCAGTGGCTATTCTGTAGAATTGTAAGCTAGACCTTGAGCTCTGTCACTACAGGTATATCCCCTCCTCCTGTTAAGGAGGGAAATACTTCATCCATAGCACAGCTGGCCTAAACAGGTTTGATTCCTGGGAGTGACATGGGTTGGCTTTGGTTTTGATCTATTTTTCCTTTTCTGCTTTGAAGGTGATCCATATTTCTATCCGTAAGTCCTTTCTGTGTGACTACACCACCTTGAAACTCATTTATCTGCTTCAGTGAGAGAAGAGCATGAGCTAGGATTTTTGGAGGTTGTTTAATTCTATTGCGTTTTCTTTCCAGAACCAGCCTGTCTTCCTTTCCTTCCATGGTGTCTGAAACTTTATACTTAGAGCTGCAGACAAATGCAAACCCAAGGGGAGTGTCTGAGACACCCATGAGTGTGCTACCAAGCAGGGGGATCTCTTACAGAGCAAAGAAAGGGGTCACCAAAAAATCTTATAAAGAACCTTTGGAAGTTAGCAAAGGGAAATGCCAAGTCCTACACCTAGAGAGGAAAAACCCCATGTCTCAGTACAGATTAGGGACTGAACAGCTGGAAAAGAGCTTGGCAGAAAAGATATTGTCAGTTCAAGAGCCTCCTGGATTGCATCAGGAGTTGTGCTGCCAGCAGGCTGAGGGAAGTGATCCTTCCCATTTTCTGAGTGCTGCTGAGACACTTCTGGTTTCTTAGTCTAGTTTTGAGCTCCCCTGTGCAAGAGAAAGTTATTTTAGTTAGCACTGACTCTTGGTTTTGAGGCAGAGACAGAGAAGACAACAGAGAAGTCCTTTGTTAAAGCTGGAAGTAAAGATTGCAGTGCTTTCCCTCATAAACAAGGAGAGATAGGAACCAAGACCCCTCCTGATCTGGAAGTCTCAGTGTTCTGTGAACACGAAAAAATGCATTGTTCTGTGTCACCATCACCACTGTGATGAGGTGATGCCATGTTGTGACCTGTTCTGCCTTTTCTCAGAGACCCTGCTGATGAACAGATGCTTTTGGTGTGGGAGTGCACCTGGATAGATTGATCTACTGAGAAGCTGCACATGGAGTTTTTCTTCTGTTTATTGAAGACTTTTTCCCTTCCATGTCAAAATGATTTGTCTTGTAGCTTTGTGGCTGGTTAAGATTCATGGGCTGCTTCCCTCCAGCTGCTGCTTTTTAGGAAAGCTGTTGGAAGAGGGGGTCTCTTGTGCAGCTGAGGGCTGTGCCTCTGCCTTCCCCAGAGCAGGGCATCCCCCTGCCCTGTTGTGAGGGGCTGCAGGAGCAGCTGTGGCTGTGTGCTCAGAGTCCAAACATGAGCAGCTGATGTCAGGAGGAGTTCCAAAACTCAGATGTGGCTCACAGGCTGCCAGGGGCTGGTGGACATGCTGAGGACTCAGTGGTAAAAGGGTTACCTCAACAAACAAACCAGGGTGAAATCCCTTCTTTGCACCAGAGAGTGGTGAGATACATCTGCATGTGAGAGGAAGCCACAGGGCTTTTTGTCTTCTGGGAGCGCAGAGTACTTGCAAAGGGTGTTAGGGAGCCATTAAAACCAAACAGTATTGATATATCGGGAAGATGGGAAGTATTCTGACTTAAGTATTCCTTAAGTGCTGAGGGCAAAGGAAACAATCCTGCTTTACTTCTAAGATCTTCCTGTGGAGTATTCCATAATAAAGGTTCTGCTGTAGGAGCTGCTGGTTATAATGCCCTAAGTTTTAGCTTTTATATTTTCCAGATTCTGCACTGCATTAGTGTGTAACTCTGAACTTCATATAAAGTATTAGCAAGTTTTCCTCCCAGCTCAGTCACACAAAACAATCCTTTTCCAGCCCCAGAACCAAGGACATCATCGCAGCTTCAGGCCCAGAAAGTGCAAACAGCAGAGAACTGAGGAGAGAATCTGGGAGGGTGGGACTGCAGAACCTGGAGCTGGAATTGGACAATTAACCCCAATATGGAAATGGATCAGAACTTATAAAAGTGTGAAAACTTGTGACCTGGGGTCCATCTTGGGTGTAGCCACGGCCAGGCTCTTGCACTGCCCAAGGTGAATCTTTTGAAGGTGTTTTAATAAATCCCTGCTTTATTCCTTTGACTCTGTCCAGCCTCTGTTCCAGGTAAGCCTCTTTAGGCAGCAGTTACTTGCAGCATTGAGCCCATGGATGCTGGTCTGCATCTTGAAATCATCCCGGGCACACTTGGAGTCCTCGTGCTGCTGAGCTGAAATCTCCCCATCACTGAGGGCAAGTGTGTCAGGAGCCTCCAGCAGCAGCAAACTGCTGCTAGGGGAGATAAATAACCTCATTTTGTGTTCTGTACCAGCTTGTGCTGTGACACTTAATTCCAGCAATGGAACACTGCTGTGAAGGGAAGTAGATGATTTCCTTTCTGGAGCTGTTTTTGGTTCAGTCATTACCCATAGGGACAATGAGTATCTTTTCAATGACTTCTTCAGGAAACCACACCAGGGTTTTCCTCTGTCATTGCGAAATTGTGCTTTTGAGACACGAGTCGCTCGTGATTCATAAAGTTATGAATTGCATTTCTTTCAGAATAAATCTGCTGGACAGGGCTGCCTCTTGCCTGAGGGAAGCAGAGCTGATGGGGTTGTGTAAAGAGGTCCTGACTCTGGGTGGGTGCTTGGCTGCTGGAGCTGACCTACTTTAGCAGTGGCCTTGATTTGCTCAGAGGTGTTTGTGTACTCGTGATCAGCTTTGCTGCATGATTAAGCTGGTCACGTGTCATCTCACTTTTTTTTCTAAGGGACGAGCTGTAAGATTTCTTTTTGCTGTCTCATTAGCCTTGTTTCAGGGGATCAGAGAAGGATGGAATGCAAGGAAAGGGAATCCCAAGGAAGTAGTCCCACACAGGTGTAGAGACAAATTGTCATGGATACAGTGACAAAATGATTTGATTCTCCTCTGCAGGAGTCAGGAAGTAGACTCCATGGCATTTTTTTTTCAAGTAGGTCCTTAGAGTACTTTGGCAGCAGGTTTGGTGTCATAAATGGAAGACTTGAACTTTGCTTGTATATATGGGTAACTTTTGTGTTCCTGCTCAGAGAGAATTTTTTTAGGCATTGAACATCCAGCAGATGGAGGCTGAAAAGACAGAAAATATTAAATTTCCTAGAACTTCGAGAAAGCCTTGTGAAAAGACGTTTCTCTGAACTGTTCACTATTTAGTGGGGCATGCTGATTTTTGCTCTGATCATTGAGTTGACATCTTCTTAACTTTAAAACGCAGTTCAAGAGACATGCATGGTTCCTAACTCCTGTAATGCTAAAATGTAGGACTGTGATTGTTAGGACTGGATGAGTATTTGGGACATGGTGGAGAAAGGGCTGACTGAAAAATAAATTGAGACTTCTGCTCTTTAGGTATCTTTTTCTGCTTAAATGGTCAAAATACTTAAAATAGCTGCTTTGAAACTATCAAATATAGACAGGTATAAAATAGCACAGCTGAATGGATACTTGATTTCAAGACTTTTTTCTATAAAACTGATACAAAATTTGTTTTTTGCATTAGTGCCTGGTGGCTTGTGCAGTGTTCTGGTTCTGAAGCTAAAATGCTGACTATTGTAGGCATTCTTAAAGAGAGAGGACTGTGGCAAACTTGCAAACCCTTTTTCCTCCAGCCCCTTTTTTCTTTGTTCATTCCATCTCATCCCAGCCATATGTCTGAGCTCATCATAGGTGGTCCATGGAACTACCTAATGCAATAAAATGTGAGTTCAGCCAGCGCCCTCACATAGAGAGGTGTTCAGAAACACACTGAGTTTAGCTGTAACTAATTTCTGCTCATCAACTGAGACTGAAGATAATGGGTTTGGGTCTGAACCAAGCACAGAGAGATGGCCAGTGACTGGTTTTGCTGCTAAATTGGGATGCAGCAACCTCATCCACCACAGCAACACCACTGAGGGTGTCACTGTTGGGCTGCTGGGGTAAGAGACACAGCAGACAACTGGGAAAAGACTGGCACAGGGAGACAGTAGGGCCTGACCTACAAATAGCTGTGGGTGTGAATGAAAGCCTTGCAAAACAAATATGGTTACTCATTCAATGGCATTTCATCTTTTAACTTAAATTTGTACTGATTTAGCTTTGGTCAGTTCTGCTGCCAGCTAAATGTGCCTCTGCCAGTATTTCCACACACATTCTCAGAAGTGGAAAAGAGGTTGGTTGAGTTATTTGTTATTTGGGAAAGGACCACAGAGGAGTTGTTGGGTGGGATGGACAATGAGGCATCAGCAACAGTGCCAGGACCAGAAATTTAGATAATTGAAGCTTGTGAAATTCTGAATTTGCTATTCTGGCAGAGCTGAAGGAAATGATAACAAGTAACTTCAGATATTTTTTTTTTTGGCTAATTACTCATAGCATGTCTACATACAGGCTTCAGCAGAGTTGGTTACAGTGTGGTCATGTTGACAGGATGTTTGGCTTGTAAACTTCAGAGAGTGTCATGGGAGCTGCTTGTTCTGTGTACTTGGGAAGTTCTACTACTGTCACAGGTTGGGAAAGGCAGTCAGGATGCTCCCAGGTGCCTCAGCCAAAGAACTGTGTGTCCAATAGACTTTGGAAGTTTTCTCGTAGGAGGAAAATGTAGAAGAGTTTCTAAATCTTCCATAGTAAGTTTTGCTGAAAAACTTGTTTTGTGACAGCAGTGTGGAAGGGAAGGGCATTCACATGTTTGTAGTGTAGTTGGGAGACACATTTGAGGGCTTGAGTTGTGGTATGGGATGTGGATTTTATATAAATCTTGAAGCCTGCAGAATAAAACCACGTTTAACCCCTGTCCCTCCAAAATGCCAACTGCTGTTACAGTGGAAAACTAAACAGTAAGCCAAGCCCAAACTTAGGACCTTCCTTAAAAGTCAGTCAGGAGCGAAGGGTGAGTCTGTCCTTTGCTCTGTGACAGCAATTTAACTCATTCTGGGAGCATCTGTCAGCAAATGTGCTTGTGATTGTCATTGTGTGCCCATTGTGAGCAGTGGGTGTTTGTGCAAAGACCAGAGGATGGGTAAAGGGGCCCAAAAGGAGGTGGTGCCAGAGATTCCTTCTGCCCAAAGGTTGGTGCATTGGAGATGCACATCCCAGCACCTAACCCTTTGCCTGGATGGATAAAGCTTCTACACTTTGTAAGGAGATGAATATTTGATCTCTGAGTAGGAAACATCTATTACTTGTGAAACTGTGTCTAAAACAACTGTTTTTGAGACATTTTTTAAGCTTGCTGGTTTTCCTCCCATTCAGGTTTTTGAAAGCATTTGACCAACAGAACATGAGGCATGGAAGAGTTCTGAGGTTATCAACTGCTTTGGGCTGAGCATCATCATCTTTGCCCAAGTGGATTTAGGCTTCCAAGACAGGCCTTCAGGTAAAACTTTTCTCTTTCACAGCTGATGCTATTCAGTGAGGAACTTTTCACAGGGTTTCTTCCAACAGTGTAATTATTTGCAGTCTAGAGGATTAAATAGTGAAGATTTGAATTATTTGCAGTCTTGAGGATTAAAAAGCCAATTAGATTCATTTGTACCTTTAACTAGACTTCTTAGATGACCATTGGGTTATAATATCTTTATTTGTGGAGTCTGCTCTGCAGAGGTGTTTATTTCTATGGAAATGTTCTAAATTCAGTGAGAATTGAACTTTAAAAGTTTGTGGACTCTAATGTGATCTTCAAATGCAGAGACACACTAAAACAAGTGTTCCCTGTCAGAAGTATTCCTGTTAGGTAGAAGCAATTGGCTGGCCAGGTAACATAAGAGTAAACCTGGTTTAGTTCAAGATCATTCTCACAAATTTAAAAAAAATTGTGTTACATAATGTGTTTTGAGAGTGGTCATGGTAACTGAAAAAGGAGAAATTACCTGTTATTTTTACAGCAAGAGGAAAGAATAGAAGCTGATTGTTGCAGTTTTAAAATAATGCTAAGTTTGAGATACATGTTTTTAACCAAAAAAGTTAAGTGTCTGCTTATATTAATGCAGTGTTTTTTTGGTTGGGGGTTGTTTTTTATTTCTTTCCTAATGTTAGACAGTCCAATGGCAGACCAAAGGATGGACATATCTTCTACAATTAGTGACTTTATGTCACCAGACCCTGCTGACTTGATCTCCAGTTCCCTTAGCACTTCAGGAATGGACTGTAATAGGAAAAGAAAGGGAAGCTCAACTGATTATCAGTAAGTTGGATTTCTCTTGATTTAGCACTGCTAAAAGGATGTGGTAACACAACAATACGGTGGGGAAGACTATAGAAATGTTTATAACAGTTTTAAAATAACCTCTTCTTTACAACCTGCTTTAAAGGTTTTAATAAAGAAGAAAGCTATTATGCACTAAGAGGCAAGCTCATTATTTAATACTAATAAAAATAAAGCTGTCATCTCAGTGCAGCTAGAATTGAGGGCTATCACATGGGATAAGGCTGGGGAGAAAAACTTCTGGCTGGTGGGGGAGTGGAATTAGTACTGATGAAAGGTACAATGTGAAGGTTGATTATATTGATACTGTTTACATAGGAAATACAATGTCTGACTAACAGAGGGGGGAGATAATAAATTTATTGAAAAGTGGAAGCAAAACTAGGAGTAGTGCCTTTCCTTCACCTATTTTTTGCCTATTAAGTCACTTCCTATCAATGTGCTGCCAACCTTTGCCTGATGAAGCAATTTTGGTCTCTCATTTGAATATGAATCTGAATAGTCTCTGGTTTGAGGTATTAGAGCTGTTTTTCTTTTAACCAGCTGATTTAACCTTGTAGTGGTTCTCAACTGCAGAAGGAAATCCCACCAACTCTGCTTTAGAACAGTGAAGGGCACAGCAGAGTTTGCCAAACTCCCAGACCTGTAATGACTCCTGCACTGGGAGCACCGAGAGCAACCTGCTTAACTGCAAGTGCCTGTGCAAGCCTGCTCAGCATTGTAACTTTGCAAAGTGTGGCTGCAGGGAAACTTGTGAGTGACCACATCCATTATTCATCCAGCCACAGAGTCCATTTTTATGTAACTTAGCACAGATTTTATTGCTGGGGGCGTTTGGATTGTTGGCAGCTCTTTTTACCATGAGGGGCAGAATTTTTAATCCATGCTGAGCATCACAATTAAGAATTAGATTCTTTTTAGGAGAACTTATGCATGAGACTTTAAATACCTCTCTGGACTGCCTTTAGTCTCCCTGAAAAGCACACATGTCCCTCTAGTCGAATTGACTACTACAAAATTGAGTGAACAGCCTCAATCCTCTCTAGAAAGGTTTTCTCCATTTTTATTCCTCTGGGTAGGAAGCATCACTCAAGTCTTCTTTTCCAAAAGACAGCTTGTTCTTGTAAGGTATAAATCTGCCCTTTAGGTTTTGTGTGCATTTTTTAAAATGTGTGGAAACTGTTTCCTTGAATCCTTAGTAAAATAAGTGTACTTACTTTGTAGTCATACACTTCATACTACTACTTATTTTGTCGTCATACCACAGTTCATTTTGTGTTGCAAAGTAAATGGTGGCTACTAAATGTTCCTCTTGGAAAGCAGAACTTAAAGTAGACTGCCCTGATCCCTCCTTAGATGTGTGTGTATGGGAAAATGTTCAGAAATGCTACTGTTCAATTTCTGCTACCTGTTAATGACTTTAATACGTAAATTATCCAAGTGTCCAGTTTGATGCTTCACGTGCCAGTGAAGCCAGGGAATAAGGGAGGCAGAAGCAGTGTTTTAGGATGGTCCTTTGTTCACCTCTTGAGTGCAAGCAAGAGGAGTCATCAGCTGCACTTCCAGCTCTCCACAACAGCTTTTTAGTTCTTTCTGCTGCAGCTGCTCCAGGAAAACTCCTGCCCAGCTTATTGCTGTCACTTCAGCAGGGGTTGGTCCAATGCTGTTGCCCAAGACTCCATGCACAGGACTATGAACAGTAAATTTCTTTCTTTGGGAGTAATGTTTTCAATTGAAATATTACATGGTGAGAAAACAAACTACTACCCTGATGCATTAGTAACTTACCTTGTACCTCTTCTAGATTTTGCTTTCTGGGGCTTTTTACTCACAAACCTCCCAGAGCTAAAGGTGATGTCACAAGGGCTGGTAAAAAATTGTGAGCATCAGGACTCAGTGGCTAAGACAATAACTCAGGTGTGCAGGCTGGGAGATGAAGAAAACATTTAGCATTATTATTATTATTGTTATTTTGAAACTGATCACAAAGATAATTGATGTAAGAGTGCAGTGAGTAATACATGAAGGGCTGCCATGTTTGTTTGTAAGAAAGCTCGTGTCCAGTGTTGAACAGGAATAACTAGGGTGTTATTGACTGAGATGAGAAGACTTTTTCATAAGGTTCTTACAAAAACACAGCCTCTTATCACAGTTAAGCTCAGTGATATTTCAGGTCCCTTTACAGTCCTGAAGTGATGCCAGCAGTTAGAAATGCATGTAGAAATTCTGTTCAATTTCCTCATGGTAGGATAAAGTCTGTATAAAGTTCAGCTTGGGACTTTAGACTAGAGCAAAATGTGCATCTGTCCTGCTGGGCAAGAATCAAAAACTGAGAAACTTGGGATACTTTATTTTTATTTTTATGTTTTATTTCTGGCCTTAGAGTCCTCTGAAATCCCATTTATCTAACCACAAGGACAACTCGCATAAAGCACAGATCTTTCCTTTCTGAAGATGAAACAATATCTCAGTGATTTGCATAACATAATTTAGGTTAGTTGTTTTATTAGTTGTTCACGATAAGTGTAATGAACTATGCTCTCTTTTTCTTAAAAAGCAGAATTATTCTTTCAGAAAGTAGATTAATTTGAACAAGCTTGTTTCTTTAGAAAATGCTCACTGTTATTGTCCTGTTTTCATTTGTGCTTTTCATTTCAAATAGAATATGAATTAGCTTGAGAATTTCAGCAGAAAATGTAAGACATTGTTCTTATTTCCTATATATGGTGTACTTTATTTTTCTTTCTTTTCAGGCTCGACGGCTTTCCTTTTGAGTAAGTATAAACATTTTAGTAATTGGTTTCACTTGAAAAAGATGCCCAGTGTTTTTTTTCCCTGCCTTTTGCTTCCATAGACTTAAAATTCACGGGTAGAAATTAAACCAGAATGAGCAGGCCTAAGAATGTCCACGTAAGCATAGCTGTACAGATTTACATAAATCAAAACATTATCCTCCTAATTATTTTGTCTAAAAACAGATGTGTAATTGTGGGCATTTAGCTTTTTTTTACCAAGTATAGCTATGAACACTTATACTCTCCTCTGCTGCTTAGTTGTGCACTTGTGGCTACAATATTAAATGTAATAAGGGGGATTATTTCTATTCTTCATGCCTCTCTCCTTACTTCTTTTCTTCATGGTGAAACAAAAGCACACCATGTATCTACACTGAAAGTTGTACTAATTTCCAATGTGCCTGATTAGTTTCACACAGGCTTTTATTCTCTCCATGCATTTGGCCATCTCCAGTGGTGTGTTAATTGAGGTTATTACCATTTTCTACCCCAAAATCAACTATTGTAAGGCAAACTGAGCTATGGAGCACACAGGCATCTGCACAAAGTTGGGTTTTTTCCCCTTCCTCTTGTTAACTGAAAAACATTTTTGTAACAGATGATATCTTTGAACTGCAGCATGTTTTGCTGTCAAACACATCAAACTGTGCCATTTAGTGAGTTCTGAAGGAGACATTACTAATTTAAGAAAATGTTTTAATGTTACAAAAACCACACAGCTTCCTTAGTCCTTCCAGGTTGTTGATTTTATACTCCTATTTTTCTATTTATGATTTAGAGATGGCAGGAATACTTGATTCTGACTTTATGGTAGTTGGATAACAGTTCTGCCAGTCCTGCTGAATTTGTGATGTGTTGCTTTGCTCTGTTTCTGCAGGGAAGGTATGGATACAGATAAAGATGACCAACATGGAAGGTACTGTTGATACAGTCACTGAAATCTCAGTTCCACAGTTCTGACACAGGATCCTGACTGTGGATGCCTGTTCTCAGTGTCACTGTGGTCCCAAGTTGTTGCTTTGCTGGGATGAAGGAATAATCTAAACAATCTTAGTTTAAACAACATGGAACAGACAAGCTAAAACACCCCCAAGTCTGAGGCACAATGTTATAGATACTGATCTTTGCTGTAAAAACATTCAAATTCTAAAAAACCTGATCTTAATGAGGATCAGTAGGATGTGAGATGCAGTAAAAGAGTTGGGTTGGTTGAGTGCTTTCAACACTGTAACTTTGTCATGTCATTTCTCAACAGATTGGAGTATGCAGACCAACAAGGCAGGATAAAAAATGCAAGGTAACGCTCTAAACAAATATATCTAAAAGAATTGTCTCTTGCTTTTTGCCATCTATAAATTATTTGTGTATGTTTCTTCTGAAAAGGTCTTTTTCTAGCTTTGACCTTCCTTAATTTTTCTATATCTTTGCACTGTTCATGTTTTTCATTAAGTTTGCGTAGAGTAAAACAACTAATTTGGTGAGTAACTTGGTTTCAGTCACTTCATTGCTGTTGAAATTGAAGCCAGATACATTTCTGGTAATGTTACATTCTTCATCTTCTTTCAGACTTGATAGTGGGTTGTGAAGGTGTTAGCAATGGATCTTAATATGGGAAAATATAAACTTTACCAACATTGGTGTGTTTTCTGGCAAAAACCAGAGGCTTGTGCTGCAACCTTTCCTGTTGCTTATAACTGTTCTTTACCCAGATAATTAACATCAAATGTCTGAAGAGTTTCTGCTGTCCTTACAACAAGGGTGGCAAGGTAGCTCACTTACCCTGAGGAGGTTTTAGGCATTGTTCCACATGCTTCACACTGCCCTGCTCTGTGTGTGTGGGTCACTAATTTGACTCTCCTGCCTTTATGAAGGAAATAGAATGAGGAGAATTACTCCTTAATAAGTAGCTGCCTCATTTGTTGCAAGTTTTGGGGTTTTGTCATTATAAGATGATGTCATTGTAATGCTAGGTTTTATCTTTGGCTTAGAATGAGAGAATTGATTTGTAAATTCCTAATTGTGTGTGCAGAGAGGCTCACAGTCAGCTTGAGAACAGGCACAGGGATAAGATGAACAGTTTCAGTGTTCCATGTGTTACACATTGCCCTGTTCTGTGTGTCTCTGTGCAGGGAGGCTCACAGTCAGATCGAGAAGAGGCGCAGGGACAAGATGAACAGTTTCATAGACGAGCTGGCCTCGCTGGTGCCCACGTGCAACGCCATGTCCCGCAAGCTGGACAAGCTCACTGTGCTCAGGATGGCTGTCCAGCACATGAAAACACTTCGTGGTGAGTTGCCTGTGATGAAAGCTAAAAGTTTTAGCTTTCATATTTTCCAGACTCTGTACTGCATTGGTGTGGGACTCTGAACTTCATATAAAGTGTGAGCAAGTTCTCCTCCCAGCTCAGTCACACAAAACAATCCTTTTCCAGCCCCAGAACCAAGGACACCATTGCAGCTTCAGGCCCAGAAAGTGCAAACAGCAGAGAATTGAGGAGAGAATCTGGGAGGATGGGACTGCAGAACCTGGAGCTGGAATTGGACAATTAACCCATTTCCAATATGGAAAAAAACCACACTTATAAAAGTGTGAAAATTCGTGACTCTGGGTCCATCTTGGGTGTAGCCACGGCCAGGCTCTTGCACTGCCCAGGGTGAATGCTTTGAAGGCCTTTTAATAAATCCCTGCTTTATTCCTTTAACTCTGTCCAGCCTCTGTTCTAAGTAGCTTCTTTAGGCATCACCTGGGGCTGCAGGAGCTTTCCAAGTGTCATTTCCCCAAAGCCACGCTTTTTCTCTCCCTTTTTTGCCAAAAAAGGAGTAAGTTAATTCATTTTGGGAGGACTTCCCCCCTTTTCTTAGCATGTGATGCTCTGTGTTCATTCACAGCTTACTTGTTCATGGTCCAGTATATACCCTGATGTGACTGGGGGAACTTGGGGATGAGAAAAGAATAATTTTCCATCATGTGACCTGTTGGTCACTGCTGCCAGATTCCACAGCACCAAGGCAGCTGGGGAGAGGGAACAAAGGGCTGAAGGGCAGTGCACAGTTAATTCTGGTGCAGTACTGAGCACTGCTTTAAACAGGCAATGCATCAAGTTGTTGGATAGAGAGATTAGATTTTAGGTATGGTATTCCCACAGGACTTCTAAGGTTTTGTGTTTGTACCTTTAGCTCTGTGTGAAATAGTAGAGATTACCTTGAAAACTCAATTTTGGTCTTTTTGACCAGTTTCTGTTGCAAGCACTTGAAGGGAAACATGCAGGTTTGGAAGAGTTGAGGTTGTGAGAAATCGCTGTGTGTTCCTAAAGCTTCAAATGAGTGAATCAGTGCTTAGGTACAGTTGGTGCTGATGTTAAAAGCTTTAGGCCTTCAAGAAATGCACCACTGAGAGAAAAAAGGGATGCAGCTAATGGTAAGAAAGACCCTGGTGATTGTTCTCATTTCTAGGAGAGCTGCTGTCTTCAGTCATATTTAACCTCGTGGTTTTGAAAGGTTTAACTTTCCTGCCACTGTCATTTGGTGAGGTTAATACTTCATAACATTTCAGTGGTTATTAATTTGACTCTCCTCTGCCTTTTTGAGGGGAATAGAATGAGAAGAATTACTCCTCAATAAATAGCTACCTCATTTGTTGCCAGTTTTGGGGTTTTGGCATTGTAAGATGATGTCATTGTAATGCTGGGTTTTATCTTTGGCTTGGAATGAGAGAATGGATTTGTAAATTCCTAAGTGATGATTTATTTACATGATCTTGTCATGTTTTACTGAGTTATAAGGAGAAGAAATAGTTTGAATGCTTTTATTCTTTAGAAATTATAAACATAAGATATTAAGTCTGAGACAGGCCATAAATCAAGGACAGCCTTTGGGTTCAAAAATATGTCAAGGCATTTAATTTGCATTTCTACCTAATGCAGTACTTATGTCTTAGCAAAAAAAGCTTCATCCTTTTTAAAGTTAATACTGACAGAGCTCACGTTGATAGTAAAACGAAACAAAGTTCTAATTTTAAAGAACTGCTGCAATGAACAACGATCTAAAAAGGAGCCAAAGGAGAATTGCTCATTTAAGTATGTAATGTTGGTGATATGGGAATTGTTTATTTGTTTTCTTTAGGTGCTACAAACCCATATACAGAAGCAAACTACAAGCCTGCTTTTCTATCAGATGATGAATTAAAGCATCTTATTCTCAGGGTATGTTCCAACTTTTAATTAAGAGATATTAATATCTGTGACTATAGCTCTACCAAAGCACACCACCAGTATTTTTCTGCCTTGTATCTCAGCTTAAAAATGTTTTGATATGGAGGATAATTGAGAAATCTGGAGACTGCTTCACAGAGTCAGTGAGTTTAATGATGACTAGCATTTCTTAATTTAAGTAGAAAGATTGAAGAGGGAGATTTAGGTGGGAACCATCAGAATCTTCAGTTATTACATCTACAAACCAAAATCACACGAATTGCTTTCTTGCAGACTTGCTGCCCTGGGTTACCTTGCCATGATTTTCAGTGTGCAGTGATACAATGAACACCTTTTTATTGGGGTCACTGATGTAACATGAGTTAGCATGTTCAGCTGCCTGCTGTTACACTGCTTTTATAGTGTGGAGCTTATCTCATTAGTCACCAGTTAAGCTCTTCTAGTGGCTGTGTAATTGTTGAAGCACTGCAGTGTCCAGATGCAGAATTTAATTTCTGCAGCATTGTGACTGTGAAGATATATAATTGGGGCCTATTCCTGCGTGCTTGTGTGTGACTGAAAGGCAGTACTTTGCAAATAGGAATTAGTTGCCTCCAGGAACAGAAATACATATCCAGGTTATGGTTGGAGCTTTTTAAAGTACAGTTAAAATAACATTTTAATTTGAAGGCATTATTAAACATAATCATAATATTATTGGACAAGACATGGGTTCTTTCTTCTCATAAAAGTTATTTTACATTCTGGGCACAATGCCTAGAATGATGCCAAAAATGTTTGTAGATGCAAAAATCCCCCTTCATTGTAATTTCACATTTTTCCTGTTGACTCACTTGCCTCTAAATGTTAAGACAGCACTCCTAGTGTAGAAATTCTACTGTACACAAAGTGTTTTTAAAGGTTATAACAATGCAATGAGGATGTATATCTTGGGATTTGACTTTTCCCCTCCCCCCCTCAATTAGGCAGCAGATGGATTTCTTTTTGTTGTGGGCTGTGACAGAGGGAAGATACTGTTTGTTTCAGAATCTGTCTTCAAGATCCTCAACTACAGTCAGGTATTCTTTTCCATTTTAAGTACATTAGGTCTTAAAAGATTTGAGAGCTTTTTGATGGTTGTGCCTTTTTCTGGGGGGTAGGTATGTCTTGAAAGCTGAGAGGTGTTGCAAAGAGAGAGAGCTTTTCTCTGCCATGTCATTAGAGAAGATTGTTTTCTGGTTTCCATTCAAAGCAAGGAGGTGAAAAGGAGCTAAATTTAATCCACTGATTGATGCATTCTGCTCAAGGATTTACCCTTAGGCTTGCAAAAGCATTACCTAATTGGGAGTGTAAGCAAATACTGAAACATCAGTCTGGGGTTCTTCTAGTAGCTTCACGTGGATTTTTCAACTTAGTTTTCTTTCTATCTGTTCTGGTTTTGCTTGCATGCTTACCAATGGAAACTGGAAAGCAGTTATACCAAAGCCAGGTTTTTAATGCATAAGGCTCAACATAAGGCTTAACTTGGACCATGCATTGTGTAAATAATCTTCATTTTTTCTGTCATCTGTGCTCCTCATCAAATTTAAAACCTGTATTAGCTTCAAAGGTTTTCCTCAGCTGATCTTTAGTTAGGTATATACTAAATACCTATTCATGTGTAAAAATAATGAAAGAGAACATTAATTAGGATTTTTTTCATTCAAATGTGTGGTAGAAGAAGTAAGACTGACTTAGAAACCAGAATATTTGGTGGGGGGGGAGTTGAGCATGCCAGTTCTGCAAAACTAACTGAAAAAAGATGACGGAAATTACTGTGTAACATGGTCATAACTTCCATACACAGAGAAAAACCTTCCATCAAATCACAGAATCATAAAATAGTTTGTTTGGAAGGGATCCTTTAAAGGTCATCCAGTGCAAACCCCCTGCAATCAGGCTGGATCTGGATGTTTGGTGTTCCTTGGTTACAGCTATATGTAAAAGGATTGTTCATGATGGATGCTAAAATGAAGAAAATACATTGAGCCATTATTTTACTTTTTGACTGAATGTTCAATCTCTACAGAATGATTTGATTGGTCAAAGTTTATTTGATTATCTCCATCCTAAAGACATTGCCAAAGTGAAGGAGCAGCTCTCTTCTTCTGACACCGCGCCACGAGAAAGACTCATAGATGCAAAAAGTGAGTGCTACCACCTTTGGGAAAAATGTCATCTGGAGTCACTGCTGCTGGGGCTCTGCCTCGTGCCTGAAGTGGGGATGTGTGGGGGGGATTCTGTCTGCGTTGTCTCATGCCAAGGAAGCTATAGCTTAAAGACAGGAAGAAACAAAAAAAAGAAAAGAGAAATGTGAAACAGGTACCTGGAAGCTGTTGGGTTTGGCAAGCACTGTGGCACAGAGACATTGCTGGAACTGCCTTTACCTGTGAGGGGTCTTCTCTCTTCCAGGCATCAAAGCTTTAACTTTTTCCATTACAGCAAAGGGAGCATTTGTTCTAATCCATCATTCTAAATGGTCAGAATACACTCAGTATTATCTTGGTAGTCTGTAGCTGTCAGCCAAGATAGAGGATTCATTTTATTTATCTACTTATTTATTGCTTGCTGCCGTCAATGACCCAGCCTTCCTCTCAGGTTTTTAACTTTGGAATAATTTCCTGCTATGTCTCTTAGCTCTGTTCTACTCTGGTATTTTAAAGAAGTTCTGTATCTCTGCTGCTCTTGGGGTGAGTGGGTGTTTAATTCCCTCTCTTAACAGGAGTTAAGTGGAAGGTGGTCTCTTACAACTGCATATTTCCAGGTCATTAAGTTCTCATGCTTGTCAGGAGCCTGAATCTCCTGGATCTCAGCTCACAGAAGCCACCAGCTCAACTTCAGAAGCTGAAGTTGAGAGAGATCATTTGAGGGCAGGGAGCCTGGAGGCTTCAGCAGAATCAGCTGAAGTTTTTTCTGGCTCCTGGTTTCATCGGTTGTCAAGCATGAATATCCAGTGCTGCCTCCTGTTTTTTTTGGGTTTTTTGTTGTTTTTTTTTTTGTATGCCTCTGACAAAGTTAGGGCAAAAATAAATACTATGAATTACAGTCTTCCCATCTGCTATGATAGACGGATTGGTAGAGTTTCAAGAGCTCATACTGGTGAAGAGTATGAGGATGTGTGCACGTATTTATTTTTGTCTTGGCATGAGTAACTCAGCACAGCTTGTACTCACACCACGGTGCAGCAGCTTGGAGGGCATGTGGCACATGGCAGCCTGGCCTCCTGGAGATCACCTCACTCCAGTGGAACTGTAAGGGAGGCACACTTTTCCCACTAAAATACTGGAATTGCTGTCTGCCTCTTTGTGTTAAAAGACCACGAAGCCTGAGAAGTTTTTGTTCATGTTGACAGCTGCTTGATTTTACACATCCTCATGCAGACATGGTTGGAGTGGATGGCAGGCTGTGAGAGAGTTGCTGTGGGATTTAAATCCTCCACAGCCCTTGGAGCACTGGCATTGCTGATACCTGTGCTCCTGATGCCTGCCATGGAAGCATTCCATGTCTTCCTGGGGCCCTGGTGGTACAAGAGGGATGTGTTTTGGTTGGTTTTCCCACAGAAAAGAATTCCCTGTGAGAATATGAGAAAGGTCAGGATTTATTGTTAGGGTATGTCCATGTGCGCGTATTTCTGCAAGGCAAGAGAGACTTCTGAGACATAACTGGAGGTCTTGGGGATTTGCAGTTCCTGTGTGGGTCCCTGCTACCTTTTCTCCTCCTTCTGTCCCTGGAGTGTCATTGGGGCTCTTCTGCTCTATGTGCACACATGTTTTCTGAGACGGTGTTGTGATAGAAAAGTGCCAGTCTGAAGGGCCAGGAGCCTCCTGAGTGACTGTGTATGGAATTCTGCTCTGGTTGTAGAAAAGTAATCTCTCTGTTTTTAATCAGTTCAGAGGAACTGCAGTATTTATCACAGGCCTTGTGTGGATTTGTCCAGTCCCTTGCTGCTCTTGGCACTCAGCACCCTGTGCTCTCGAGCTCCCACAGCACAAAGCAGAGTCAGAACCGCAGCGTTGCTGTGTTCAGCTGGGTCCTGCACAGCCACACACATCAGAACCTCAAACCCAGGAGGGGGTGAAGCATCGTGGGGTGGGGTTTGTGGGGCAGTTCCCTGTGCCATTCCCCTGAGCCTCCCTCTCTGTTTGCACAGCTGGGCTCCCTGTCAAGACAGACATCACGCCCGGGCCCTCGCGCCTCTGCTCCGGCGCGCGCCGCTCCTTCTTCTGCAGGATGAAGTGCAACAGGCCCTCTGTCAAAGTAGAGGACAAGGATTTCCCTTCAACCTGCTCAAAGAAGAAAGGTAACCATCATGCTTTATTACCAAGGCTGTCAGGATTTATTTTTTAATACTGCTCGTTGCAGCAGTTAAATTTTTTTATGTTTATTGATGTTTCTTATTAAGATTCTGAACTATGTCTAGGTCTGTTACTTCTTCAAACTCCCCCTTATCCACCTTCAGTATCTCTTACACACCTGTATTAGTATTTAAAGCCAAATTGTCCACTCTGGTTTATTGAAACTTTTCAGGCAGTTTGTGCCAGCAGTTCTGAGGGTTATTGCATCATCTTCAGACATGGTCAGATCACAGTTTAAAACATGGTCAAGACATTCAGTCTTGACCACCTGGCCAGTGTCTTCAGTAGAGGGGAGCTGTTCCTTGTTCTGTGCTCCATATTTGCCCAGTGATGTGTGGATGGATATCCACCTCAAAAAATGAGTGTAATTCTAAGTTCATCTGTGTGTTTGGTACATTCTGAGTACTGGAAACATGGCATTTCTACACCTGGGATATTTGCACGTAGCATTGGCAGTGTTGGTAATATTTTCTTCTCTGCAGGCTATTATTCTAGGCGTTTTGGAATGTGTATTTAGCCCAAATGTGAAGGTTTCTTCTTTGAGTACTGTGAATAATAAATCCGGTGTTCAAGTATAAATACAAACAGCAAGAGAACAGAGGTAATTTTGGTGTATTCTCTGGCTGTGCCAGCTGCTCCAATTCCCCATGAGGCTCAGGCTCAGCTTCAGCCTTGGATCCTGCTTTTGTGCTCCCTGCTGAGGAAGCCAGTTTGTGTAGCTGGCATTAGCCTTTTACTCCACCTCCCCATGAAAGTCATCTTCCTTGGAGTTTTCAGGCCTGCTCAGTGCTGAGGAATAGGAATTCTCCTTTTGGATACTGACATTGCAAACCTTCATCACCCCTGTGTACAGCTGTCCCCTGCACACCCCAGATAGTGTTAATGTGTGTTCTGCCAAACGTGGGTTTTGTAGGAGCCTCAGGTTAAGATGAAAGAGGCATTTTATTTATTAATCTACTAATTTCTTCATACATTCCTTTAGGTTATTCACCTCCTTTGAAATAATAAGATGTGATGCAATTTCTGCTCAAAATTACTGACAACAACCTTGGTCTGAGCTCTGTGATGTTTCAGCATAAACAGTGGTTTTGCCAAGATAAATTGTTTATTGGATTAGCTGAGATTAGCTGCATTACAGCAGGAGTGCTGAAAAATCCTTTAGAACCAGAGAGTCATTAAGGCTGGAGAAGGTTTCCAAGGTCACTGAGTTCTAGCCTTTGACCAGACATCCCCTTGTCAACCAGACTGTGGCACTGAGTGCTGTGTCACTTCCTGAACACCTTCAGGGATGGGGACCTCCCTGGGCAGCCTCTTCCAATGCTTAACAATCCTTTCAGTGAGGAAATTCCTCCTGATGTCCAACCTGAGCCTCCCCTGGCACAGCTGGAGGCCGTGTCCTCTCATCCTGTCACTGTTTCCTATGAGAAGAGGCCAATCCGCCCCAGCTCCCCCCTCCTGTCAGGCAGCTCTGGAGAGTGTTGAGGTCTCCCCTGAGCCTCCTTTAGTCCAGGCTCTCCTTAGTGAAGAGTATCCCAAATTTCCTGGCTCCCCCCTCCTGTCAGGCAGTTCTAGAGAGTCATGAGGTCTCCTTAGTGAGGAGTATCCCAAATTTCCTGTGTAAGAGAGGAGGTGCATTATTAACAGAAATGAATTTTAGTTCTCCAAAGCTATATCCCGACCTAACTGCTTTCTTGCATTTTGTTGCTTTGTTTTTTTGGTTGTTTTCTTTCCACAGCAGACCGCAAAAGCTTTTGCACTATTCATAGCACAGGCTACTTAAAAAGCTGGCCTCCCACGAAGATGGGGCTGGATGAGGACAATGAGCCAGATAACGAGGGCTGCAACCTGAGCTGCCTGGTGGCCATCGGGAGGCTCCATCCCCACGTGGTGCCGCAGCCGGCCAACGGCGAGATCCGCGTCAAGCCCACCGAGTACGTGTCCCGCCACGCCATCGACGGCAAATTCGTCTTCGTGGACCAGAGGTGGGAGCTCCCCTGCTGTCAGGCTCACCTGCTCTTGGGCTCCTGGGATGCTTTTTCCTGCTCTTGTATTTCCATATATATGTACATGAACAATGGGAGGGGAATGCTGCAGCAGTTGTTTCAAAGCCTTTATTCTGTTGATGCCTAGAGGAGCTGGAACAGAGGCTAGGCAGAGTTAAGGGGAATAAATGGATATTTATTGAGGGACCTTCAAAGGCCACACCCTGGCAGTGCCAGTGCCACAGTTGTGGCCCCTGCCTGGATGGCTCCAAGATGGAAGCAAAAGAGAGCTTGGTCACGAGATCTCACACCTTTATAGGTTTTAGTGCATTTGCATGCAGGAGTCAACTGTCCAATTAATAGTCACAAATCGTGAAGTTTCCTCCTCCTTGCTTGCCTGCCCTCCTCTTTTCACATTGTTTGTGCTTAGGGCCTGAAGTTTGAAGAGATTGTCCTTGAGTCCTTAGCTGGACTAGGACTGTTTGTCTTCACCGCCCAAGCACAACAGAAAAGCACACCTAAGCAGAACAGAAAAACTTAAAACTTAAGGCATCACCATCACTGTTGGGATGGATAAGGGTNTGTTATGTATTAAGATGCTCAGCAAAGAAAAGTATATAATGCATTGTAACCAGAACTAGAGTGGCTTCAGACAATCCTACAGCTGTGGGCTGGGCTCTTTCACCCATGACCTGTGAACTGCTGCAGCATCTGGGTACAATAATCAGCATCTTGAGAGCCATCTGGAGTCCTGCATCCCTCCTTTGGGCTCTCACACATCACAATCATCAGTCTCACTTTACAGAACCGAGCAAGGGAGATGGAACAGCTTCAGCTGCTAGCACAGTGTAGTGGTTTTGGTTCACCAATTCGAATTTTTTTTGTTGTGAGATAGAATTAGGAGAAAGACAAAGCAGGCTTAACTTTAAATGGTACAAAGAGAAACTTTATTACTAGAAACTATAAGAAAAAAAAACTTAGAGTAAAACTTTAGACTACTTTTCCTTCCCCTACATACTTCTTTTCTTTCACACTGAAAATGTACAGGGAACAACTCAGTCAGTTTACCGTTTTTAAAATAGTCTTTCTCTAATTTACTTGGAAGAGGAGACTTCTCTCTTCAGTCTATGGAGATTTCTCCACAAGAAACATTTTTCTTGTGGCTTTGATGTCACAGTGATCAGCTGCCTGGGAGAATGGAAATTTGATCACTGTGCAAAAACCCCTTCCTTGACTAACAGTTTTTCCCATAACCATTATCAAGGACCATATCAACTTATGAGGCACACTTTATAACAGTTTAAATAAGAGCAGACGAAGTTCTCTTTGTTACAAAATCTTTTAACAACTCTCTAGCCAATAACATAATATTGAAAGCTGACAAGTGTTTGCTCAGTCTGATTAATAAAGCTACACATGCATCTTGCTTTGAACAGTGCTTGCTTCTAATAGTTTAAAACAATGGATAAAGGTTCATTATTTAGCTTACATATTTCTACTCTCTTGTTTAACATATTTTCCTGAGGCCTGTCTCTGCACAGCTCACAGCCCTGTTGTTTCTTGTCCTTACATCTTCAGCATTCTTGCATTTCTCCATCCTGAGGTTTGCTTTCACACAGCTTTCTGAGAGTTTTATACCTGTTCTATTTCCCGCACTCACTCTTTACAGTTTTTAAGAGTTTAAAACAATTTTGTTTTATACTTTCTCATTACATTGGTTAAGTGCATATTCACACATATTTGAACATTCCTGAGAGTTTACATGTTCCAGGAATTCTACTTGCTTTTTACCTTTTGGCTTGTCTTCAAGCCATCCTGGAGATGAAATCAATGTATTTTTTTTCTTTTTGAGGCTCTGTTCTGTTTGTTTGACACTTCCTGATAACCAGAGAGTCTGTAGTAAATTTTTCTCTTGTGTCCTGGTTCTTTTCAATGTTATTCACACAGGATATTCTGCAAGTACATTAAATCACCATTATCTGTTTCACAGAACTGAGTTGTTCTTACCATTGTCAATTAGTTACAAAAGCATTAACTACTTCTGCAACAGTTAATACACAGCACAGTCTTTATTTCAATATTTTGCAAGACCCTAAACTATAATATATTTATTACACTAAAATACATAAACTACACAGGGCCAGGGTATTGGCCACAAAGGTTGACAAATTATATTATATCAAAAGCAGTTAAAAGTGATTACAAATTTTACTATAGCAAAATAATTTGCAAAAGTCAATGTATACTAGCAGAAGCCAATAACAACATAAGTTATTTAAACACCCCTGACAGCTTCCACCACAGGTTGCTGTCCAGCACTGCTTCATGGACAGCTTTCCTTGCAGCAGTCTAGATACCATTGGGAAAAGAAATTGCTGCCCTTTTTAGCTTTTTTTACTGCAAGCTGGCTTGGCTTTTGAGGTGGAGCTCAAAGATGTTACTAGACATTTATTCACTATGACTGATTAAATTAAAAAAAAATCCCCCAAACTTCCAAAAACGTGGCAGAACAACATGAGGATCATTTCTGCCAATTCATTAGGGG